>JAOPHQ010004586.1:0-42500 GCA_030340625.1 Merluccius polli
AGAGAGAGAGAGAGAGAGATAGAGGGGGGGTGGGGGGGGGTCTCTGTTTCCATGGGCAACCGTAATGAATATCTAATTACTCGACAAACTGTCTTGAGTTTCTCCGACGGTTTTGTTGAGTTGGTCAAACTGCTTTAAAGAGAATTTCTCCAGGGTGAACACGGTGGTGGACAAGATGGAGCTGGAGGCTCTTGTAAGGGAATCCATTGTGTGTTTTTCCCGGTCTGAGCACTGAGGAGAAGTAAGAGCCAGTAATACACAGAGTGCTCCAACATGGCCGCCCCTATACATTTATCACTTAAAGCGTAAAAGCCTTTCCTTGTACCTGGTCCAAAACAGCTTTCCTCCCCCACCTGCTCAATTTATGTAGCACCTTCTTGCTCTCTCTCTCTCTCTCTCTCTCTCTCTCTCTCTCTCTCTCTCTCTCTCTCTCTCTCTCTCTCTCCTCTCTCCCCTCCTCTCTCTCTCTCTCTCTCTCTCTCTCTCTCTCTCTCTCTGTCTCTGTCTCTCTCTCTCTCTCTGTCTCTGTCTCTCTCTCTCTCTCTCTCTCCCCTCTCTCCTCTCTCCCCTCCTCTCTCTCTCTGTCTCTCTGTCTCTCTGTCTCTCTCTCTCTCTGTCTCTCTCTCTGTCTCTCTGTCTCTCTGTCTCTCTCTCTCTCTCTCCTCTCTCTCTCTCTCTCTCTCTCTCTCTCTCTCTCTCTCTCTCTCTCTCTCTCTCTCTCTCTCTCTCTCTCTCTCCCCCTGCCCCCTCCTGCTCTCTTGCACAGCACATGAGTGGATTGGTTATTGTTTTAATTTCTGAAATGAAGCCTACCCCCCCTCCCACCCCACCCCCACCCCGCCACCCCCACCCTGTATTTCCTGTCATTCCATCATCCTCTATCAATTACACCCCCTCCTTCTCTCTTCACCTACCCCATCATGGAAGCAAACATACAAGTCACATGAAACACACATGTACGTACTCCTATGCACATACAACATCGTATGTTGTTTTATTAGATTATTTGCAGGCTGTAAATTAATGATAATAAGAGGATATGGCATCATTTATTTATGTAAAGGTATACAAGGTGAGGTGTATCCAAATCAAGAGTTATGGTGTCATGTTTTTACATTAACATATCTATTAATCATGGCGTGGGGGCCGTGCATTCATCTCATATTGAATACCATTTGGTCTTAATGAAATCTTACACAGTGTAGCGCACACACACACACACACACACACACACACACAAAGACGCACACATAAACACACACACAGACACACACACACACACAGACATACAGATACACACACACACACACACACACACACACACACACACACATTCACACTCTTTAGCCTTGAAAGGATCAGTGTTGGTTAAGGTTGTAAAGAGCTGAAGGAACAATGAGGATTACTTTGATGCGCTAAAGAGAAAGGGAGAGTGAGACAGCGTGGATGGAGACACAGAGACAGAGAGATCATTTGATAAAGGGATAGAACTAAGTGTGCTGATATGGTGGCGGTGGTGGCTGCTAAAACATCTTATTCAGTTCCTAGTGGGGGGAAATCATCTTGTTGATATCTGCAGACTGCTCAACACGCATCATTCAGGTGATTTGTGAAAAAAAGACACAAGTGATTTGGTCCTTTTAGCTCCTGTCTGCCAGGAGACAACAGAATGATTGAGAACGTCTTGATAAAAACACAGATCTGTCTGATTTTCAGTTGTTCAATTTGAGAGTTTGTGTATATGTGTGTGTCTTAGTGTGTGTGTGTGTGTGTGTGTGTGTGTGTGTGTGTGTGTGTGATATTATTTTAGTGTGAACGTTATTGTTTCACTGTATGTGTAAGTGTTTGTATGTGCAATTGTTTGTTAGTGTTTGTGTTAAGGTTTGACAATGTGTGTGTGTGTGTGTGTGCATGAGTGTGTGTTAGTGTTTGAGTGTATCTGTATGTGATTACATTAATATTACGGGTGGAGATAAGAGATGACAGGTCAGCATATGGTAGTTAGATGGTAGTTAGCGATGCGGCTAACGCTACCCATCACAGCGGCCATCTTGGCTCTTTGAGGTCCTAACCATTGTGCTTATCTTTGACATTATAGGGTTAAATAGATTTAAAAGGCAACCATTGCAATTAACCCTTTACGTATACATCAATCACAAGGATGTATGAGACCGTAATCTAATTGAATACCCACAGAGAAATGAGAGCATAATTAACTGTGAAATTACCCATTATTTCTAAATGATACGAACGCACAAAATGACGCGTGTGTCATACAACAGGAGATTGTGTTTAAATTGTCTCGGTATATTGAAATAGGGAGAATAACAACAAAAACAGAATAATATTATTTAAACCACAAAGGAGAGATGCGTGTGATCAGCTTTTGTGACCAAAGTCTCGCGGAGACTACAGTAAAAAAAAAAAAAAAATTTCACTGAAAACATATTTTCACTGAAAATTAACAACACATTTTTTTCATTTTTATTATAACAATGCAGAGTACAGTCGAAGTGCTCAAAGAGTCTGGTAAGATAAATTACGCATTCAACACTTTGAATCATGCGTGAATAAACACGTACTGTACATACATGCATGTTTACTGTATGTTAACTCGTGTGAAAATCGCAAGGCGTATTTTTTGTGTGTGTAAATAAACATTGTGTTAAACACAGTGAAGGCGGGGGGAACAGATCGTGATTAGTCATTGTGTTCCTGTCATCCTCTGCATCCAGCGCCTCAATGCTCTGACCACAGAGCGCTGCCACATAGAGATGGCTCAGCCGTGAATCACCTCACCTCAGCTCTTCTCTCTGTGGTTTGAGTCTCCTCCATGATATGTCTGTTTGGCGACAACAACCCATCTCTAGATGTTTTGGTCGAAGACCTCTGGCCCAGCCGCACCGTGGCGGTGACTAATGCGCTCCTTGTAGCTCCACCCTCTCCACGGGTCTCCATCATTTCCACGGGAGAGGGGAGAGAGGAGAGGGGAGAGAGGAGAGAGGAGAGAGGAGAGGGGAGAGAGGAGAGGGGAGACAGTAGAGGGGAGAGAGGAGAGGGGAGAGAGGAGAGAGGAGAGAGGAGAGAGGAGAGAGGAGAGGGGAGAGGAGAGAGGAGAGGGGAGAGAGGAGAGGGGAGAGGGGGAGAGAGGAGAGGGGAGACAGTAGAGGGGGAGAGAGGAGAGGGGAGAGAGGGGGGAAGAGGGTGAGAGAAGAGGCGGGAGAGGAGAGAGGAGAGGGGAGGGGAGAGAGGAGAGGGCAGAGAGGAGAGAGGAGAGAGGAGAGGGGAGAGAGGAGAGAGGAGAGGGGAGAGAGGAGAGGGGAGAGAGAAGAGAGGAGAGAGGAGAGGGGAGAGAGGAGAGAGGAGAGAGGAGAGAGGAGAGGGGAGAGAGGAGAGAGGAGAGAGGAGAGAGGGAGAGAGGAGAGGGGAGAGAGGGGGGAAGGGAGAGTGGAGAGATGAGAGGGGAGAGAGGAGAGACAGGGGAGAGAGGGGAGAGAGGGGAGGGGAGAGAGGAGAGGGCAGAGAGGAGAGAGGAGAGAGGAGAGGGGAGAGAGGAGAGAGGAGAGGGGAGAGAGGAGAGGGGAGAGAGAAGAGAGGAGAGAGGAGAGGGGGAGAGAGGAGAGAGGAGAGAGGAGAGAGGAGAGGGGAGAGAGGAGAGAGGAGGAGAGGAGAGGGGAGAGAGGAGAGGGGAGACGAGGGGGGAAGGGAGAGTGGAGCGATGAGAGGGGGAGAGAGGAGAGACAGGGGAGAGAGGGGGAGAGAGGGGAGGGGAGAGAGGGGAGGGGAGAGAGGGGAGGGGAGAGAGGAGAGGGGAGACAGTAGAGGCGAGAGAGGAGAGAGGAGAGAGAAGAGAGGAGAGAGGAGAGGGGAGAGAGGAGAGAGGAGAGGGGAGAGAGGAGAGAGGAGAGAGGAGAGGGGAGAGGGGAGAGAGGAGAGGGGAGACAGTAGAGGGGAGAGAGGAGAGGGGAGAGAGAGGGGGAAGAGGGTGAGAGAAGAGGCGGGGAGAGGAGAGGGGAGAGAGGGGGGAAGGGAGAGAGTGGAGAGATGAGAGGGGAGAGAGGGGAGAGAGGGGAGGGGAGCTCTGGGTAATTAGGCCATCAGATCGTCCTGACGACAGCAGCTAAAACGGCCATTCAGCTCCTGAGCCCTAATGGTGGCCGGGACATTTCGACCCTCCTCGAGTGACCATCAGAGTAATGGGGTGGGGCGCCATGTGTGGCCCGGTGTGGCCCCTGGGTATAAATCAAACTGGCTCCATTCATACAGGGGCCCATCCTGCTTGATGGATAGCCACCCCCCCCCCCCCCCCGCCCCCCCTCTGGCTTGGTCAGAAGGCTAACTCTAGCTAGCGGTTATTGCGCAAAGACGAGAACAAAGACAAGAGTTTTTTAAATGGCGACATAAGCCTGTGTGGACCTGCATGGGAGGCTTAGGCCCTGTCCCATTACCTCCCCTAAAAACTTCCACTTGGTTTTGAGTTCCCTCGACAGTAAAGTCCCCTTGACGAGGGGAGTGGGGGTGAAGATCTTTCCCTATGAAATGGGACAACCCTTCAAGACCCTGATACGTCATCAGTAGTCGTCGATGGCGTTTACGTAAACAGACGCGACGAGTTTGGTTGCCGGACATTTCACTCACAATGCCGTCTTAGCTGTGGTAAATGTGAAAATGTGCTGCTGGATTATTTTCTAGCTTTTATACAATGTACTTTCACTCACAAACCGGTTGTTTACACGACGTTCTACATGACATCGTGAATAGCGATTTTTTTTTTTTTTTTCCGGAAATGCGTGTTATAACGATCCATGGACGTCGTTAGACCTGGGCATTCCCCGAATAGCCCCCGGAACCCTGTGGCGTGAAATAAAAAAATACACACCCCCCCCCCCCCCCCCCCCCCCGCCCCCCCCCCCCCCCCCCCCCCCCCCCCCCCCCCCCGTCCCCCCCCCCCCGCCCCCCCCCCCCCCGCCCCCCCCCGTTACGATCGCCCCCCCCCCCCCCCCCCCCCCCCCCTCATTTCAATAGCGACGTCCATGATAACGATGCAATTACATATTCCTTTGCAACTGAGATATTCCAACGGATTTAAAAATGTTTACATGATTATTGATTGGAAATTCCTCAAACCCCTCCCTTTCAAGTGTGGTCCTATGGACACAAGTCTGCTCCTGAGCTGACTTGCTGCCGAGGGGCTTTTTTAGTGGTGGATAGGCACTTTCCCATGCTTCCTAAGTATTGGGACTCCCTACCCCCTCGCGGGAACGCGCAAAATCTAGGGAGAAGGGCTCAAATCTAGGGCTAGGGTTTAAATTGGGACGGGCCCAATCTAGGAGTGTGTGTGTGTGTGTGTGTGGCTAGAATTAGGGGGACTAACGTTAGCTACATCCCAGCCTGAGGCTAATGCTAGTTAGCAGTTATTGCACAACAAGAACAAACACGTGACAGACCCAGGGTTTTAGAATTGGTGATGAAAGCCCTCTGGAGGTGGCTGTGTGTGTGGTGGTCCCAGAGTGGGTATGGTGGGGGGGGCAGATGCTGTGTGCATGCAGGCACCCTGGGGTGCTGACTTTTGTATGGGAAGCCGTTTTGGACAATGTCATTTAAGCATTTGCACACTCTCACACAACCTGCACATGAAACATATTGCACACACACTACTTGCGCATGTCACAAAACCCTTGGGGTGGAGGAGGGGGGTGAACAAGGTGACAGGGGAGAGCAAGGCTGGAGTGCAATTCAGTGAGTGTGCGACCTCTCACAGTACACTCACACCAGAAGCGACATGCAGGAGCAACGTGACCCAATCTCGGAGAATAGGCGACGGAAAAAAGTTGAACTGATTTCAACTGCAGCTGAAACGCGACACAGCGATAGTGCACTTTCGCTGGTCCGTCCGATGAAAAACCATGAAAAACCATGAACACTTTGCTGGTTCCCAGCAAAGTTTTTGGTGTCTTCCTTTAAGACATTTGTTCTCAAAATGGAGGAAAGGTTCATGGTTGCGGTAGCCGGTTTCCCTGTGCTGTACAACGTTACTCTGTTGATTTAAAGAGACTTAATTAAGAAAACAATGCATGGAACAGGATTTTGGAGATTATTGGGATGCCTGGTGAGGTGTATTTCACGCAAGTAAACATTTTAAGTAAAAAGTTCCCGTGGAGACTATCCCTGTACTTACATATAGTTTGATTCAAACTTAGGAATGGCCAGAAGCGACAGATCACTTCTGGTGTGAGCCAGAAGTGACAGCTCTTTGGCAACTGAGCGTACAGAAGTACTACTTAACCGTATCGATCAAGTAGGCCTGCGTTCGGCCTCGGACAAGAGACTGCAGTCAAGTGAGCCTGAGCACTTTTCTTTTCAGCAGCCGTTTATAACAAGCTCACCAAACTCCCGATCGAGTCTTTAATTTATCAAAATAAAATAAGATATATACATCCATGTCAACATATTTAAAATATTGTAGCTACAACAGCCTAGATTAATTAAAATCACAACATTTCTCCACATTTATAGAGGGGGTGGTAAACCTTTGAATATTCCAGTATTAACGCTTTTAGATTTAATAAGGATGAAGGGAGACAATACACTTGTTCTTGAATGGACTACTGTAAAATGTGTTGCAATTATATTGTTGACTTAAAAATTAAAGACTCAATCAAAATGTTGAAGTTGGTTTGGTATTCGCAGTTAATAATTGGATCTGTCAAGTCTACCCTCAACTTTGGGAAAAATAAGGTTTCTGCTATAGAAATCATACAAATTCACACCAAGTATCTTGTGATGAGTGGATATTTGACAGATTTCAGTTTTTTTCAGTATTATAACCACAACTGTCTTGTACAGGTGTATAGGACCTGTTTTAAAAGGGTTAAATCCTATTAGGCTGTTCTGTTGCCAAAAATGTTTTTTGATTTAAAATCGGAGCTTAAAGATGCAAAATAGGTGTGTGCAATTGCTTCGATGATATTGTCCTCAACGGCCTCACACACACACACACACACACACACACACACACACACACACACACACACACACACACACACACATACACACACACACACACACACACACATATACCCTCTCTGTCTCTCTCACACACACACACACACACACACACACGCACACCAATTCTCTTCTCTCTCAGAGGTGTCTGGTGACTGTTGAACACACTGATGGCAACTGTTGGCGAGCTCCTCCCTTAATTATGGAGAAGAGAGAGAGAGAGAGAGAGGGAGGGGGAGAGAGAGATGGAGAGTAACAAATAGAGAAAGAGGAGTCAGAAAAAGAGGGAGGGATAGAGAGAGAGAGAATGAAATAGAAATTAGAAAGAGAGAGAGAATGGGAAAGGGAGGATAATAAAGAGAGAAGGCAGAGGGATAGTTAAAAGGGAGAGAGGGAAGAGCGAGAGAGAGTAAGAATCAGAGATAAAGAGAGACAATAACAAAGAGAGAGAGAAGGGAGAGGGAGAGAGAGAGAGAGAGAGAGACAGACAGACAGACAGACAGAAAGAGAGAGAGACAGAAAGAGAGAGAGAGAGAGAGAGAGAGAGAGAGAGAGAGAGAGGCTAATCAAGAGAGAGAGAGACAGACAGACAGAGAGACACAGACAGAGACACAGACACATACAGACAGAGAGAGAGAGAGAGAGAGAGAGAGAGAGAGAGAGAGAGAGAGAGAGAGAGAGAGAGAGAGAGAGAGAGAGAGAGAGAAAGGGAGAGACAGAGAGACAGAGAGACAGAGAGACAGAGAGAGGGAGGGAGGGTAAGAGAGAGAGAGAGAGAGAGGGAGGAAGGGAGGGTAAGAAGTGAGGCTGCAGCCCACCAGCAGTCTCCCCAGAGGCCTGTATGCAGCCTGCCTGCCTCTCCTGCTGCAGCTCAGTTCAGACCTGGCTCCCCCCACTCTGGCCCTCAGAGAACCAACTACCCCACTGTGGTCTGCACCTGCCTCTCTCTCAGCCCACACCCACTGGTGACCAGACCCAGGGTACTACTACTAAACCTACAAATACGACAACAACAACAACAACAACAACAAGTTCTCCTTGTGCTGAAGGCTGGTGTTGAAGACGGAGGACTCTACATTTTGGAGGCGCTGCGTGTGTCATGCCTGGTACCACAGCAGGCGGTTCTGGGACGGTGGCCTGGGCGCTGACCGTGGTGCTGGTGTGCGTGGGACCCGGGCCGGGCCTCGCCGGCTGCCCGGCGGCGTGCCGGTGCTCCTTCGCCATGCTGCAGTGTCTGGAGGCCGACGGCATCGCCAGCGTGCCCGCCCTGGCGCCGCAGGAGAGCGAGAACGTCACGGAGATGTGAGTAAACCCCCGCAGAGAGGAGTTCATGTGTTCATGTGCTGTTGTTGTTGTGGTCGTGTGAGTCGGCATGACTGTGTTCGGTCAAGTCGGTCGCTTTTGATTAATGCTAGACCTTCCCGTCTGGGATCAATAAAGTTTGATCTTATTGAATCTAATTTGTTACTTTTTTGCGAGAGTAAGTTTGTGTTGTTTGGTTTGAGCCGTTACTTCTGTTGTTCGGTGTGAGTTAGTCCTTGTGAGTCAGTAGTGTTTTGCTGGTACGGCTGTTTTGTGTGAAGTCAGTAAAGCTGTGTGGTTTATGTGCTGTGGGTGTTGTCAGGTGTTGTTTGGTGTGTCAGTACTTATCTGTGGTTCTGTGAGTTGTTTGGTGTGCATCTGGTTGGTGTGAGGCATTACTCTTTGTACTTTGGTTTGGTGTGACCTCCGCTGGGGTTTAAATGAAAAAGTACTTCTGTTGGTTGGTTTGAGTCAGGGGTTGTTTGCTTCGCTGTGATTTAAATAAGTCATTTTGTCTGTCAATACGTTTAATTAGTGTGAACAGTATGACTGTTTGGTCTGGAACAAGTCCATCAATTTGTTTAGAAAAAGTACTTACTTTACATTGTTGTTGATGTAAATGCAAAAAACGTTTTTGGTGGGACTTAGTACTGCTTTCTGGTGTAAGTCAGTACTTTTCTGTCGATTACATCAATACTGTGGTTGGGTGTACTGTCAACCAGTACTTCTGTATGGTCTAAATAAATACTTTTGCTGGGTGTACACCGGTGCTTCTGTATGGTTTAAATAAGTAAGTGTAAGTCAGTACTTTTTTGGGGTGTACACCGGTACTTCTGTACGGTTTAAATAAGTAAGTCAGTACTTTTTGCTGGGTGTACACCGGTACTTCTGTATGGTTTGAATAAGTACTTTTGTTCGGTGTAAGTCAGTACTTCCTAAGTGAGCGCGAGTGCCTCTGGTGCATTTAAACACCTCGGTGCTGATGGCGTGCCAGCTCTGTTGTTGGGCGAGCGCTCGTGCTCAGCTTATCAATATGCTGTTCTCCTGCCGCTGATGAGGGCCAGCGCGGAGTGGCTTGTTGGACCTCTTTGCGTTGTGCGTGTTTCTGATCCATGTGTCCAGGGACTTAACCGTTATACACCATCAAGTTACAGTCACTTACATTAAGCATCTGAGTCACGCTTTTGGCTCGGACGACTCAATGTCTTAAAGAGCTGTGTGTGTTCAGGAGTGGCGGTCGCAGATGGAGTGGAAGACCTAAAAAAGGGGGTGTATTGTGAAAGTATATACAAATGCTGAGGATAAGTATTTTCTGAAAGAACAGAGATAGCGAAGGTTCAGCGACCCTTCAACATTTCAACCCTGTAAATTACTGAACCAATGTCCTTTTTTGATAAAACCGCCAAGCCCTCCAAAATGAATCACAGACCTCTGAGTGCCATGTCTATCTGTGGAAACACATGTTCCTCCACTCCTTCCTGTTTTTGTGTATTTTTCTCATGTATTCAAGCACAATTTGTTTATATCAATTGAACCGATGACCTCAACCAAAAGGACATGCTGTTCTTCCGGACATGCAGAACATGTCTCCCTTTCTCCCATACCTGTGTATGATTTCTGAATTGTATTTGCTTATTTACCACCACTGTACTAGCTAATAAAGAAGGAGCCCACCAATACAATATCAATTGTTTTGGCAGAAACGGCAGCAGTATCAACACATGGTTTCTTTCACTTTGAGGAAGTAAAACAGCAGGTTAATGCAGATTTATGAGTTTTTAATCATTCTAAGTGACGAGGCTATCCATGGCATCAGGTTATCGTTCAATATTTGTCAACATGGAAGCCATCAATGGCTTATTAGAAAATTGATTATGGATCGCTATATTTCAGTCCAATTCATTCATAATTCAATACGTTCAGCAAGGCTAGTGGAGGGTGAGGTGACGTAGACCGAACACATCCTATGGTTCTGAATATATTCATATCATAAGGCGGAAACATTGGTCTTATTATCAGTTTATTTTTAAAGGTTACATTTATAATGGCTGCTTATTTACTTTATCATCTTATTTACTTATTCAAATGTTTGTTGAGGAAAAATACTTGAATTTGACTGGACATCGATAATGGACAATCTCGTCCATAGACTTCAGAAATTCACTGGAAATGGACTGGTGTCAAACTCTTTTATTCCTTTTTTAAATTAAAATTTGACAAATTTGTAAAACTTTTGGGATTTTATTAAAACATTTCTGCTTCAGTTGCAGCCTCTACACCAGGGGTCATCAATTAAATTTAGCGAGGGGCCAGATTACAGCTGAGCAAAAGCTCTGTGGGCCAACCAAACTTCACCTATCCCATGTGCACACACACACACAGAAAAGTTAATCTTGCCTTAACTATAGGCTGCGCTACGCTTTGACTTTTAATGGAGAATGGACCTGTGTCTGAAAGGTATTTTTCAATTACCAAACATCGGCTATAATTTCCATTCTTCAGAGAGTATGAAGACCCTGGTCGGTCCGTTCTGTCTTAGTGTGACCCACTGGATGCAGGTTGTTGGTACAAGCCTGCCATTGGGCAACTATTTCAGTCAGAGCTCTCCTCCCCTTCTGCTATCTGCGGTTGACCGTTTTCAAAGTCCCCATCACGATGTGAAGCAACCTCCGAGCTAGCAACCTACACGCCGAAAATGGCAAGTTTTGTCGAAGATTTGGATGGCGCAATAAAGCAGGCCTGCCTGGTTCTTTCAGTGAATGGTTGTAAAGATATACAAAAAATATGTTCCCCCCGACACTAAGCCGAACCCAAGACGATTGTGATTGGTTTAAAGTTATACACAAATTATATACAAAGAAGACCGCATTTTTTCCCCTAGACCAGCACGATAGAGAGCTCAGCCAGACCCTTCTCCATCGCTGGCACAGCGCTAAAGCGAAGTGTGGAGATCGGTCTGGCAATACCGGACTAGTTCTGACCATACGTTTTTCAGACGATGATGAATAAAGAGTGGAGCTCGCTGTGATTCTCAAGTTCTTACGCAACCTGTCCACCACGGGAAAAAAAAAAGAAAAGGACAAGGAGAGCCTAAATGTCACTCTCGGCAACGCGGCGCGGTTCCTCCCGCTCCGCCGCGCCAAATGGAGCTATTAGCCGCTAATAAAAAGCAACAACATCTGTGGCAAATTACTCAAGTCAATTTCCTTCCATTCTCTTTGGCTCTTTTCTCCAGAAGAACCCCTCCTCCTTTCTCCTCCAGTCACTCTCCATCTCCTCTCCTGTCTCACGCTATCCTCCTCTCTGATACCATTCCTCTGGTTCCCCCCCCCCCCCCTCACCTCTCCCTCTCCCCCCTCTCCCACGGCCTCTCTCTCACCTCTCCCTCCCCTCCAGGTGCGACAGCGACACTCTCAGAGAGACAGTGTTGTGTTCAATCAATGCGCACGCGAGGGAGCATCTGTTTCCCGCCATGCGGGGGGGGGGGGAGGAGGACATCATCATGCCAGTAAATGGCGTCGCGTTGGCCGTATCGGTGGTACGCGTCAACAAACACGGGGTCCGTGGGCCTCATTCAACCGAGCGGCCATTTTGGCTCTAAACGCTAGCCGTGGGTGGAGGGAACTGACGCCGCGCCGTTCGGTTCCCCCCACCCAGCTGGTGCTTAGAGCCAAGATGGCCGCTAGGTGAACGAGGTCAATTAACTATGGAATAGGGGGACGAAGGGGGGTAAGGGGGACGAAGGGGGGTAAGGGGGTGGGGGGGGGGGGGGGTACAATTTGAAATACAGCATGTGTCAGGAGTTATAAATGCAATTTTAAGAATTGCCAGCACCCCCCCCCCCTCCACTCGGGAACAATAGATGCAATAACCCACTTGGCTCGATCCAATAAGCAGAGCTAATGGGCGATCCTGAGTCCACCTGCACTGTAACCACATTACTGCTGTGAGGGTCAATCCTAGCAGAGTACACATGTTTATCCTGCCAGCAACACACGCTGTCTGTCTGTCTGTCTGTCTGTCTGTCAGCGACACACGCTGTCTGTCTGTCTGTCAGCAACACACAATGTCTGTCTGTCTGTCTGTCAGCAACACACGCTGTCTGTCTGTCTGTCAGCAACACACAATGTCTGTCTGTCTGTCAGCGACACACGCTGTCTGTCTGTCTGTCTGTCTGTCAGCGACACACAATGTCTGTCTGTCTGTCAGCAACACACACTGTCTAGCTGTCTGTCAGCAACACACACTGTCTAGCTGTCTGTCAGCAACACACACTGTCTAGCTGTCTGTCAGCAACACACACTGTCTAACTGTCTGTCAGCAACACACACTGTCTAACTGTCTGTCAGCAACACAGTGTCTAGCTCTCTGTCACCAACACACACTGTCTAGCTGTCTGTCAGCAACACACACTGTCTAGCTGTCTGTCAGCAACACACACTGTCTAGCTGTCTGTCAGCAACACACACTGTCTAACTGTCTGTCAGCAACACAGTGTCTAGCTCTCTGTCACCAACACACACTGTCTAGCTGTCTGTCAGCAACACACACTGTCTAGCTGTCTGTCAGCAACACACTGTCTAGCTGTCTGTCAGCAACACACACTGTCTAGCTGTCTGTCAGCAACACAGTGTCTAGCTGTCTGTCAGCAACACACTGTCTAGCTGTCTGTCAGCAACACACTGTCTAGCTGTCTGTCAGCAACACACGGTGTCTAACTGTCTGTCAGCAACACAGTGTCTAGCTGTCTGTCAGCAACACACTGTCTTGCTGTCTGTCAGCATAACAGTGTCTAGCTGTCTGTCAGCGACACACAGTGTCTATCTATCTATCTATCTATCTATCTATCTATCTATCTATCTATCTATCTATCTATCTATCTATCTATTTGCTATCTATCTCTCTCAATATCTACTTACCAATGTATCAACCATCTATTCTCTCTCTTTCTCTCTCTCTCTCTCGCTCTCGCTCTCTATCCATCTATCCAACCGCGTCTATTTCTATTCCTCTCCCCCGGCCGTCAGAACCTCTTTCTGAATAAACAGGCGGGCTCCGCATGCCTGGAGACAACCTTGATCAGCCGGTCCTTTCAGAACCGCTCGCAGAGCAGCGTCTCCCTGTGCCCTGCTGGGGAGCAGCAGGGAGCTGAACAAAGCAGCGCTCCCATTGTTATTACAAAACAAATTAATTGATAATGAATAGTGAGTAAAGTTTTGCGAAGACGGTGATGTTTCAATGCCATTAGCCTTGTGGAGAATGCAGGCGTAAAGGTTGCTAATTACAAACGATAATTTAAATGAAGCACTTTTTTTTTTTACCCTCTCTGGCTCTCCACTGAATACCACCAGCACATTTATATTCAGTACATTCATACATTACATTCACTTAGCTGATAAATGACTTTGACCTCGCTTTGGATGAAAGCGCCTGCTGCATTTTGACGCTTTTACCAAAAAGCAAGGTTGAGAAGAAGAAGAACAGTAGAAGTACAGACAGGCACCGCTCAGCCTCTGTTGAGGCAGCTAGTAGAGTAAAGCCGTCTAGCTTGAGGAGGACCAGGAAGTGTGGAAAGTGACCCAGGAGGAGGAGGAAGGGTTTCCCGCTCGTCTGGCATCTCACTAGGTGTTGTTTTTTTTTCCAGCTCAGCCTCCCCACAGTGCATTAGGCCGAGACATGAGCTTTATTGCCGATCAGGTGGGAACACCTTGGCATTGATTAAGCCGTTTGTTGTAATCACACGATATTGTTGTGTTAAGCACATAACTATGTGTGTCCTGAAAGTTTCGCTCCAATGGTTGCTTGGGATGGGCAGGATAGTGTAGGAGACGGTGGGCGTTTGAATCCCAGCCAAAATGTTCTGGCTTCGTAATGACCCATCTCTTTTATTGACTGTCTAACCCTACCTGCTCCTTAATGACCTGTCTCTGTATTTACTGTCTAACTCCTACCTGCTCCTTAAAGACCTGTCTCTGTATCCACTGACTAACCCCTACCTGCTCCTTAATGACCTGTCTCTGTATTTACTGTCTAACTCCTACCTGCTCCTTAATGACCTGTCTTTGTATCCACTGTCTAACCCCTACCTGCTCCTTAATGACCTGTCTCTGTATTCACTGTCTAACTCCTACCTGCTCCTTAATGACCTGTCTCTGTATTTACTGTCTAACTCCTACCTGCTCCTTAAAGACCTGTCTCTTTATTCACTGTCTAACCCCCTACCTGCTCCTTAAAGACCTGTCTCTGTATTCACTGTCTAACTCCTACCTGCTCCTTAATGACCTGTCTCTGTATTCACTGTCTAACCCCTACCTGCTCCTGAATGACCTGTCTCTGTATCCACTGTCTAACCTGCTCCTTAAAGACCTGTCTCTGTATTCACTGTCTAACCCCTACCTGCTCCTGAATGAATGTCCCTATGCTGACCAGGTCTATTAGAACAGCATCAAATAGGAGAAGTTATTTAAATATAGCTATAAATGAACTAACTGCCACCAATTATGCTGTCATGAAGATTAATGGTTAGAATAATGGATGGATGGATGGATGGATGGATGGATGGATGGATGGATGGATGGATGGAACGATGAATGTCAAACTCATCAACATCACCTTTTTCATTCCTCGTTTCAGGGGTTTGCCTAAAGACATATTTCCAACACTTCTGTTTGGAGCTGTTTGCCTGTGCCTGTTGAGTTTCCTTTGTGGGTCTTGGACCACTATAGCTGCAGACGACAGCAAGTGGAAGGCCATGGAGTGTTAACGTATCCACAAACCCTCCTCTTCTCTCTTTTACCCACCAGATACATAGAAAACCAAGTCCACCTGGAGAACATCACAGAGATAGATCTAGTCTACTACCGGGAACTGAAGAACCTGTGAGTGACCATTTAACTCTGTTTGTTCTCATGAAATATACAGAGGATGTATGCAACCTGTTGAGTGCTGCCATAGCATGCGGCCCATAGCATGTTGGATAATGAGAGAATCACGCCACACGTGGCAGTGCATTACGTAAATACATGAGTCATGTTCTGTTCCCAATTAGACGCCGTTATCTGTCCTCTGTACACATGGGTTCAACAACATCACATGAACCCGTGTTCACCATGTCCTCCCCTATCTCGCCCGTCACACTGCTGGCCATGTGTCTGGAAAGTTAGCTGTTAGCTTTAGATATTGCGTTGCGATTCAGATATTATATTACGTGAGATCATTATAATTCAGTGGTTGAGTAATTGAGGGCTAAGTTAAGTTAAGTAGGTGGTGTCAGTTCTAGCAGCCCAGTGGTAATGGATTGGAAAGTAATAGGATAAGATGAGATAAGATAAGATAAGTTAAGATGTAGGCCTATTTAATTAATCCCAGATAGGGGATTAGGGTTGTCACAGCAGACATTATTAAAAATAAATAATTACAAAGAGAGATTACAGATTAGAGAGATTTAGCAAATAAATAAATACAAACTACAAACATATACTATGTGAAAATATACACAATACATTGTAAATGTAAAAAGTAACAGACAATGGATCGTACCTGTACTTAAATAAATAAAGCATGAGGAGTTTTCAGAAGTCCGCCATTTAACTAAATGTATGAGACAACATTTCTGGAACATGGACACTAAATAGGCTACTTAAAGATGGACACAAACTAAAAAGTAAAATATTTGCTTTGAGATAAATTGGAGTAAAGGTATAACTTACATACTTATACTCGGACATAGTCCACCCTTATATTGTCCAATCAAATATTTTCCCATCGGAAGGCCATAGGGGTGAATCAGGACACACAACATACAATAGACTCTAATTTCCAGCATGCTTGTAGAAAAGCCCTCCATACAAATTCTGGCCAACAGTGTACCTCCTCATCACAAGCTCTCAATATTTTTGAACAAAATCTTAAAAAAGGAAAACTTGTGATTCTCCGAAGTTTTTATTGTTATTTAACTAATCCGATTTTGTGTTTTTCTTCTGTGGTTTTCGTTGTTAAGCACCATTTTGCACAAAAGCATTTTTTGATTTGATTTAATGAATAACATTGACCTTCCTCCTCCACTTCCTGTAGCACGGTCACTTTCTGTAAACTACGACTCATTTCCCCTGGAGCCTTCCAGCACAACCCCAAGCTGCAGTATGTGTAAGTACAACAGAAACACAACAACAGCCCATTATCTGTGTCATTATCTGTGTCATTATCTGTGTCTTCAGCCATCTCTGGAGGCGGGACAGTCTAGTAGTGGTTAGGGTGTTTGACTCCCGGCCGAAAGGTTGGGAGTCGAACCCCAACGTCTGCTAGAAAGTTCACTGCACGTTGCTTTAGATAAAAGCATCTGTTAGAAGTACAACATGATGTGAGTTGTTGTGAGTGTTTGGCTGGGGAGGACTTAGCCCCTTTGTACCTGTCAATCAAATAGCCTGTTAGGCTGTTAGTACACGTCGCCTGGTGTAACTGACACCCACATGGCCGTCATCACATTACCTCTCTAACCTGCCTACTGATTCCAATGGGAGCATATGAATGTTATGTACCAAGCCGGGGAACGGCTTGGTTAGAAATGAGTTCTGGCTATAGATTAGTTTCTTAACATCTGAACGTTTTGTTTGTATGGTGCAGGTGGACTATGGATCCATCAGACATTGGTGTGCAAAGATGTTTTCGCAGTCCGTGGGACACGGGATACCGTTCAATCACACATGGGATAACGTAATCGTTGAAAGTGCACCCAATCAAAGGCCCATCTTGTAAGCTAATAGCTTATTATGGTTGGACGTTTCATTAAATCGCTCATCACTTATTATTGTTTCCCTCCCGATGTACTTTTATCTGATTAACATGTTGTCATCTGATCTGACGTTCAAAAAGTGCTCCTTTACACAACTCCAAAAAAAAAAAAATCAACGTTCAAAAAGCAGCAGTATTGACACACAGGAGACTTAACGTCTCTCTTTCTTAAAGGTTAGGCTCTTTTTTTTTTTCTTCAGCCAAGAGTGCCAGTCCAGTCCAGTCAAAGGCGAGCATATTGACAGTAGTCATGGCAACCTGGTGGCCCGGTTCGCGGGAAAACCCACCCTTCCCGTCGCCAACCTTAAATCTTAAACCCTTCATGACGGTTGCCGTGCAAACCAAGCCGGAGAGACGGGGGCCCGTTAGGCGGGATCATTTGAGGGGAGGGGATGTGGGGGGGGGGGGGGGGGGGGGAGGTGTAGGTGAAGGGGATGGAGATTTTAGGGGGTCGTGCGATGGTGGGGGGGATGGGGGGGGGGGGAGAACGGCGAGAAATCCAAGACAGGCATTCAACAGCCACCTTTTACTCCCTCGCCCGGGCGTATTATCGACAGCTGATGCATAATAAATACACTCCACTAAGGGTCCATTATCACTTAATCAATATCCGAGCGTGGGGATGGGTAGGTGCGGGGGGGGGGTGGAGGAGGGGGTGGAGGAGGGAGCTGAGGAGGAGACGGTGGGGGTGGTGATGGTGGCCGGGTGACAGATGTGTCTCTTACATTATCACACAGCTTAGCCGGGGCGCTCCTGTATGGGAAACTCACCCCTGTTGTTTACACGTCCCTGAATTATTTTAGCAGATGCTCCGACGATACACACACACACACACACACACACACACTCTTCTTCTTCATTCTGTGGCCTTGAGTTGTTGTTTTTTTTACCCATAATCCCCCCCCTTTGCCTACTCGCCCTCCCTCCGTGTAACCAGCGCTGGAGGAATGGTAAGTGTATCGTCCCGGCTGATTCACCCTCTGCCACTCCCCCCCCCCCCCCCCCCCCCCCCCCCCCGCGAGCTGGTAATGGATCGGACCCCAACGGCCCGACCATCTGACATGAACTTTCGGGGGGGCAAGGAAAACAAATGGTTGAACCTCGCCGGGTCTCTGGCCAACCCCGCCAGGCTCCCTATGTATCGGCTTCCCCGAGGGGCCCTCCCCTGCTGTCGTCTCCACAAGGGCCTCCTCCGCTGAAGCCTCTGAGCCGTCCTCCACTTACCGCTGCTGTCCTACTGCTGCTGCCCTGCATGGGGAGCTTGCTCATTTCGACAGAACAGTTCGTTTTCGAACGATAACTCCCAGTGCTGTTGTTGAAACCCTATTCCATACAAATCACACGACAGCAAACAAATTAAAAAAAAACATCTAATGAAATCCTAAATAACTCATTAAGTAAATGGATCAAATAAAATAAAATTAAATACATGATTTGACCGAGGCCGCTCATCAAGGGGTGACCCCGCCAAGTTGTTTTTAGCGGTAATCATCTAATGTACGGGGGCGCAGCGAGGAGCGCCTGCTGTGTTTGTGAACGCAGCCCTCGCCACGTGAAACACTGACAGCATGGCTAATTGATAGAGGCTGTTCGGAGGCATTAAGGCTTTTTTCTCCGGCGGAGAGCGAGAAAGCGTTTCAACGCAGGTACATATTGTTCTGAAGTGAGCGGTTGAATCTCAGTTTGACTTAAGTGCAGCGGCCAATCCGAAGACAACTATTGTGTTCCCACGTCTTTAATTAGGTCTATAGATGGAACAATTGTTTTTTTTTTCTTTCTTTCTCCGTCCATGAGTCAGACGGTTCATACTGGCTGTCCAACTTCTTTTAACTTTTTTTTTTCTTTTAACTTTTCATTTAATGGAACAAATTATCTCAAAATAGTAAAAAAACTATTATATAAAGAGTTGGGTTTTAGGAAAAAAATAGTGTAACTGTATAGCATAACTAGTACTACTACTAACTACTATAACTTATAGTATATAACCTATACCATGTTTTACCCTTTACCATTTTACCTTCAGATCTAGATCAACATAAAAAAAAGGAATTAATCGATTTAAATAATAACAGTAAGTGTGCCCTCTGTCACGATCAAATCCCGGATGAGCAAACCGCATCCCTCCTACGGTTTGCAAACTGATTTCATCGGTGCGGCGTTTCATTTGGAAGTAGATGGCACTGACCCCAAGATGCCCTTTTGAAGACCTTTACATTGTCAGTTCTACTCCACAATTATACAGCGGGAAAGCTGTTCTCGTCTGTCTTTACAAAATAGGAGACTGTTTTCCAGTTGTTAATCTGTGAGGCCAGATCAATGTTTGCATTAATTTCATCACAGACAAAAACACACCACTTCAGGCTCCTAATTGTGAGTTGGATATATTAGGGCTCATCACATGCATTCAGGACAAGGTTCAGGTCTGATTCAGCTTCTCGGCAACACAAACGAACGAGGACAAAGAGCATTTCAAGGATCTGTCCATTGAAAGGTAAAAAGCATTTCCACGAAAAACTAAATACATCTGTTGTTGTCTTTGAAAGCAGCTCCAAGAATAGATTTCAAATCTCGGTTCAACCTGATTTTGTGTGGCTGCTCTGAAGAACCATTTCCGCCGCTGCTTTTGTTTTGTTTGTTTCATTAATATGCTGTTTGTATGTTTTCATTGTGTTTATCTGCTTTGTTGAGAACAAGAGCGTCTACCTGGAACATAATGTTAACTCCATGCGGGAGATCCAAATGTTGGCGGCCATTTTAACCCTGTTCCCTGTCTCTCTGTTGTCATAGAAACCTGGCGTCCAACGTCCTGGAGCACATCAGCTGGAGAGTGTTCCACTTTCTCCCTCTACTCAATCTGTGAGTCACGACCAACTACTACCCATCCACTTTCTATCACTCACACTATCACCACTATCTATCACTATCACCACTATCTATCACTAGTACTACCCATCCACTTTCTATCACTCACACTATCACCACTATCTATCACTAGTACTATCCATCCACTTTCTATCACTCACACTATCACCACTATATATCACTAGTACTATCCATCCACATTCTATCACTCACACTATCACCACTATCTATCACTAGCAACACTATCTATCACTAGTACTATCCATCCACTTTCTATCACTCACACTATCACCACTATCTATCACTAGTACTATCCATCCACTTTCTATCACTCACACTATCACCACTATCTATCACTAGCAACACTATCTATCACTAGTACTATCCATCCACTTTCTATCACTCACACTATCACCACTATCTATCACTAGTACTATCCATCCACTTTCTATCACTCACACTATCACCACTATCTATCACTAGCACCACTATCTATCACTAGTACTATCCATCCACTATCTATCACTAGCACCACTATTTTTCACTCAGACTAACATCACTTTCTATCACTAGCACCATCACCACTATCTATCACTATAATATCCATCCACTATCTATCACTATCACTATCTATCACCAGCACTATCACTCACCACTATCTATCACTATCACCACTATCTATCACTATCACTAGTGCTATCCATCCACTAACTATCACTAGCATTGTCCATCCCTGTATGTGTGTGTGTGTGTGTGTATGTATGTGTGTGTGTGTGTGTGTGTGTGTATGTATGTGTATGTGTGTGTGTGTGTGTGTGTGTGCGTGCGTGTGTGTGTGTGTGTGTGTGTGTGCGTGTGTGTGCGTGTGTGTGTGTGTATGTGTGTGTGTGTGTATGTATGTGTATGTGTGTGTGTGTGTGTGTGTGTGTGTGTGTGTGTGTGCATGTGTGTATGTGTGTGTGTGTGTGTGTGTGTGTGTGTGTGCATGCGTGTGCGTGTGCGTGCGTGCGTGCATGCGTGCTAGTGTGCGTGCGTGCGTGTGTGCGTGTGCGCGCGTGCGTGTGTGAGCAGATACTGTGAGTGCAGGGTGTTTCCTTTGGTTCATTAAACAACCTGACTCATTGAAAATCCTCCTAATATTTTAAGGTCATATTCAAATGAATGACTATTATCACATACTACAACGACACGTACACACTTGAAGTCTGAAGCCACACAGGACTCTCCAACCATTAGGTCTCTGAATGCAAACAAAACAACACCTATCCCTTCATTAGCGGAGGGATCACCCCTGTACTCCAGAGGCAACCAGAGTTAGCTTCTGCTCCTGCAGCGCCGGTGCAGCAGCAGCAGCAGCAGCAGCAGCAGCAGCAGCAGCGTCTTACAGTAGCAGCTGTACCAGGGAGACGGCATTAAAACCACCGCAGAAAAGACACAAAGACCGCCTTTCAGCGCTTTGTGGATGCTAATGGAATGAGTCAAAAAGGTTGATGTACTTCAAGTACCTGTTGCAAAGAGCTGTTTTTCCCCCAAAATAGCATCTTTAAATTACATACAAGGAATGGATGTTTACCGTGGCAACCAGCTGCTCCACCGCCAAGCCGAAATACAAAATACGTTCATATTTTTCCCCCAGAGAAGGTACATAATGGATTAGTACTTTAATGATGCATATGCTACTTAATAAATCACAGTATTTTAACAGTCTGTCTGCCCTTTACAGTCTCCTTCTTATTTTCCAACTTCCGCTGAAAATGCTATTTGGAAATTATAACGATCAAACCTTTTCCGGGAAATGCGATTTACATGTACGTACATTTCACCTGCTGTTGCACAAAATACCTTCTGAAATACAACACGTCTCTTTAAAGTTTAAATGGTCAAGAACTGGCCGTCTGACCGTGTTTTGACGTCCGTCCACTCCTCCTTGTTCATTTAGCAGTTGCATTTGCGAAATGTATCTTTTTTGTTTCATATATTAACAAAAAGAAAAATATATATATTAAAGGGTTAGTGTTTCATTTATTATAACCTGAAAAAAACAACATCTCCACCATGTGTTCTGTAGCGGCTCTGCACTACTCATATTGTCGTGTAATTGCAGAGCTACTCAAGTTTGAATTTGTAATGTAATGTAAATGACGGCCGCGTAAATTCAATCTAAATGAATGTGTTTATATGTACAGTATATGTATATATTCTCCTGAATGCGATCCTCTTCCTGTTTCCCTGCCCAGAGTGCTGAGGGACAACCCCCTGGTGTGCTCCTGTGAAATCCATTGGCTGCAGCAGTGGGAGCGCAGTGGGCGGGGCGACCCCGACAACCAACCAATGACCTGCTTCTCCATCGGACAGGAAGTACCTCTGAACAGCCTGTCCGTGGACAACTGCAGTGAGTGCAGCTTATGGTTAAGAGATGTGTTTCATACCAATGCTGCAGGGCCTATTATATATACATATCATTCATTTTAATATAAAAAACAAAGCATTCATTGAGCTTTAATTCATTGCCAATTAATTCCCTCAGGTCAGACTTGACAAAGAAATGTGTTTTATTAATAGAGATAATTGGTATTATATAAATAATGTTATAACCTTGATGGTTGTTCTCTCTCTCTCTCTAGCTCTCCCAGAAGTGACCATCCTCCCGTCCATCTCTAAGATCCAGGAAGGAGGCACCCTGATGTTTGAGTGTCACGTGAGCGGGACCCCCACCCCCGTGGCCAGCTGGCGTACGGACAAACTCTATTCACGCCACGTGGTCGAGGTACGTATGCACAACACGCCCACTCGCCGTTTGTTATCACGTGTGTGAATAACGGTTTAGAAATAACATAAGTCATGTTCCCCAAGACATCAACTGCCACAAAGATTTTGAATAAATGTATTTTGTATATTTGAACTTGAATGAATAAATATGACTAAACATACTTTGGGTATTTGAATAAAATACATATATATTTGAAAAGATATATTTTGTATATTTTAATAAATATACATTGTATATATTTTAATAAATATACATTGTATATATTTTAATAAATATATTTGGGATATTTTAATACCTCTATTTGGAAATAATAGTATTTCTGACTGGCAGACCAGACCACTGGTTTGCATTATATCCACAGTCTGCACATCTGTCCACCATTCAGAAAGACCTGCTTTACAAAGGTCCTACCAGGCTGACAACAACACTACACTGCAGGATACAAGCACCAACAAATATAAAAATCAAAAAAACACCTTCTAACCTCCCTCTCTTCGCCTCCCTCTCTTCGCCTCCCTCTCTTCCCCTCCAAATCCTTTCTCTGCTCTTTCTGCATCATGCGGTGGAACTCCTCCACCTCTCCCTCCTCTTTCTCCTCCGCTACCTCCATCACTTCCTCCTCCTCCTTCTCCACCTCTCCCTCCTCCTTCTCCAACTCTCCCGCCTCCTCCACCTCCTCCTTCTCCACCTCTCCCTTCTCCTTCTCCACCTCTCCCTCCTCCTTCTCCACCTCGCCCTTCTCCTCCTCCACCTCCAATTCCTCTACCTCCTCCTTCATCACTTCCTCCTCATCCACCTTCTTCTACTTCATCACCTCATCCTCCTCCTCCACCTCTCCATCATCCTCCTCCTCCTTTTCTTCCACCTCCTCCTCCCCTCCTCTTCCACCTCCTCCTCCATCTCCATCACCTCCTCCACCACCTCCCCCCTCCAACTCCACCTCCATCTTCGCCACCACTTCTCTCCCCCTACCTCTCCTCCTCCTCCACCTCCACCCCCCCCCCCCCCACCAATTCAGAGGAGACTCATGGGCTCCACCCTGGAGCTGGTGCTGCAACTCCTGGAGGTCTCCTCCCAAGACAACCTCCACAACCTGACTTGCGAGGCGGAGAACCAAGCTGGGCCGGGAGAGGACATGGTGCAGTTGGACATCGAGTGTAAGTGGCCCCCGTAGCACAGGAGCCGGCCCCGGGGCCTCGGGGGGGGCCGCGGGGTCGGGGGGGGGGGGGGGGGGATGAATGAGGTGCTGTCGAGCTTAATGGAGGTGAGGGCGAGAGCACACTGCGCCTCATCTCTGTGGTGCAGGCGGGGTGGACAGCGGCATAAAGGGAAAAGCGCTCCGCAGCGAGTTTCTCTTTAAACGGGCTGCTAAAAATAATAAGCGCAATGTTCCCGGCAACCTTTTAACAGCGTTTTTTTATCAGCTGCCACTCAAGGCTTTGTGAACCGGCGAGGAGGAGCGGTACACTCCTGTCATTCTGTGTAGATTGCGGCAGGCTCTCTGTTAATGCAAAGACACACAGAGAGAGCCACAAAAGAGAAAGGAGAAACGCCCTCCCTCAAACCGCTGTTCCCTGACAACAATACATACGTGATTACAGTTTTCACTTGACCCGGGGGACCTTTGCCACTGCTGTTTCCAACTTGGCGACGCCGCTAATGTGCTGAAAGTTGAACAACACCCATTGACCGCACCCAGTGGACCCCCCCCAGCACCACTGCAGGATGCATTAGCGATACATTACCGAAAATATTACCGAAAAACATCGTACATCACCACCATCAACTCAGTGACACTCATTAGGAGACAAAGGGCCCCCCCAAAAGGAGTCCGGGGGAACCAATCAACCCGGAGCCAAGCGTGTGGGTATCAGGGGACAGATAATAACTGCCCAGGAAAATGGGGGCCCAGATAACCCGCGCGCTAAGATCTCATTTGAGCTAGGCACTAATGGATCCTTCCCCGCGACTCCGGAAAACCGCTTCATCTGCGCTGATTGGCAGGCGGTAAGTGCGTTAGTGCGTTCGCTAATCCATCCGCATCGGCCCTCCACGGCTGAGGGACGCTCGTTAACCGCCAGCCCTTTAATTAGGCTTAATTAGCTCGTTCAACAGTCAGTGTTTACAGCGCAGAGTCCACAGTGGCTCCCATCACCCCCTCCACCCACCCACCCCCCAATCCCTTCAGCTTGCCGCAGTTGGTGCGGAAAAAACTGCCATCGCTCTTTCACACATCTCTTTTCAACGTACAGGAGGAAAAACATGTCAGAAAAATGAAATACGCTAGAGTGAAGGTTCACCACTTCAGCGTGGAACATAAAGACTAAGCTTTTTTTCCCCCCTTTTAATCACTTTCATTTGCTAAGGGACTGCCCACTGCTACCTGAGTAAATCCATGTTGCTTTGGCTACTTTTTTTGCTTCATGCTTGGAAGATTTCTTTTTTTAACAGGCTTACAGCATTCCAGGGCATATTCACACCAGCCCCGGAAACACTAGGACATCTGTTATTTATTTTAAGTAATCATTTTGATTTTACTTATGTCACCACTTTCAGTTATTTTGAACTTTTTGCAAGACAGTCAGTGTTTAATTGCACTATCTAGCAAGTAATCAATTTCTCTTGCGGTTGGCTAGGAACAAAACTCAATGGATGTTCAACATGACTAATGTCTTCTTTGACATTAATGTTATTTCACCATTTGGTAAATTCTACTCAATGCTTCCATACAATTACCCCTTAAAAGCCCCTCACTTCTGGGGTAAAGGTAATTGCTAGCATAAGTACAGTCGCGCTGGCTAAACAAAGGTTAGCTTAATGCCATCATCAGCAGAGCTAATTTTCTCTCTGCACGCGCAGAATTTTCCCCGGCTCTTAACAAAAGTCATCAACGACAGACGGAGGAGACCGGGGAGATGAACGCTCAGGTTTGTCCTTAGCGCAGCACATTCCTCTTACAGGGTCAGGGGTTAAGAGCGACTGCTGCGCAAGGGTCTCTCCACCTCTCCTCCATCTTGACTCTAAACGAGGCCATTTCCTGTAGCTTCACGTCCACAGCTGCTTCCAGGTAGCTCTTGTGGTCACGCGTGAAAAGGAGGACCAGGATGTATTATTCATGGCGGGTCAGTACAGTTACAGATGGAAGAACATTGATTGGTGGAAACTCCAGCAGGATCCTAAGGATGCTATTGGCCGGCCTGTGACATTATATTGAATATGCTTAAAGTGCACACGCAGCAGAAAACAAGCGATTTGGAAGTGGTTTTATGCTTAGTCGTGGCATTTTGGGCTCTTTGGTAAATATATCTGAGCTTAAATGTCTTTATTATGTAAAAGGACTTTTATATGTGCATGATTTAGGATGGAAAGTTAGGAGGAAGGCAGTTAGCCGCCAAAACTCTCTCACACACACACACACACACACACACACACCATTACAGCCACAGTCTTCTAATTTTGGCCACTAACTTTCCCCATTAGAGAACTGTAGTGCAAAGTGCCTTGCATCCTGGCTCGTGAGGGAATTGCACCAACATCCTTTTTCATTTTTTCCAAACTGCTTGTCCTCACACCCTTAATGGTCACTAACTCAAGTCATGGAGCAGGTTGCCTGGCAACTGGAGTGGTTGCTGGTTTGATGTGTTTTTGAGCAAGGGACCTCATGAACGGAAGAGTATCTTCTTTCTTAGCCTGTGAGTAAAAGAGATAGAAAAGGCTAGAAGGCACTTGACGAACACAATCGCTTTTACTCAGAGACTAATTTCTCACCAGTTCTGGTGAAGATTCTTTGAAAAGATCCTCTTCCTTCCTCAGGAACTTAATTTCAAGGATAAATAATCAAGGATCTATTTTTCTCCAAGTCTAACCAAAATCAAAATCCCGCCCCCCAAAACAGTCCCGGTAAAGATCCTGTTTCTGCGCGAAGCCGAGCCGCAGCACCACTGGTGTTTCCCCTTCGCCGTGGACGGGAACCCCGAGCCCACCATCAGGTGGCTCTACAATGGACACACGCTCACCGAGAGTATGTACACCTACACCCAGTTGATCCCCGACTCGGACGATGGCTCCGTCAAGCACGGCTGCCTGTTCCTCAACAAGCCCACCCACCTGAACAACGGCGTATACACGCTTATGGTCCACAACCGACTGGGCCGCGACCAGGCCAACGCCACAGGGAACTTCATGGATAACCCCTTCGAGCCCTTCGACCCCGAGGGCATCATTCCCGGTGAGTCATCACTCTTCAGGATGAGAATACAGTAAAGTGTCTTTTATGGGCGGGGCAGAGAAGACTATTTTTTACTAGGTTGGTATACTAGGTGGGGTTGAACTGCATCGACCTGTTAGATAGATCTGCAACTCTTGTATTTGATGAAAAGCCACAGGGCGAGAGGTGTGAGGCACTGCAGAATACAGTACATTCAGCTGGTCTTCATTCACCATTCAACAGGAATACACCTGATAGCACAAGGCTTTATATGCCACTTCTGATATTTTCCATGGAAACATAGCCATGGCTTACTCTCTTTACTTTCAATGTCCTTTGCCGGAAGTTCATGTACATCATGTTCAAACTTGTTTTTGTGTTCCCTCTCCCCACATGCTAGTCTTGGATCCAAGTAAGACTTCAACCTATTTTACATTCTCTCAAAAATACTATTTGTTTTATTAACAGTCAACATTCTCTTTCTGTGTGCTTGTGAAAGAGGTCAGTTGGATTGAGGGGAACTTCTTCTTTGTCTTGTTTAGTTCCTACCAACAAATCCGACAAGCCTGTCACCGTGAGCAAGGAGAGTCGCGTGTTTGTGGTACGTGATAAACGCATGCTTCCTCTCTGTGTCCGCCACTTGCTACTATGCTGAAGCAAAGATAGTGCAAATATGACCCGTTTAAGCAAAGATAGTATATAGAAAATATTAACCAAATATAGTATATTTCAAAGATTACCTTTTTAAGCTGATTTTTTAGGTTTTTCAGATTTTCTATCTTTGATTAATGATCTTTTTAAAAAAAAAAAAAGATGTCCTCTTTAATCAAAGATAGTATATTGGCAAAGAAGACGCCCTTTGACGCTCTTATTTCCTGTTTGAACAGGTCTCTGTGGCAGTTGGCCTTGCCGTCTTCGCGTGTACCTTCCTCCTGGTCATGCTTGTGGTGATCAACCGATGCGGACAGCATTCAAAGTTTGGCATTCACCGTACGTTGGCATGCAACTCATTCATAGTCAAACTACGAGCATGTTCCTAGGTTAAGGCACTCATTAAAACCCTTCTCTTTTTTTATCTACTTTATATATACATTTTTGATATGCTCGAATTTTAATATTATGCTTTTATATTTTTTGGAATAGTTTTGATATTTAATATGGTGTATTTTATATTGCATATTTTATGTATATACATTAATACAATTGGGTAGCTGAGACTCAATTCAGTGCAATTCAGTGCATATGATTTGGAATAAATAAATACTGCATGAAAACATCCATGCTTCACTCCATGCCCATCAACAACTATGTTTTGGATTTACAATAGAGCAGCACCAAAACTCACTCTCAACCCAACGGCTGCCCTGAAATCTTTCTGAAAACCCCAGCATCCAACTGTGCCAAGAGCAAACGCCGCCAAATAACAGTTTTTATTTTTTCCTCCAGTCACTTTCCAGATTGCCCAGGATTCAGTGGGGGCCATTTTAAGGGTCTCTGGGCACGTAATGCACTGGAGGCTCAATCACACAGGCTTTCCACTAGGCTAGAACTTTGCACACTGTGAGCCCTAATGTCAGCAGGTCTAAAGTGCCTTAATTACTGCATGCACAAGTAAACGGCGTCAGAAACCTACCCTTGGCTACGGCCACTCTGGCTGCACTGTGGTCCATTAAAGAAGATGGATGGATGCATGGATGGATTGATGGAGGTCTGGCTATAGGTCCTCCTGAATATCCTCACCCACCACCACCACCACCACCACCCACCGTCGCCACCCCACCCCTCCCCACCCTCACTCCTGTACTCCTATCACAAAGTGCCTAAGTGGGCCTGATTGCCTAAGTGGACCCCCTCCTCCCTTCCCTCCTGCATGGCTCTTTCCTTGCCCTCCCTCTCCCATTCGGTCTCTTTCTCTCTCTCTCTCTTTCTGTTGCTTTGTGTTGAACAGGGTTTGGACCCTTGGGGTTCTGTGGTTTGTCCATGCTGAGTGAGGGTTTACAATTTGGAGCTTTTAATACACCCCGGCTGCAGCCTCGGGCCGCTCACCGATCAGCCGTCCGACATGGTCGTTTGGACCTCTTTGGCACAATGTTGGCTTGATTTCTGCATTGTTGATGATTGTGATTATTACTGTCTGTCATCATCAGTCGCTGTGGGATCAAGGAAAATAGGCTGGCGAGTCGATGGGAGAGATGGTAGTTTCATAAATGGCCTCTGGATTGCCTCGTTTGACGAACAATGCAATCATAAATGGCCCGAGAGCTGATAATGTGCATCTCTCCTTTCCATAGCTATAAAAGTTAATGTATCTTTATAGCTATGCATACGTGTCAACAGGTTCGTCGGTTCTGGGCACCGAGGATGACCTGGCAGTGTCGCTGCGCTTCATGAACTTTGGGACGAACCCGCCCTGTACCGACGATGACTCTGGGCTCTCGAGCTTCGTGGAGAACCCTCAATACTTCTGTGGCATCATCAAGGACAAAGACATGTGTGAGTTAATGAGGGCCCAATCATCTCTTGTTTAGCGCCACACAGGGTCAGCCCCCCCCCTCCTCACCCCATGTTTGAGTGTCCATTCAGCCATCTAAAACCGGCGTCGGCTGAGTGTTAGCCAAGTACTTCAGGGTGAAGTGGATATAACAAGCTTATAGTGGAGTTAAAAACACAACACATCACACCACCCTTAACATCGTCCGTGGAACCTGCTGGTAATCACCCAGGTGGAAACCTTTTCTTGGTTGAACAGGTGTTTAGCACATCCCAGTGGAGTTAGAAGGACAACACACACCAGTTCACCTGGCCCTTAACATTATCTGTGGTACCTGCTGAGTCGAAACCTTTGTCTTGGTTGAGCAGGTGTCCAGCACATCAAGAGGCAGGACATCGTGCTGAAGTGGGAGTTGGGTGAGGGAGCGTTTGGCAAGGTGTACCTGGCAGAGTGTGCCAACCTCAGCCCAGACAGTGACAAGATGCTGGTAGCCATCAAGGTGCGTACAGTGGATTGGTGTATGGCCACACTGACGATGGCTCTGTGTTCTTACTACCTAGAGATGACCCTTGCCTTGTCATGAGAATTGCACTGTACAGAATGACCATGTTTTACTGTTGCATATTTGATCATGAAAAACTTGGACTGCAACTATAACCCTTAGGTGAACCCTTAAACCCTTAAGGTTTGGTCTATGCGAATTTAGGAATACCTTTAATTCTATGGTTGTGTGTTTTATTAACTGTAAAACATGCTGAAGGGAAGGGAGGAAGGGATATATCTCTGTGAGTTTCTTGTCTTCCTTCTGGATGGTTTAATTGCTGTTATAGGGCTAAGTGTTATTTAAGATATTTCTTGAACGTGGCTTTCAGCATGTCGACTCAAAGTGCTTTAGAGTTTCAAACATATTCATCATTTGACAATTACAGTCACACTTACTAATAAAATCCCAACCAATGTTCATAATTGGCTGTACGAATGCATTCGACCTGGCTTTCTCCCCCCTGCAGACACTGAAAGACGCCAATGAGTCAACCAGGCAGGACTTCCAGAGGGAGGCGGAGCTGCTGACGGTGCTTCAGCACCAACACATTGTGCGTTTCTATGGCGTGTGCACGGATGGAGAGCCCCTGGCCATGGTGTTTGAATACATGAGGCACGGAGACCTCAACCGCTTCCTCAGGTATGGACGTACAAACTGCGAGGTTCTGACCAGTCCTCAGAGCAGAACAATACGACAGAACATGTTGTTATACCTAACCTGTACGTTCATCCTCAGCAGGTTAACCGAATATGTACTTGTGTTTGGTTAAGCATGAAACGGGAATATTACCTTCATTAAAAGAAAGTCATTGCTCATGGTCATAAAATTGTGTCTATAGAAGGCGAGAGGTAGCTCTGATTGACAACCATGTTGGGATGTCACTATGAAGGAATGCTATGCAGAGCGAAACAAACAGATGTACAACCAAAAAGAACAGCATTCATTCATTACAAAACGCAGGTTAAGTCAGAGCCATGGTGATGTTGTCATGTTAAGTCAAGACGGTTTTATTTGCATAGCTCTTAATCACAGTTACAATCTCAAAGGGCTTCATAGGCCCTTTGAGATTAGGGAAGAAAACTTGAGAAGGAACTATGGTTGAAGGTTTAGTTACGAGCCGTATACCACCGCTGGTCCTAACTGCAACTGAATCACAAAGTCTTCTATGGAGGGAGAGTAAAAACGTAACTGAATGTATGAGTGTGTTAGCTGTGATACTTTTGGCCTAGGGGGAGATGGGGTTATAGGTCAAAAACCACCACAACTGACTACGTACCATCATCTGTAATGACATGGGGCCTTAGGCCCTTGGTTCCAAAGGCACTAAATACATTTTTGGCTTAAGGCCCCCTGAGCTGAGAATGTTCATCTTTTTGCACTCTAAATAATTAAAACATGATCTTCATTACAAACATTATGCGTAGCATTAATATTGGATTGTGTTCTCCATACATCATATTACCTGTGATCAGTAAACTTGGTTGAATAAAAGAAGGTTCCTTGACCTGACTCCCGTACCTAACCTCACACTTCCTCAGACAGTACGAGGAAGTCCTACCTGCTTTGTAGTCTCCCTCACCCGCAGAGTTAACCATCTGCTCCCATCCCAGAGGCTGTGGGATGACGAGTATATAATGTCCACATAATTCTGTGCAATATGTCTGGCTAATGCTCCCATTCAATCCCAAAATCTATAATTCGCCCCTATTGCCAGAAGCCCAACGGAGGCTCCAGATATGAAGACGTATTTAGATTAACTTGGGAACACCTGGGTAAAAAACGCCCCAAAATGGCCGGGACAGACGTGGTGGGTGGACCGAAATCACATTTCCACAAGGCAGTATTGGCAAAGGGTCTCCTTGACTCACAGGGCAGCTGCTCTCCCTCCCTGCCACCTGCCTTTTAAACTAATACTGACACAACTTCCTTTGTGAGGAGGGTGGGGGTTGTGGAGGAAAGGGTGGGTGGGGTGTCCCGCCATGGGTGGAGGCAGGAGGGGAGTGGACGATTAGGATGGATGAAGACATATTAGGCTCATTTAGGGCTCCCGAGCTCCCAAGCAAGGAGTGCGTGGGTTTTATTTTTACAGCGTTCAAGGACAACTGAGGAGCACTGTGGAAGTCTGGAGAAACACACTGGAGAAGTACTTCTCCACAATTGCATTATTGCTAATCAATTGAGGGCGTATTACAAGCTGTACGGCTCCTGTCGTTTGGTTCTTTGTTAGAGGGGTGAACATGACGGTGTAGAGCTGTAATGGTTTTAAGATCTTGTATATGTCCAATCTGCTAATTGGAAAGGCTGAGGTCAGGGTTGTGTTAGGCCAACCAATCAGAGATGTTGAATAGAACTTGTCAATAGCAACACAGAAGCGCTGATGTCATCACTATCATTAACACATTAACGGCAATTGTTGTTTTTTTCATTTTTGTATTTTTCATTTTTTTTAAACATTCAAATGTAATTTTATTTTTAAAACTTTTTGGAACTTTTGAGCTGTGGATGTTTTTGTGCTGCAGCCATTAACTTTAATCAAAAAATAGTTTCAAATTATGAATGTCGGAAGAAAAAAAAAACATATCCACCTACAATCAACCTGCTCTCAAAATCCATCTGGACTCTAGAGAACCATTAGGGGAAAACACCATGTGTGCTTTATATTCCTAATATTAGGATGGATTTAATTTTTTTAAATATTTAATCACCTCATGTGCTGGCTTTTTAAAGGCACTCAAATATGTTTGTCGTGTATGCCCCCCTCTATAACCGACGGCTCCATACCACGCAAGTACAGTGCATACAAACCTGCACAAACAAGCACCCTCCGGGTATAAGAGTGACCAGACCTCACCCAGGGCAGCGTAGTCTAGTGGTTTGGGTGCTGGACTCCAATCCAAGACAAAGAGCTCTAAATCCAATGTCCACAGTCTACCTGTAGGCATCCTTGAGCAAGATGCCCTAACCCCTACTAGCTCCTTAATGATCTGTCTCTGTATTCACTGTCTAACCCCTACCTGCTCCTTAATGACCTGTCTCTGTATTCACTGTCTAACCCCTACCTGCTCCTTAATGACCTGTCTCTGTATTCACTTTCTAACCCCTACCTGCTCCTTAAAGACCTGTCTGTATTCACTGTCTAACCCCTACCTGCACCTTAATGACCTGTTTCTGTATTCACTATCTAACCCCTATTTGCTCCTTAATGACCTGTTTCTGTATTCACTATCTAACCCCTATTTGCTCCTTAATGACCTGTCTCTGCATTCACTGTCTAACCCCTACCTGCACCTTAATGACCTGTTTCTGTATTCACTATCTAACCCCTATTTGCTCCTTAATGACCTGTCTCTGTATTCACTGTCTAACCCCTACCTGCTCCTTAATGACCTGTCTCTGCATTCACTGTCTAACCCCTACCTGCACCTTAATGACCTGTCTCTGTATTCACTGTCTAACTCCTACCTGCTCCTTAATGAGACTTCCATAATAACAATGCAAGTTGCTTTCGATAGACAAATACGGTAGTGTAGTGAACCTGCGCGCCCTCCCTCCACCGTGAGCAAGATGTCTAACCCCTACCTAAGATACATGTCGTTATTGACATGATAAAAGTCAATCAGTCAAGTCAGAGTTACTTTGGATAAAAGTGTCTGCTTAAATGACCGGATAGTATAAAACAATACAATTCTCCTCCCAGGGCTCACGGTCCAGACGCCCGGATTCTGGAGGAGGTGAAGATGCCCCCGCTGGGCCAGCTCACCCTCCCCCAGATGCTGCATATCGCGGGGCAGATCGCCTCCGGCATGGTGTACCTGGCGTCGCTGCACTTCGTCCACAGAGACCTGGCCACCCGCAACTGTCTGGTGGGCGAGGGGCTGGTGGTGAAGATCGGGGACTTCGGCATGTCGCGCGACATCTACAGCACCGACTACTACCGGGTCAGTGACACTCTCTCTCTCTCTCTCGCTCTCTCTGTCGCTCTCTCTCAAACTGTCTGTCGGTCTTTCTTTCTTTCTTTTTTTTGTTTGTTTGTTTGTTTGTTTGTTTGTTTGTTTGTTTGTTTGTTTGTTTGTTTGTTTCTTTCTTTCTTTCTTTCTTTCTTTCTTTCTTTCTGTCTCTCTTCCCTTTATCGGAATATGTATCCATCCATCTTTCCATCGACTTGAGATGCAATAAATCATTATATATTTAACTAACACTTGAACACCTACATAAAAATCGATCAATTAACAAATCACATGCTGCTTCCTGGTCAGGTGGGCGGGCGCACCATGCTGCCCATTCGCTGGATGCCCCCGGAGAGTATCATGTACAGGAAGTTCACCACCGAGAGCGACATCTGGAGCTTCGGCGTGGTGCTCTGGGAGATCTTCACCTACGGCAAGCAGCCCTGGTACCAGCTGTCCAACAGCGAGGTGGGTAGTGGTGGGTAGGGGTACCAGGGTGGAGGGGGGGGTCTACTGACTGGGGATGGCCAATATGGGGTTTTTGTCATACACATAAACACCATAAACATTTGTTTATGCAGCATTTTTGTTCTTCAAATGCTGGTGTTTCACAGAGAAATTAGAAGTGTAATTACTCCATGTAATATTGCTCTGATTAAGGCTTTTAAAGTCTTGAAATGATTTAACCCCAGGAATTATGAATAATAATACATTTATCGTCAGTTACACACCATTACACAAAGACATGACTTTTGATCGAAGATTATAGTGGTTTTGGACAATATTGAATTAAAATTAACTTAGTTTGTAAGGTCATTTCTACAGTGTAAGCAAAAATTAAGTATTTGTTCATAAGAATATCAGAAAGAGCAGAAAAGGAAACCAATTTTTAGTACCATTTAACATTCGAGGGGTTTTCGAGGTTTCTCTTAAAATTAAAATGTTTGGCCTTGCAGCCATTCTGAATAGTCAGGATATAACATCACAAGCAACATTTGACAGCTACTTTACTTTAAAATTAAGCATTAGGCCTAGTTACACTACTGCCAATCATGACATTTGATTACATTTATGTTGTCCCGCCCACAAATCCACCCACAAGTCTTTTTTTGAAAGTGTAAAATAAAATAAAATAAATGTATAACATAATGTTACAGTATTTCCCAATAAAAGTTATTAAAGTTGCAAGATTCATTGGGGAGGTACATTGCACGAATCAAATCAAATCACATTCAAACCACAGCCTCTACAGGAACACAAGTTATGACAACCTTATAGAAAACATCTTGCATCTCACATTTTGGGAAAGCTTAATCCTTCAACACTTTGCGAAGCTCACATTCTGTGCTGCCAATCGTAATATTGCTAAATGCTAACAGAACACAGTGAAGCCCTTTAAGACTGTGATAAAGAGCCAATAATGTTGAAACATCTCATCTAGATTTGATGTGGCTTGAAACGGACACCACAATGAATGGATCAGATGCCACTGTATGCAAAAAAATAAACATTGAGTAATGCACAGCATAATCAAATACAATAGTACTATTGTCACTATGTTGAATTATGTTGAATTTCCATGAATGAGGCTGAGGTCAAGTCAACTAGAAGAGCTGTATAAATAAAACAAACCTTAGGTTTGGCAGTACAGTATAGTCAGACTGATACTGATAGACTGAATACCAAAGCACACTTGTTTATTCTTAATGTTGTTTGAACTCTTTCATATTTGGAGCATGTTATGAGCAGTAAGCTATGTGAGACTAGCAGAACAGTTACTTTATGCTGCATGTGCTTGTTTTGTTTGAGAGTTTAATATTGATAGACCTTGCAGTGTAGCTATAACGACAATTGGAGGGTGGGGTTATAACTGAAAGAGTTTATGATTGGCTAATATTAGGTTACATACAAGTTCCATTAAAGTTAGGGTTACCTCATTTCATATCATTTCATGTTGGCTTTAGATGTACAGTGAGGAGTACAATGTACAGTAGAGCTGTCAGTTTGTCGAGATGTTTTAACTGGTTTCAACTGGTTTTTAGCATATATCACTCCATTAAACATTGACAAATTACAACTAAATCAGTACTATATATATATATATATATATATATAGTTTTTACTTTACATCTTTTGTTCACTGTCGCTTCGGATAAAAGCGTCTGCTAAACAACTAAACTAAAAAGCATGTTGACTGTAACAGCAGACAGTCGATAAAGTTGTTTATAGTTTTGTGTATTCATCGTACCAACCCAGACATGAGACATAGGTGTGTGTGTGTATATTAAGGTCTCTTCAGAGCTCGATGATCTGATTGGTCGATAAGTTGGTAGTAATTAAGAACGGCGGAGTGCAGCGCTTTACGCTAAGGCACTCGGAACCTGGAGTCTGTTGTGACCACAGCTGCAGCGTTATGGCGTCCAGCCCTCTCTGCTTTCAGGAGGAGGTGGATCACTTTCCTATTCACTCAATCCTAATCTCATTGGCTGTCATCTTCGCCCCCTGGCCAATGAGGTTTAACCTTGTTAATCCTGTCCATGCGTCCCATCCAAATAAGTGATGGTGCTATTACCAGCTCATCCAAATAACAAATGGGAGTCATAAATCAGACACAAAAATCCACTGGCCCGCCCGGCGGCGGTGGCAGCCATTTTGGGGCTGGTATTGACTGTCTGGAGCTGAAAGACAGGGATGACTGGAGACAGAATGTATCAGGGAAGGGTCACTTGTGTTGGACCGGATTAGGCCAGGGGTTAGGTCAAATAGGTCAAGTGGAGCGACACACACTCTCACACACGCACACACACACACACACACACACACACACACACACACACACACACACACACACACAGTGATTTATTCACGGACAGACTAAGGGCGACAAGGGTGTGAGAACTCAGCCAGACCATGATAACTACAGACCTCTGTTTGACTGTTTGTCTAGAATATAAAGTCATAGTTTTTTTGAGTTAGTTGGTTTGGTTTTAAATTTGTTTAATTTATCATAATTCACATTTGTTCCCAAATGGATTGAATTTCCATGTCAACGACAACAAATGTGCTCTTTATTCCAAACATACTTAATATTTTTCTGTCCGTTTTTTTCTCTGCCCACCCTCTTTCTGATTTTCTCTCTCTCTCTCTCTCTCTCTGTCCCTCCCTCCCTCCTCCAGGCCATCGAGTGCATCACCCAGGGTCGGGAGCTGGAGAGGCCCAGGACGTGTCCCAAGGAGGTCCACCTCCTGATGCAGGGCTGTTGGCAGCGGGAGCCCCAGCAGCGGCTGGTCATCAAGGACATCCACAGCCGCCTGCTGGCCCTGGTCAAGAACCCCCCCGTATACCTCGACATCCTGGGATAGAGAGGGGGGTTCGGAGGGGACGGAGGACGAAAAGAGTGGATGGAGAGGGGGGATTGGTTCAGAGAAAGGGATGGGGGGGGGGGGGGTGAATGTCTACCCGGACATCCTGGAATGGAGAGGGTGGAGGGAGTGGAGGGTGGATGGATGGAGGGAGAGAGGATTGTTCCAGAGAAAGGAATGGGGATGTGGGGGGGGGGGGGGGTTATTAGTGAATAACTAACCTGTCTACCTAGATAGATAGGATGGGAGGGTGAAAGATGGAGAGAGGAGAGAGAGGGATCCGTTCAGAGAAAGGAATGGGTGCAGGGTGCAGGTTGTTGCAGGGAGGGGAGGGAGGTGTTTTTGTAAATGATGTGAGATTGTAGTCTTGTTTCGAATTCATCGAAATCTAACGTCAAGTTCTCTCTGAGTTTAATTTCCTCCCTTTATATACAAGTAACAGCAGGAAAGGAAAGGGAAGGTTTAAAGAATCAACCCAGTATCTCTGTGTTTGCACTTCGTAGTCTGACTTCCGGTGGTAGAGGAGCATGCATGGGGGGGGGGGGATCTAGCACCGGGTCGTTGGACTTTACGAGGAACAGGCGAGAGACTGGGGTCCAGGGGTTCACATTTCAAAGCGAACACTAGCGTAACGAACGCCAGAGAGAGGGAGAGGAGAGAGAACAGTCTGAACAGGGATTTAAACATCTGACACGATTGGCAATTAAGAACCCTGTGATTACAGGAGAGCGCACTTGAGCCGCGGCACACGGCAGGCATTGACTCAAAGTGTCTAGTGATTGAGTTTTGAGTTTCGACAACGTGAAAGATCATTTTTGTATGAACTTAGAATATATATATATATATATATATGTAACATTTGTTAAGGAGATGTTTAAATGAACCATGGGTTTGGCGTCTCTACTTTAATATTCAGTTGATGGAAGTGGCACTCTTCTGTCCCTGCTGTATCAAATGTAATGTCATATTAACATATTTTCTTTTCTAAATCACAGAGAACATGTCTCCTCTCAGGAGTGAATCAGGCGTTAGACACTTATAGTTACCGTTCTGCCCGCTGTTGCCTGTTTCAATACCTGTATGAAGGGGAAAGATTTGGAAAAAATGAAAATATGAATAATTGGTATGATTATGGTTCAATGCGTAGCTTGGCCTGACAGTCTGGCTTTTGGCATCCGATTCAGAGATAAGCTTTTGTACATATTCTCCCCGTTTACAATGCTAGTATCCTGACCTCAAACACAAAGCACTGTGTTGAATCCAGTAAGATGCCGTGTGTGTAAATGTGTGTGTAAATGTGTGTGTGGGTGTGTGTGTGTGTTTGAATGCCTCTGTATGTCGGATGTGTGAATGTCTCTGTATGGGGGATGTGTGTGTTGTCTTCGTGTGTGTGTGTGTTTGTGTCTTTATATAAGATGTGTGTGTGTGTGTCTTTATATAAGGTGTGTGTGTGTGTGTTTGAATGTCTGGATGTCAGATGTGTGAATGTCTCTGTATGGGGGATGTGTGTGTGTGTGTGTGTCTTTATATAAAGTGTGTGTGTGTGTGTGTGTGTGTGCGTGCATGTGTGTATATATATAAAGAGGGGTCAAGGGTACAGTGTCATGTTTAGTAACAGATGGAGTTGGAGGTCCAGGAACAAAGTGCTGGCAGATGGTTCTGGAAAACAGATACAGCGCTACCGGCCACTTGACCGCAGCACACCCGAGTGTAAAACTAAAGAGAAGGCCCTACATATAGTGATTTTATTCCCATTTAATCTAATCACAGCGCTTGTTTGAAGAGAAATGCTTACGTTTTCCCTGTGGATCATTTGTGATGCCTTGAAGTGTAAATAGCGTGTGTAAATATACGATGTATTCATGTCAAAAGAGATGTCTCGTTACCCCCGGCACTTTGTATAATGTCTTTCCTCGAATAAAAAGCAAACTATATATATATATATGTTTAAATCATATGTCCCAGTCATATTTCACTCTATCACTCACTCAGCAAACATGGACATTGGGTCAATATGGGCTGAATCTAACAATAATAAAATCATTATTTGTCTACAATGTTGGACGCCCAAAGTGTGTGTGGGGGGGGGGGAAACTCACCGGACAGTAGTTTCAAGAGAAATGATTGAGTTTTATATTTCGTCATGTTGTTCCTAAAACATTATCGAGAGAGAAAAAAACAAGGCGAAAACAACCATCTCTACAGCAGCCAACTTCTCTCCAGTCTCAATGCAATACCTCTCCTGGGAGTGGTAATGGGTTGTGAGTAATGCTATCATCACCCCCCCCCCCCCCCCCCCCACACACACACACACACACACACAAACACCACCTCTCTCCTCTCCACCACCCCATCCTCTCTCTCGCTCTCTTGCTCCTTAATTTTCTCCAAATTTTCGTGTGTGTATGTGTGCGTGTGTTTGTGTGTGTGTGTGTGTGTGTGTGTGTGTGTGTGTGTGGCTGTGTAGCCATGTCTGATAGTGTCTTCTGAACAAAAAGACATGTTCTCATTTAGACTGCATTAGGAGGAAAATTAGTAAGTAAGTATAAGCCTTCATCCACCCATTCATTCATTCATTTTCCAGTTCATGCATTCACTAAAATGCGTGAAAAGAAAGCACAAATTATTGTTAGATTATTTGCCACTAATCTGAAAGACAAGACACCTTAGCCTACTGTGCATTGCAGATGCGTACGATTTTAATGGAGAATTTCAATTTAATGTTTTATTGATTATCATTACTGTGGCGACCTTTGTCCGTAACCGTTCCCCCAATCACATCGATATCACAATGTCTTCTTTTAATACCTCTCCTTAAAATGGTAATTATCAGGTAATCACTGATATGTGTCAGTACCTCTAAGTATAAGTGTATACAACAGCCTACATATATTTTCACATTGACACAAGAGAGCAACACTTTTTAACAGAATACTCTTCTGCCCCCTTCTGGCCACGTTGAGACACACACACACACACACACACACACACACACAATTCCAAGTGAGACCTTGGAGAAGCAGGTTATTTAAAGGCTGTGTAGGTTAAGGTTTACATGTGATAACATATGGGCATAGTGGCACACAGCCCTCTGACTAGGGAAGAAACAGTGGCTTTATATCACATTGTAACAGGCTACACAATGACCCAAAGGCATAGCCTAGTATTTAGTAGCGACATGTCCCCGCCAATGTCAGGAAACCAGTAAATTGCCCATTGCAATCAAACTGAAAATGTATTTAGAGAGACATAGTGTTAAAATGAACTAAATCATCTCTGTCCTCGAAACAACGGGTCTGCCAAATTGGCAATCTCTCCCATCATCTCATCTGCAATAAACCGGACAATCAACAACTTCCCCTGAAAGTCTTTATTTCAATGCTTTTTAGACATCTATATTTCTATGTTTTTTAGATGTCTGTATTTCAAAATGTTTTTAGATGTCTGTATTTCAAAATGTTTTTAGATGTCTATATTTCTTTCTTTTTTTCTGAAGGTCGGAAAGACTCAGAACCGATGTCTACCTGATGGTTTATGGGGACGCTGAACACCCCAGTCTTGGTCCTGAGTCATTGCGACCTTTCGTTCCGGAGATACAGCCGTGCGTAGGGTACAGAAGTGGTTTCTTGTACTTCCGGTTGACGAAGAAACGTCGTGTTTGGTTCCGATGGAACAGGCGCCCCCAAATTAGTGGGGATGGAGCCAACTAAGAAGTCTCGACGACCTTTAGAACAGAACTTATTCAAGAAGGGCTCATCCTCAAAGGTCTCATCTTGGTTATTACCCCTAACCCTATTTTTATCCCATAACCTAACCCTAATATGAAATCCTAACCCTAATATGAAACCCTAACTCCAATATGAAACCCTTTAACATGAGGGTGAGTGGTAGTTAGTTTTTCTTCAATATTTTTATTTCTGAAGGTCGGAAAGACTCAGAACTGATGTCTGTCTGGTGGTTAATGGGGTAGCTGAACACACCATTCTTGGTCCTGAGTCATTGCGACCTTCTGTTTCGAAACCCAAATATGAAACCCTTTAACATTAGGGTGAGTGGTAGTTAGTTTCTCTTCAATAACCTTTTTTGCTGAAAGTCGGAAAGACTCAGAACCAATGTCTCTGGTGGTTTATTGGGTAGCTGAACATGCCAGTCTTGGTCCTGAGTCATTGCGACCTTCCGTTCTGAAACCCTAACCCTAATATGAAACCCTAACCCTAATATGACACCCTTTAACATTAGGGTGAGTGGTAGTTAGTTTTTCTTCAATAACATTTTTTTCTGAATGTCGGAAAGACTCAACACCTAGCTGAACATGCCAGTCTTGATCCTGAGTCATTGCGCCGTTCCGTTCCGGGGATACAGCCATCTATGGATACAGTATGCGTAGGGTACGGAAGTGGTTTCTGGTACTTCCGGTTGACGTAGAAATGTTGTGTTTGGGTCCGTTGGAATGGGCGCCCCAGAACTAACAAGTCTCTACGACCATCAGAACACAAGTTATTCAAGAAGGGCTCATCCTCAAATGGTTCATCTTGGTTATTACCCCTAACCCTACCGGAATCAGTTTGTATCCCATAACCTAACCCTAACCCTAATATGAATCCCTAACCCTAACACCAAACCCTAACCTCAAACTAAACCTTAGAACCAAAGCAAACCCTAAAATCTAACGCTAACAGGAAACCCGAACCTTAATACCAACCCCTAGAACCATAAACCAAACCCTAAAACCTAACCCCAATAGGAAACCCTAGCCCTAAAACCCAACCTTGGAACCACCAACCAAACCCTAAAACCTAATGCTAACAGGAAACCCGAACCCTAATACCAACCCCTAGAACCATAAACCAAACCCTAAAACCTAACCCCAATAGGAAACCCTAGCCCTAAAACCCAACCTTGGAACCACCAACCAAACCCTAAAACCTAATGCTAACAGGAAACCCGAACCCTAATACCAACCCCTAGAACCATAAACCAAACCCTAAAACCTAACCCCAATAGGAAACCCTAGCCCTAAAACCCAACCTTGGAACCACCAACCAAACCCTAAAACCTAACCTGAGCAATAAATAAGTAAAAGTAGTAATTGGTATGAAGGCCCACCTGTAAGGCTGTGGTGGTTGGTAAATAACCGGGTTCATCATCTGTTTCTCCAGTAGCCTACCCCAAATGTTCATATAATATTTTTGCTAAAATTCCTTGTGCCTGTTTAGTCTC
>JAOPHQ010004586.1:45000-172264 GCA_030340625.1 Merluccius polli
TAGTGTAAAATACTCGGATCAATTAGACATGTAATATCAATAAGAGATGGCACAGTATCAGTGACAAAATGTAAACAATAGAACAGTACGAGAACCACAGTGAAGGGTACGATGTCAAAAACCTGCAATGACCACCAAAAACTGCAATACCCCAAAGCCAGGACACGTTGGTTAGTAAACGATCCAAACACCTCAATGTGACACATTTAAAATGATCCCACAATTCACCAGTTTGTTCCCCACACCACAAGATGGCCAATCTAAAACTAAAAGACCCACAAATGTCACCCAATGCCAATACAATTATATGAATACAAGTAATTAATAGTATAATATTCCCCACCACTCTCACCGGATTGGGGGGAGGAGATGCATTTACACGAACAAAAGCTCAACCGTTGCCATGGAAACATAACTGTAACTGCTTTAATCACGGGATTCTGAACTACCAATATTAGAATTTATTTTACTTTGGGAGGTAGATGGTTGAGTTTCGTAGCGAGACGGCCAATCAGAGCAGCGCATGTGGCCAGGGAAATCAATTTTAGTTGGCGCAGAGCAGAATCAAATCAAGTATAAATATATGTATTAGGGACAGGGGAATCGAATACGCATTATATTATGTACATGACAATCAGATGGCAAATGACGATCAGAACTTCATCGACTATCCGCACTAAACAATTCAGCTAAAACGTAGATACAAATACATAACAAAAATAACGACAATGCCGTTAACGTTAATATTTCTCCAAACAATGTGCACCATGGTTTCGTCGGCCCAGAGTAAGCCAACGGTATACTTCATATGTTGGTTAATTAAATCCCTGCTAATCCCCATTTAATGACTTTCTCCCCCAGTGTGAGTGTTAGCCATGTGGCTCACTGGGATCTACTGTGAACGCTGAATGTTTGGTGGACACTTCTAGGACAAGTCTTTTCTGAGGTTTTTTGCGTTAGTTCAATGCTTCATTCAACCCAGAGCCTTTCAAGAACAAGCAGACAAAGATGGCATAAGTACGTCTGTCAAGGTTTTGCAACCTTTCAGGTGAATCTCACGTGAAAAGGTTTCATTAGCCCTGGGTCTTCAGCTTCACAAATAAAACAAATAAACAAACAAATAAACATGGGAGCTTCATTTGACTCGTCTTTTTGTAGTTTGTTTGTTTGTAGTTTCAATAGAATAAACCAAAAAAAAAAATCTTCGAGTCATTAAAATGAACAATGTTAGTCAGGTCCTACCACATACTTCTTGTTGTTATATTACAATATATATATTTTTTTGTTGTTGAAATTATTTTGTTCTACTCGTTGTGGGCGGGGTCTACTCCATGTGTCGCCGCCCCCCTGCAGCGGCCCCTCAGGTGGGGCTTCCAGAGGAGGGGGGCGCTGAACACGGCGATGATGCCCAGGTTGAGGAGCACGCCGGTGGCCAGCGCCCCCACAGTCCCCAGGAAGGACGGCACCGCGCCGTGGGTCACCAGCCACGCCCGCCGTGACGCCATGTCCGCCATCACCCCCTCCATCTGGAAGTGGGTGCCCACCACGGCGCACACGTGGAACAGCTGGTGGCTGTGGCCTGGGAGGTGGGACCAGACAAGGGAACCAATGGGTTGGTTAGATGGGTAGATGACCCGCTGAGACCATGTGACTGCGTGTGTCATCATGTATAAAAAACAAACTTCAACGGAGCCAGAGATGTTCAGGCCAACCGTGACGCCATGCAAATAACAAAACAGACAAAGAAACAAACACATTCTAGGACACTTCAAAGGAAAGTGTTTTTCTAGTTTAAACATCTCTATGTAGGAATGGCTAGGTTTAGAGACGTATACACACTATGAGCGTTGACATTCCCATAGATGTATAAACATTACAAAAACAGTTTAAACTTTGATTTCCTATGTAGAAATGTGGAAGAGGAGGAGGAAGAAGAGGAGAAGGAGGAGGTTGGTACCGAAGTAGTCGAAGCGTCCTGGGGCCAGCCGCTCAGGGAGGTGTGAGGCGAACAGGAAGCAGGTGAGGAAGGCGAAGAGGAGGTGGTAACTGTGGTTGACCAGTGCCTCATTGGGCCCACAGCTCCCCCAGCAGCACAGGAGGAGCTACAACACACACACACACACACACACATACAAACACACACTATTATGAAACTGTTATGAAACTATTATGAAAACTATTTGCTTCAGGTAAACCAGCAACTCAGTTTCTTTGCAGTACAACACCTGGGCAGTCCGATTAATGAGCTGAGGCACAAAGAACTGGTTCAGTCAACACTTTGTTCAATTCAAGATAAGTTTGTGTTGGAACACAATGTAAAACGTTCAGTCAACAAAAGTCCCAACCAAAAAAAACAAACCAAAAAAACAAAAGAACCTCCTACCCTCCCTCCTTTTTCCTTGTCCTCTAGTTTGAACTACCTTCTCGTCTTTCTATACACGTACCTATTAATGATTTTACCCTGTGTGTCAATCTGTGAAATGTCTTTGAGTACCTTGAAAAGCTCTATATAAGTTTAATGCATTAACATTATCATCATTACTTGTACGATACGAGTAAAAATAAAAACATACTTATTTTCCCATTAAAAAGGGAGATAATGTCTTTAAAAAAACCTAAAGAAAAAAAAAAGATTGGGATAAATGTTGCTGCAATTTGATGAATAAATTAGGCCCTTTGAAGACTCCCCAAAAAATGGAAACAGACAACAAAACAAACATCTTAATCCATGACATCATGACACCCAACCAGAGTAAATTTAGGTTCTATAAGTTAGTGTTATTGATGAGATTTGTCCTCTGGTGGTTGCCGTACTGGGGTTCACTCACTCTGTAGAACAGAGGGACGGTGTCAAAGACGAAGGGAAACACGAACGCTCCTGTCCGGAGAACTTTACTGCGCTGAGGGAACTGCAACTCCAGGAACCTGTGGAGCACAAGAGGGAGCTTCAGTAACATGTTAGCGCTGGACACACATACTTGTTGAATTCGGTGACTGACCCCTCCTTCCAGGGATGGTGAGGTGTCGAATGGACAGACTGCTAGATAAACAGGGGCTTTCACACCGTTCACTGCTTAGCCAGAGGCTAAGGATAGACCCAGGCTAGGATAGCCCCAGGCTAAGGTTAGACCCAGGCTATGATAGACCCAGGCTAAGGTTAGACCCAGGCTAGGATAGCCCCAGGCTAAGTTTAGCCCCAGGCTAAGGTTAGACCCAAGGCTTAAGCCCAAAACACACTTCTCCTTCGAGGACATATGTGAAGATCCCAGACTGTACACACCCCTTTTGCCGGTCGATGACCTACAATTTCTTAAACCTGGGTTAAGTAAGGGATTTAACCCTATAGGTAGCAAAACACATTAGTATATTTGTTTACACTGCAGTGTTGGAAAACACCGGCAGTGGGTGTGTCTTTATGTCATAATTTGCATGTTTTGTGTTGGTTGCCAGAGGAAAGATGGGGTCAGGCCTAGCTAGTGTGGCCTGCTTTAGGGAAGAGCTAATCAACTCTGGCAGTTCTAAATTTGCAAATGCCAAGTTCAACACACAGACAAATCACCATCAGATAAAAGGTGCTAAAACTAATGGCATCAGCTAATTTCAAAATTACATTCTAAAATGTTCAATCTGCACTAGGGCACAAAAGCGATTAGAAGCAGGACAAATTAACAACATTTGCCTGCATGAAGCCTGCACTATGTAAATGCCTGCCTGCTCAGCATGCTGATGAAATTGAGTTATCGTGCCAACTCTGGGACACGGACGGGAAATGCCTGTCCATTGTCCCCCCCTAAAATAAAATAAAAATAAATAAATGTTGTGGCCTTGTTCACTCAGACCCACGGACTAAATGGAGAGAAGAAGGCTCATCTGGACTGAACCGTGGGCGGATGGGTCTCATGATCGCTTCAAATTAAAAGTCCAGTGCGTCCAGTAAAAAAAGCGAGATTGAGGAGTGTGTGTGGTCGATGGCAGTCTCACCTGGCGCGAGTCAGACTGATCAGACTGTGGGGCTGGGTGAGGCTGCACACCTGTGGTGCACTTGTAATCAAGGCCCACAGGATAAACCAGTTATCGCCACACACACACACACTCAAGAGAACATCTGTCATGACAGCATGTTAACATCTGCTCTGGCTGAAACATTGTGCCTATTCTCAAACTAAACTGGGATTATATGCAACATCTACCCGTGTCGGAGGAGCCCAGCAAAGCCACTTAGGTGTCGTGTGGCAGGGACTCATGTCAACCTTTGGCTTTTTACGTAACAAAGGAAAGTACAGGTGGTCATCAAACAAAACACAATCTCAAATAAGAGATATGTGAAACTTGGCACTAGACTGTAATTTCCAAAATGACTGCATGGAGGGTATCTACCGACGTGAGTTTGCTTCATTTAGCATGGTGACACCCGTCCCTGTGTCAATAAGGGAGGTGCTGGAAGCTTCTCACACGAAAACATGAATAATCAGCCAAGCAGTGATAACATTGTAACCCAGACATTAACCACGCCAAACCCCTGCGCTAATCTAATTGAGCCCATATCCAGCTCTGCACCTGAACCAGCTCCAACGCAACACCCAACTCTTTTTGTACAAAGAAACAAACAGGTCTGAGCGATCGGATCTCAATGCGTCCTCAATGCGTCTTGGGTGCATTCACACCAAATCATGGTAGTGACATGATTTCTAATAACTTTTTTATACATTAACAACAATATAGTCGTACATGTTTGTGAAATGGTCATATTTACAGATAAACAAATGTACACAGCTTTTCATTCAATTAATATTGAGACAAATAGCGTTGTCACGGCAATCACCTTCAATGTGCCCCAGCGAGGAACATCTCCTCTAGCAGCCGAGCCTGTATTTATCATCATACCGTAACCCTGCCCAGCTACCCATAATGCAGTGGGGAGTGTTTCTCACCTGGAGTAGCAGGAGAGGCTGGTGCAGAAGATGGTGTTGCCCACGGCGATGGGGACATAGTGTTGATGCAGCCAGCTGTTGACCCAGCCGTCGGGCATGACGTAGGACCCATACGAGATGGCACAGCCTGCACAACATCGTAGTATTATTATTAACAGATCTCAAGCTTTTCAACCAATCAGCAGACACTTCTATCCAAAGCAACTTGCAGTGAATTGAGATCGGAGCAGGTAGCGGTTAGGATCAGACATTAGACATGAATCCCAATAGCGTATTCTCCATCTTTTTCAAGCCAGGGACCCCTTAGAATGGATACATATTCATAAGGACCCCCTATAATAACACTGGATATGTGTAATTACATTTTTTATTTTTTATTAATATTTTCGGTGTGTATGTATGAGTTTTTTGCGGACCCCTTTGGCCATATGACCCCACTTTGATAATCACTACTTCACACCTTGCATACCTTTTGACTGGGAGTCACTCACTACACTCTATCCTGCCTGCGGTCAAGTTTTTCCCTGGTCTAACATCTGGAATCAGCCTTACCCCTTAAAATACTGCGTTGCCATCAGCGTCACCACGTCAATTCACTATTAAATGTGCTCCAACTGGGAGCATCAGCAAACCTTTCTCTGTTCATTGAAAACTGTCCATATCAAAGAATGATGTCATCATATTTGAATGAGAAGCCATCGGATGGAGCCATCGGGGGCAGCGAGTGAAAAGGTTGCAACTGCTGACTGTTAGTGTCATTTGAATTCAATAGCATGAATGGCACATAACAAAGGAGTGCACCTGATATAGGTAGCACACTCGCAGAAAACTTTTGGGATAACAATGTTACATGCAAATACCACCACATGATTTGTTGAAAAGGCGATTTGAATATGTAATGGTTGTCATCTCTACGTACATTTTAACAGTGCTCGCGCTCCACTGCAGACCAGAGCGGATAAAATGCAAAAAAAGACAAAACGCCGGTCAGGTCACACACAAAACAAAACAAACTTGCAACATTTATCGCAGTAATATAACAAAAAAAATAACAATCACATCTCCCAAGATAAAAAAAACGGTAGGGCAGAAAGCTTATACTCAAAGACTAATGTAAATATTTGTATTTGTATTTTTCACAGGTCCAAAAACAACTTCTTCACAGTAAAAGCGGCCTGACCGTATGGAAGTTGTGAGACAAAGCAAACAGTGATCTAAGCACTGCTACGCCTCTAGAAACACACGTGTCTGCCAAGAAACAACACTTAAAGATTAATACTAACTTAGGACTCAAAGATTAATCTTAAATTGTTAATATTTGTGTACTTAAAGTTGAAGGTCACCTTGACATTTGTCAGTGACCCTTATATTCCTGTGATTAAACAACAAAGATATTCCAATGATTATCGAAATATAATCATCACAAAAGTATTGAGGGTGTTTAAAAATCAAAAACTAACTTTATGTAATCCATCCTCAAGCTCGAAATGAAATATAAAGTGAGACCTTTTCCTTCATGCATTTTTGTTTTCTTTTTGAATGCGCATGCAAAACCAAGTACTCCAAACGTACTGTGTGAGACCAAACCTGGGGATCTAAATGTATCTTCAACAATGATTTCATTCTCATTCTCATTTTTATCAAAGGCTTCCTCAATGCGACATATCGGTTTCTACCCTAACAGGAAATTGCAGACCGTATGTAAAATCCAGCAGCCGCAATGTGAAATGCAGGCCAGTCCCTCGCTTGTCACTTTAACCCAATGGACCAGAGGAAGAGAAACTGCTCCGTTGTGTATTAAACGTTCAGTTAGCCAACAAAGTAGACAGGATAGGTTCTCGTACCAGTGTTTCCTAACCTGATATGTACATGAGGTCAGAGGGAGACTGCTGACTCATAAGCTGGAGATATTTGATGGTACATTTTTGATGGAAAAAAAAGAAGGTTTGAAAGGTCTCGTAAAAGGCCTCCGTATAGACAGACTGCCTAATGATTCGTACCCATGAGTGAACTACGACTAACTGCTTAATGTGGCGTGATGTTGCGGGTTAAAATTATGTGTGGGGGAAGCAAATCCAATTTGGGGTCACTACCAGTTGCTGAGTCAAGCTGAGGAGTAAATCACGCTGACATAGGAAACTAAAGTTGAACAACCGATGTGATTAGCAATCTTAAAACTTAAATCTTCTGCAAATGACGCAATGCAACACGCGGCCATTCTCAAGTCTCGAGTGACTATGTCACCACCATGTGTTTTTTGGTCATTACAAGAAGTCCCCAAAAATATATTGTGACTGATTGTGTCTGATTCCAGTAATAACCCTCTGAAATCAATATACGCAATGTAGTCCCATTTAAATCCTATACCTAGACCATAAAAATAGTCTCATAGCTTTGGCTTCAATGACAAGAAAACAAACTCTGATCCATGTGATGGTTAAAATAACGCCACAATATCAAGGCTCTATGTGGATGCAGGTAGTACATGTCTGTGAATCCATCCATCTATATACAGTATCCATGCGTCCGTCTATTTATCATCCATCTATCATCCATCCTTCCATCCGTCTTTATACCCAACATCAATCTATATATCTGTTCATGTATTCAAAATGGGAAATTTACAACCAAATAACAAATCATTAACAGCATCACAAAATAATGAATGAATGAACGTGGTGAACAGAAATGAATGAAGAAACAAATTGGAGTGAATACCCTACCCAGGCTGTAGAGGCTGAGCGCGCCATAGTCGAAAAAGTAGCAGATGTGCCGAGACTCGGGGGACATGGTGCTGAAGGTGTGAGCACAGCTGGACGTGAATGGGTACACGCAGATCAGCAGCATGTACACCAGCAGGGGCCAGGTGTAGCTGTCCGACAGGAAGTTCAGCGTTGAGCATAGGATGCTGAAGCGCCACAGGAAGTACCTGGAAGGCAGAGAAGGAAATGTGTCGTCTCACTGCGCTCGGCGTGGTGAACACAGGTTGTGGTTGTTCGGGTGCAGAGCACAGAGAGCAGTTATATATGGTACAGTCCTGCTTTCACAATGTGGTGGCCCTCACTGTGAAAACACGCCCAAAACTGAGCGTCATGTGAATGACAAAACCAAAAATAATGGCATATAATAAATGCGTTATATGTAATGCTATATATCAGTCATGAGGGAGGTGGGCAATGTGTACATTGTTAAATAACATTTTAGCTAGACCATTGTTACAAGAAAAGGTTTTGATTGCTTCTAGACTTTGGCCATTAGTCATCATTCAAACACTTTATCAAAAGCGACTTGGATTGAATTGAGATCCACTAATTTAATAGCAGGTAGAGGTTAAGCATCTTGCTCTATGTAGACTGTGGATATTGGGGTTTGAACCCAGAACCTTTTGGCTGGGAGTCAAATGCCCTAACCACTAGACTACCTTACCCCCCCCCCCCCCCCCCCCCCCCCCCCAAGCCATGTTTCCAAGCTTGCCCTTCTCCACTAAGTGGCTCAAGGGCACGTGGGCACCTTTATCTTCAGTACAAAGGTAGCGCTATTCCCACAGAAAGTACGAACCATGTGGGCAGGAAGTGGGTCCAGATGTTGATGGTCTCGTTGGTGAGCTGGAAGCTGCTCAGCAGGCAGTCCTTGGCAGAGCTCTGGGGGTCCCGGTACCCGGAGATGATGCCGTCTTCCCGGAAGACCTGCGAACCGGGGTCAGGCACAGGCAGGTGCGATAACATGAAGTATAATCTGAGACATGCTCACATGATGTCTCGCTTATAAGACAAATACACAGTTTGTGTATACATGCACAGTACAAATACACTATGTAATAAACATACACAGTATAAATACGAAACTAAAGTTGAACAACTTATGTGATTAGCAGTCTTAAAACTTAAATCTCCTGCAAATGACGCAATGCAACACGCAGCCATTCTCAAGTCTCAAGTGACTATGTCACCACCATGTGTTTTTTGGTCATTACAAGAAGTCCCCAAAAATATATTGTGACAGTTTGATTCCAGTAATAACCCTCTGAAATCAATGTACGCAATGTAGTCCCATTTAAATCCTATACCTAGACCATCAAAATAGTGTCATAGCTGTAGACTTTGGCTTCAATGCCAAGAAAACAAACTCTGATCCATGTGATGGTTAAAATAACGAGTATCAAGGCTCTATGTGGATGCAGGTAGTACATGTCTGTGAATCCATCCATCTATATACAGTATCCATGCGTCCGTCTATTTATCATCCATCTATCATACATCCATCCATCCTTATACCCATCATCAATCTATATATCTATCAGTGTCTCTCAAAACAGTGTACGATTTCTACACAACACACTTCCCGTCCTGTGTGGATGGCTATTTTGTCAAACGGACCACATTGAGAGAAGGAACTTAAAACCCCCCCCAGAAGAAACAGGAAATGGAAAGGAAAGACACAGGAAGTCCTCACCTTGGGCACCTGGTGGGTGTCGAGGAGCTGGGGCAGTTTGAGGCTCAGCATGTCGGCGCGCAACCGCAGGGCTCCCTGGCCCCTCTGGCAGGCCTCCCGCAGCCGCGCGCGGCACTCCCGACACAGCACGCACCAGATGGGGCCATCGAGGGCCTGGGCCTCTTCCCCGGGGCCCGCCGGCTCCCATCGCAGGCAGCGGCCCCAGCCCCATGCCTGGCTCCAGCTGCCGGTGCTGCCCCAACTGGCCACACTGCCCTGCCACACAGGAAACACTGGGAAGGACACACAGACACCTGTGTGTAAGTGATATGGCATTTGGTGGTGGATGCTTTTGTCCAAAGCGTGTTTTCATGCTTGTCCCCAGTGCGAAAACAATCCCTAACCCCAGCAGGGTTGTCATGCTCTACCTAGCCCTGTGTGTGTGTGTGTTGGCCATGTCACTAGTAAGATGAGCAAGTGTTTACTTAGTGTTATGTGAAACAAACCAATACTGGGTCATCAAACAGTGGGTGTGCACAGTTTGACGTTTCAGTTGAACTAGAATAAAGAAAAACACATTGGAAATATGATGTGTATAATATTTAAATATGAGCAGAAATGGCCATGGTTTTTATCATGACTACACTAATGATAAGTGTGGTTGAATAATATTATAAAAAGAACATCTGTTTCACTGTATAAGTGTGAGTGCATATACTTTATATACAGTTTGAATGCTTTTGAATGAATATTCTTGCAAGTAACAATTGAATCGCACACAGTACAGTTTGTACTGCCATGATGAATAATTGAACACAATGACACATTGACTTTTGAATCTTTATGTTTATAGAGTCTTCCACCTAACACCAAGTTTCGATAACGGGACATATTTGGACGATTTATGTTGAGCCATAGGGTGTAAATTACATGGGGGACGCTGCGCCTTGTCATCATCACTTCCCCACAACGCTTTGAGAAAGGTTCATTAGCAAAAAAATGCAATGTAAATTTCACATTAATGTTAATGTTTAACGTTAATGTTTATTCATCTGTTGCAAGCCTAGGCTACGCCCTTTTGGTGCTTTCTGCGCCGTTATTACCTATATATACACACATCTACATACCGATCCCTCGCCTTTACATAGCCTACAGATTGAAGAGCATTTCAAAACAACAAAAAAGTAATTTGAGCCCTCATGTCCGCACCACATTTCAACACAAAGGGACGCCCTTGCGTTTCAGCTTCCCGAGGTTACCACTGGTCATCGGTCATCATGGATTAACTTTTGTTCAGCACGGGCCGTGGACGCAATGTCTTTGTTGGACCGGGACGGGACAATCTCCCTTTGTCTGGGGAGCCAAGCAGACATCTACTTTGAGAAAGACCGCCATTGTCACGGCAGCAGTGGGCCGTGGATACGCGAGCGCTAGCATGGTAACAGCATGTTCAGCGCTCCCCAGACAAATCCTTTTTCTGATGGGAGATGGGGGGGGGGGGGGTGACAAAGGGGATGCCTTTGTTTACGGGCCTACACCATGTCTCTGCATGCTACGCACTCATGCCTTGGTCAGATTGATTAGGTATGGATTTGCTGGTGGGCCCCGTTTGTTTTTGTTTTGCTTATCTGGTTTAAGTTTTAGGACAAGAAGTAGTCGAAGGCAATTTAGTTTGCTGAATATAAATATTTATTTTTGAATGTTTGACTTATTGTAGAGTGTGTGTGTGTGTGTGTGTGTGTGTGTGTGTGTGTGTGTGTGTGTGTGTGTGTGTGTGTGTGTGTGTGTGTGTGTGTGTGCGCGTGCGTGCATGCGTGTGTGTGCGTGTGTGTGTGTAAAGGACGAACCGGGGTGAGAGACCATAGATGCACTTTAAGGAACAGAAAACACTTGGCTGACAAAAACACACGCAGTGGAGCACATACACAAACACGTGCGCTGACAACGTGACCACTCAAGGTGTGTGTGCATGACAGGCTGAATCAAACAGCCGGATCGAATGTTGGCTAGACAAAGAGCTGTACTGTTGGTGGCATTTACACCAACATGCCATGGTAATAACATTAACTTTAGGCTGTGGATGTTTACCTAGAGTCAAGACATTTCCCTCAGACCTGACACTACTTTCTCCCTCTTCTGCTCTCATTTCCTCTCTTCTCCTCCATTCCTCTCTCTCCGCCAACCCCCTCCTTTCTAGTGGTCAAATACGGGTGAAATGCCAAAACACTGCTTGTCAGATAAAGCAAATTTAAGACATCACTTTGGACTCTGGTAACTTGTGATGGCATTTGCTATATTTATTACATTTTCTAGACTAAATGATTAATCAATTAATCTAAAAAATAAAATTGATTATTATTTAATCATTCAAATATGCTTAAAACTCTTAAATGGCACTAAAACATACTGGAGCTTTAGTTTACATTTAGTTAAGAAACAAATATTTTTATTGCACAGATTTATTGAAGGACCTCTTTTTTAACATCCTTGACAAATTCTAAATAAATCAGGAAATCAATATAGGACTGTTAGTGAGCTAGACAGCTTTTTCAAGTCACTCATGTGAGGATATTCACGATTATCCCGATTCACGATTATAACGATAATGAAAATTGACCACGATCAACTTAATGAGAGTGTTTATCACAACCCGCGATAAAATCGTACATCATCCCATCCCTAGTACAGACATAGCAGTAATACTCTAGTGTTTGGTGGATGCACAGCGATACTCTAGAGCTCACTGTACTAGAACTAGTATAGCGAGTATATGGTGGTCAGTAGGGATGGGAATCGATACGATTTTTCCGATTCCGATTCCATTTTCGATTTCGCTTAACGATTCGGTTCTTTATCGATGCTCTTATCGATTCTCATTTGGAAAAAAAGGATTCAGTGACGTTCGTCCGGAGCGCATCGAAAATGCGACATTCAGAAATCGTTATCGCATGCTGTGTGCGCAAATGTTTTTGCATGTTGGAAGTATTTCCTCCCTTTGAGGAAATATCCACGTTGCAAGTATTGCAAGTTGCCCCGTTGTCGTCTTTTCTTGTGAAGTGTAACCAAACTTTGGAGCGTTTGTACCGCTTGGGCGCCATGTTTACTGTTGACTGCTGGCTGCACTGGAGTCGCTACGCAACGTGCGTGGTGACGTCATTCGCGTCCACTGGAATCGATAAGGGAATCGTTTGCAAAATTGGCAAACGATTCCAAGGAATTGAAACACTGGGAACCGGTTCTCAACAAGAACCGGTTTTCGATTCCCATCCCTAGTGGTCAGTAATACTGAGTCCGGGCCCGGCAGAGACAGAGCGTCCCCCAGCTGCAGTCCCTGGTGACAGAGTGGGCTTTGTGGACGCCAAGACCCGGGAGGCGGAGGAGAGGGCTAAGGGACAAGAATGAGGGCACACACATTCTCTCACAAACACACACACACACTCTCTCTCTCACACCAACAGACACGCAGGCTCAGAGTAAGGCGACGGCGCGGAGAAACACCCCATTTCATCGCTGTCCTGTCTGAGAAAGAAACTGAGTTTGAAGAGATTGACGTCGTCATCAGGTGTCAATATTTGTGAGGGATTGAAAGAAAAAGCTAGGTTGTGTGGCCTCCTGTGGTCCATTATAAAAGGAAGGTTCATTGTGAGAAAACATTGTTTGCCTGAAAACTGATTTCAGAGGGGAGTTACCATACAGAGAACAATGAGTCAATGGAAAGTTAGCGTCAAGAAGCAGATGGATGCTATATAGACGGACAAGAGAATTTGTTGGCAGCTCCTAATAGCATGACAAACTTGTATGCAGGCTTTTTGCAAGGATTTGCATGTTTTCAAAGTATGCGTGGTTGTCATCCCCTTCTGTGCACCGTCACAAACAGTGACGGCAGTACACAGAAAATACTTTTATTAGCCTTTACGCCTTCTGTTCCAAACGCCCTGTTTTGTGGTGAGTATAGGCAGGCACCTTTATGCAATGACGTATCTTCCTCAGATTGCAGGGTTTTTAGTCATAGCAGAAGATGACACACCAATGAGCGCAGTCCTCTGTGACTCATCCCCACTCTCAACTGCCTGTCCCACCAGGAAGTGGGCTTGTGATTGGACATTTGTGCTTGGGCCCCTCTGTTCCTGTCAACAAGTCCTACAAGTTGCATGCTGATGGTGAGCCCCACCCACCCCCACAGCTTTATTACATTCAACATGTATCCCTCACTCTCACTAGTCAAATAGCAGATGCTTTTATCCAAAGCAACATAGTGTTTAGTTTCATTTGAATTTTTGATTACGTGTCATTAATGAGCAAGTACTCGTTAGGCTCAAGGACGTCCTACAGATAAACTGCAGACATTGAGGTTCGAACCCAGAACCCTCTGACCACTGTGACTATCCTGTGTCCTGACTTTGCACCCAGCTTTACAACAACACATGGACGGGTTGAACAGACAAGCTACCCAATGGGGCAGGGGTTGGGGAGAGGAGGTTAAACCAACTCTAGGGCTCCCCAGGGTGCATCCCTCAGCGCTCTTTAAACATGTGGCTGTCCGACAAGGGTGGAGGAAGACAAAGACGCTGGAGACGTCCAGAACAAACACACACACACACACACACACACGGAAGTTGTCCAATCCACCATTTCTGTGAACTGCCTGATCTTGGATAAATATTGGCAGGAGTGGCGAAATAGGTTTTCTGGGCTGGGTTTTGCATGTCGCCTGATAAAGTTTTATCTTCAATGAAAGTTACATTCAACTGTCACCTCTGCTAGCGTTGGGCGGTGTCTGTCTAGGTTATCAACACAGAGTTCTTGTTCACTTGAGAAACGTAGTGTGATAAAACAGTGTGTTTACATTGTTTCACAAGTCTGGGACTATGGCAGGGTGTTGTGTTTCAGAGCTGCCTTCATTGCAACTATAATTAAAGGAGTTTTTCAGGCCTACACCTTTCAACAAAAAAACCCTACCTTCTTCAAAAACATGTGGAAACTCAGCATTTTAGCACTATGGCATGCACTAGCCAGATAGTGCATGCCATTAAGGTACAGGTATAGGGGAGAGGCATTTTGCTCAAGGATTTTGAGTGAAATGTCACTGGATTTTAGGCAGATCTCCAACTGGACAGAGTGCCTGGTTCAACTGGTTGCCGGGGGGGGGGGGGGGGGGGATCAGTGGCAGTCACGCTGGGAATGTTCCTCACACTGGCTAGCCTGCAGAAACCTGGGAGATGAACACCAGAAAGAGGTGTTGGACTTAAATGCCAGCAGTCCAGGTGAAGAGTGACTTCCCCCCCCACGGTGCCTACAAAGAGATGCCTTTATCCGGTCATGTAATGTCATTTAGATCCAAGCGCTACTAGTTCTAGCTTAAACCAAGGGACACCAAAGGCTTTCTTCTGGATTTGCCCATGGCTCTTATGATTGGAGGAAATTAAGTTGATCTTGGAGAAATCAAAATATAAATCTGATTTGCGCAGTAACCTACTTGGAGTACGGTAATGTAATATTTGTGCAAATTGGCAAAGTAATGTAATATTTTAGATGTTCAATATTCAACTCAGTTTGTCCCTCAGAGGAAATTCAAGGCAGGCAATTTTGCCAACAAGGCAGACGACACATCATACCAATCACACACATTCAGCACAACACAAACAATACATTCAGCATTCAATAATGTATATATATATATATCAAGCCAAACCTTAACGTCCCTCCAATATACAGGGTCGGTGGTTCCTGTCATGTGACCACGAACATGTTTTGACAAGCTGACTCCTACCCAGATGTAGCCCACATCAACAACCTGAACACTGGACTCAGGAGTCCGAGTGCGCGTGCGCGTTTCACGTTAAACCCAAAACATTCAAAACAACGACAAAAAAACAACACATTTCGTTAACAGAAACGTTACCAAAGCGACCGTCCACAGCCGGCCGCCACAATACCGAAATACTTTGAGCGACTTTCACGTTTTTTTTTGTTTGTTTGTGCTGCCTTTTCACCCTTTCCTGAAAACACACACAAGAAAAAAACAAAACAAAACACACAACAGGAATGTGGACGCCTCCATGTCACACCGCCCGCAGCGACAACTTACAGCAACAATGACAGCAACACCGCTAACGAAAACAAGGCTTAAAAACAAGCAAACTTTGTCATCGTTTTTTTTTTGTTTTTTTTTTAGTGTTGCGTTTTTACGCACAAAAAAAACCAACCGCCAACTTACCGCGGGGGTCCGTCATGTGTCGGCGGGGTGCGCGCCGCGCGCCGCTACCATACGGGGAAGACAACAAAAACGGTTAAAATCGGTACTCCGCTCGAGACGATGGCGACCCGCGCACGAGAGCAGCTTCCCGTCGGTCGGCGTCGGCGTCAACTGCCGCCGCGCCTCGCGCTGCACTCAGGAGCCAGTAGGGAGCGCGCGCCCGGCGCTCACGTGGGCTCTCCCACTACAGAAACAATAACACGCGCCATGTGGTGGCGCGGCGAGGGCGCGCGCGAGGCGAGGCGGTCCTTCACGCGACAGATACAGATACGGTACAACTAGTTCTGTTTGGCCTGGTCAGCGGTAACCCGGGACCCGGTCTAGGACTGGGAGCGAGGCGCCTATCCTGCTTTTTTTGGGGTAGTTTCTCGTGAATAGTTCAACACACAATTACGTTGTGTAACATGTTCAATATATGCCGTGTAGGCAACGAAAAACGACAACTTACAGGCCTCGGTCTATAGTAAATATAGGCCTACTAATACTAGTATATACTACTACAGTGTGAGTAAGCCTACGTTTTGTTTTTTGTAACTGGGAGTGACTCTGGGACAAAACAATACCCCCCCCCCCCCCCCTCTTTCCTGGGAAGCGAGGCGGTGTCCTGGAGGAGACGGTTCTAGGAAACGGGGCCAGCTACAGTTCAAACGACTCCACATGCGAGCAAAACCACCCAAAACAAACTGTACCGTTGCGAAATCAGCGCATGGAAGAAAAAAAAATAGAAAGTGACGTCATGTGACTACCGTTGTTTTTTATTTACGTCCGAGCCGCGCCTCCCACCACCATCCGAAATAACTCCACACAGCCGCACCCCTGACGAATGGCCGCACTGCACCCTGGGGAAATACACCTCGTTTCATAACGGAGACCCAGGAGTGCTCATCCAACAGGCTACCTTACTGTGTTGTGGACATGGGCCAGTCCAGCATAACGTACTAATGATAAATAGAGGATGCACCCAAGTCCAACACTTTGCAGGTCCCATAATGGTTTTAAGATGGTCAAAAAGAGCAACTTACGCATGAAATCCACATTGGCAGGACACTTCCCAACTGTTAGTAAAGACCCTTTCATCGACATCCTGACGACGAAAAGCCCTTGAAGTAAAAAAAAGTGACTTAGTTATTCATTGTATTTCCCTTTTTTCCCCCTCATCCTCAGACATGTGATGGCCACAACCTGTTCACACTCAATGTTGTGGACCTAGACGAGAACGCTGCCTACAGTTTTCATGAAGAAAAGCTAACAAAAGAAGTGGTCTGTCCCGTTCGCCAGCAACCGATTGGGGTTACTCGGTCCATTCAGTCCGAGGATTTGGCTATTCTCAGCCTGTGGGGCTTTGCTCAGTCACTGGAGGGCATGGGGCCCACAGTGGAAAGGGGCATGAGAGGTAACCGTGAAAGAGAGGGCCCGTCGAGACCTAGTTTCAAAGGGTAGTTTTTTTTGGTTTGCAGAAACCGGTTCGATTCAGAAGCGGTTCACAATCCACGACACAGATCCGATCGAGACTCCAGTCATTAAAACACAGACGAGGATGTTAGACGGGCATCTCTTTATTGTTCAATGTAAGGCCACACACACGCACACGCGCACACACACACACACACACACACACACACGCATACAGCCTTTGCTCTGCGCTGTGTATAACAGGTCAGTTGCTATGGAAATGGTGATGTTAGATGGTCATGGCATCGAGGAGTTCACAGGGATCAGTACTAGGCCCACTGCGGTTTCCGTAGGGTTGGGTGTACTAGCCCCTCTCTCCTCGGGGACAGCGTGAAACGGATGTCCACCACCCCCGTTTTCAAACAAAACAACTTTACGAATCCACCCGGAGTCACTAGCACTACAGTCTTACTCAGAAGAGTAATACGAGTTATTTGTTTCGGTTTTTTTTTCAGTGGAACAATACACAACAATCTCTTCCCTTCCTCTGACATTCTTGCGCATTTCATTCAGCGACTGCTTACAAAAAAGCAAAAGTATAGAACATTGTTTGGGTACAAAAATAAAATCCAAATTAAAACCACAGTCGGGCACAACCCACAATTTTTTTTTTGTATATATATATCCATATATATATATAGATATATATATATATCCTACACAAACAGCAATACATTAGTCACTAGTAACAAAAATACACCGCAAATAAAGGAAGGGGGGTAGAAAAAAAAAATAGATTAGACACATTGGAAAGACCATCCCAGAGACAGTGAAATCCGCCATCTTGCCCCTCTCAGAGTCAAGTTACGAGGCCCTGTCTGAGACGTACAACCGGTAAGCTTGGCCCGCTCGAGTCGTCAAGTGAACAGTGTGTGCGTTTTTCCTTTTTCTCTCTTTTACAAAAAAACAAACAAAACACTTTCCCTTCTACAGCTCGGCCTTGACCAAAACCCCTTGGCTACCGGACGCCAGACAGGAAGTGCTCTGCTCTCAATCACACAGGGGACAGGAAGGAGGAAGCAAAAAAGCCAAACACAGCTCTACTATATACCTAGATGGATGTATCCGAGCATGAGAGTGTGAATGTGTGTGTGTGTGTGTGTGTGTGTGTGTATGCGTGTGTGTGTAAGAGATTCGCTCTTGGCGGCGCATGTACTCTTGGTTGCTAACATATACAGTATATGCCTGGTTAGGGTGTGAACCGGCGGCACTTAAAAGATGTGTAGCATCCCTCCCACCCACACCGATTCCTCATCTCGACCACTATGGGCCACTGTTTACGCTGGGAGAATTATTTTTTTTGAGGGGGAGAGAGGGAGTGAGGAGGTAGGGGGGAGAGATCTACCATTACTTTGAGCTCCGTTTCACCCTTCATCTCCTCCACTGTATTTACCTTTACAGCCCTCCTTAGCCTTAACTCCTTCCTTCTTTTCTTTCGATCTATCCTTTCTCCTTTTCCTTTCCTTTTCATCCATCCTTCCTCCTTTTCTTTTCTTTGAGTTGTTTTTACCTCGGAGACGGAGATACACACAGAGCAAAAGAGTGGGAGAGAGAGAGAGTGAGAGAGAGAGGGAGCGAGTGTTTGAATCGATCGGCGGTCCACGGCGCCGAACCCCGCCCCGCTCGGACCTCTCAGCCAATCTCCTTCCACTGCCGGTAGAACTCCACCATGTTCTTCAGCTCCATGCCCGCCATGCTTGCCGCCTGGACCGCCGTCTGTGGAGAGAGGTGAACGAGTCAATGACAATGTCCCTCTCTCGCTCTTTCTCTTTGCATTCATTCACTCAACATCTTACTGCTAGGCCAGCATCATCTCATCCATCCCATAGGATTGACATCTGGTAGTTTAAACCAGTGTAAATGAGTGACCCACACAAGTCAAGAAAGAAAATACCATTTGTGCTAGCAAAGCTAACACAAATGGCCAACAGCTCAAATCATTCATTCATCATTAAATAATTGTATGAATTGATCATGGACCAGAGTTTGACAGGACAGGTTATACGACGGTTTGACAGGCAGGCTGAGACGACAGACTGACCTTCATGGCCGCAGAGCGAGAGCTGAGCTCTTCGACGGCATGACCGGTCAGAATGGTTACCATGCCAGCCGTGTCATCATCGCCGTTGCTCTGGGAGACGGTGAGCTGGCGGCAGCTGTCCACCATCTTGTACAGATGCCTAGGAACAGAGCAGCCAATCAGGAAAGAGAATTTACAACATGCAATCAACAACAACAAAAATTATGAGTACATTTGAAATGTACTGTTGTGTAGCCTTTTTAATGTCCAACTGCTTGCACAAAGTTGCACTTTTGTGCATGATCTGCATGATCTGCATAGGGCACATTTCTGATAGATTGGTTACCTTTGTATTTCCTTTTTGCCTTTCCTCATTTCTCATTGACTCACAATAACTTCCGAGATGTACAGAAGGTGCATTTGGACGCTAACGCAGCAGTTATCCCTTTGCAGACTTACCAGGCTTCAATGTCCTGCCGTTTCAGCTTGTCACGTTCAAAGCTCCGCCCCGTCTCCTTCTGGCAGCGGATGTACCTGGACCAAGAACAAAAACATGCAAACCGTTGAGTCATTACATCAGAGGCATGCCATCAGTAAGACATCCTCATAACCAACAGAAAGAGCATTTGAATTTCTTTCCCCTCACCTGTTGCCTTTGCGGAACTCTGACTCCAGGAAGCGAATGCTATCCCTCGCTCCCGCATTCTCCTTCTTCAGCATGTCCAGCCCATCAATCACTACAACACAGGAGAACAGTGAGAGACCTGCTACACTTTGGCTGAACCACCAGCCGGGAATTCAGATCCATGTCATTAAGGAGCAGGGAGGTATGTTGCTCAAGGAGGAATACAGGTAGACTGTGGCTGCACGATATTGGAAATAAATAACATTTTGATACTTTTTGAGTGAGAGCGAGCCCTCACTCAATATCGCTATATCGCACAGCCTTGCGGAACAAAGTACATTTTGGCTAAGAGTCATGCACCCTCACCAGTATACTAGTTACTGGGCTAGGTACTGATTTGTACCCATGTGATCCAAGGGGCTAGGTGCCCAAGATAAGATGTACTTTATGAATCCCAGACAGGAAATTCGGGTTACCTGTGCCCAGTGTTCCAAGAGGGAGCGGCCTAGGTACCGACCTGTGCCCAGGTGTACCTACCTGTGCGTGGGATGATGACGATGAAGCAGCCGCTACATGCCAGTTGGCGGATGAGGTGCAGGTGTTGGCAGAGAGCGGCGGTGTCTGGGACCAGGTAGGGAGACATGGAGGACTGGGCCTTAGGCTGCTGCAGGCTGCCCTCTAGCTGGGAAACCTCCAACTGCAGGCAGAGTCAGAATGCACCAGTCACCAGCATTACACACAGACAGTAATATGTAATTATAAAACTGCTGCTAGCTGCTAGTGTGTAGGTCGCATAGCAACCACCTCGGACTATGTGCAGGCAGCCAGGAGGGCCTATTTTATTTTGAACATTATTATTTATTAATAAAAACTATTTAAATTGGAGTGTCTATTACTTTTATATTGCCATACTTGGTGACAAAAAAAGCAATAGCTCACTTCAGGCCATTGTATATGGTTATTATATCACAGCTTAGGGCTGTTGTTCAGCCCCTTTACACCACCAAATGAAGTGTATAACATGGTGGTTACAGTATTTCATACATAAATGGATACAATGTAATCTATAAGAAAAATGTCATCAATATTTCCCTCATCTCTATTTTATGACACATCACCACTAGAGGGAGCTGTAGACTGTGGTCCAACACAACATGCCAGCAGGTGAACAGAATGAGTGATGACCTCCTTACCTGTAGTCTGAGCTGGGCCATGTCCCGCATCAGGCGGTTCCGACGAGCCTCCTCCTCCGCCTGGACGCACGGGAGAACGATGTAAACACATTCAACCAGTCTCCATATTGTCAATAATATACCAAGTCACGCTGCATTCATAGCACTTTGAACGTGGGAAACTGTCCCTTTGGCGGGAATGATTTCACACAACTTAATAGAACCAATAATATAGCATGAGTAAAAGTCGGTGACTGAGCTGTCACTCACCATGCGGAACTGGGCTTTAGCCTGCTGCACCAGGTTGTCCTGCTCCGATTGGCTGATGCTGGTGAAGATGCCCGCCTCCGGGTTGAAATGCAGCACGTTGCCCTGGAGACTGGTGAGGAAGTGGCCAAAACTGCGGATGCAGCACACACGCACAACACACTGGGGGATAGGGAGACAGACGGGAAGGAAGTGAGTAGAAAGTTTAATGCAATATGACAGACTACGACCGTCTTCTGCCATAGTGCTTTGGTTGCCAAGATCCTGTCATGTAATGTTACGCCTGACAGGAACTTGGCAACCAAAGTGGACATACGCATGCGCACATGCACCCGGCACCCACTCTAGCAGTGTAGTCTCCACGGTATATGAATATGAATGTTCAGTGACAGACTGCTGAACATTGTCACCAACACAAAGGTGTGAATGTCCTAACCCTGGTGTGTGCGTGTGTGTGTCTGTTCCCACCTCCTGAAGGGGGCTGAGTGAAGGCCGGTGGCGGGAGAAGTCGAGGCGGCGGTGGGCAAGGCCCAGGGCGGGAAGGTGTCGTAGCGCCAGGTCCTCTGGCAGCAGCAGGCTCTGGACCAGACCGGGCTGCTCACACTCCCCCAGGAGGGCTGCCAGCTCCGGGCTCAGGGCCAGCTCTGAAACACAGCCAGGAACTGTCAGCATGGAGGTACGACCCCACTAACAACTCCCATGTCAAGGGGCTTTTAATATCTGTCCTTAACCATAGTTACAGTACTCCCAGGGGGGCTTCACAGGCCCACATTATATGACACTTTCCGACCCCCAACCCGACTCAGGTTCATTGTAAAATGTCTATAATGTTCACTTTTATTTTTTGCATGTTCATTGCTACAACTCATATTGTGTATATCGATATCGAACATTTTCTGTATACATCTACATCTAATCCTCTCCTGTATTTCCTGTTTGGGATTAATCAAGTACAAATTTAGCCCTGTTATTCTAGTTTATCTTTTGTTATTCAATTGTATACACGTCTTACAAGCAAACAGGGAAAAGGAGAAACCAAGCATTTATCTGCATGTCATACTATTACGTTTCTGTATATCCTCATGTTTTGGTTTGATCTAGCATCACCATCATAATAGGAGAGTAGATATTGTCTGGGATGTCGGTTATCGTTATATTGTGATATAGCCCAATACATGATCATGTATATATTGTAATACAGCCCAATAATTGACTTCTCCTCTATTTAAAGTCAGTCTGATCACGTATTAGACAAAATACAAATCAATGATTTAGTACAAGTATGTGTATAAGTATAATGGACGGAATAGGAGTCGGTTCATCAAACTATTTCCAGGAACTAGGCCATAGAATGACAGACTTGGGACTACTCTCTAACCATTCATACCCAAGTTACTGGGCGATTTCTCAACAGATCTGTTAAGACGACACAGGAGGACAGCAGTTGAGTCAGTGTTTATCTCCTCCCATTGGTCCACATTCCCCTGTTGGAATGTTGACCAACAGCAAATCAATGAGAAAAAGAGGTGTGTATTGTGTGAAGGGTTTGAGGACATAATAAGTATGGTGTAGTCTAGCGGTTAGGATGTTCTGTGTCCCGGTGTCTGGCAGTCTACCTGTAGGCATCCTTGAGCGATGCCCCAACGTCTACCTGCTCCTAAACGAGATGCATCTAAACTTGTGTTTTAGTCAAAGTTGCTTACATAAATGGTCTGCTAAACGTCGCATTGAATGTCCTCGATATGGCTCTTAATGCTGTAATACGTTCACACAGGATTCAAAACGAAGGAAGGTAGAGGGGATATGTCTTGGCATTAGAGCTCGTTCACACGAGACCGTTGAATAAAAACCTGAATCTACAGAGCTCTACAAGTACGGCTACATCTCGAGACATGACATGAGCCGGTCTCAACGAGGGGGAGACGAGAGGCAGCGTGTTGGACTCACCTGCTTCCAGCATCTTGCTGCCATCTGGGAGCAGGTTGAGCAGGACTGACAGTCGGTTCCACAGGCTTTGAGAACTCTGAGCACACAAGAAGACAACAGGGGATCAGATGGGCTTAAGCTTTATTTACATAGCACCTGTTATACAGGAATGTAGCTCAAACTGCTCTACATTCATCAAAAAGAACAATGTAAATAACAGCAGGGTACAAACTGTCAAAATCGGTTTAACATGTCGGACACATTTTATAAAAAGTTATTCTTGCCACATGGAGAAAATACAATATACTGTGATCTTACCTGGGCACACATGAGGATTATATCCGTGTTGGTTCTCAGCCAATCAATAAAGACCTTCACCACCTGGATAAGGCCCTGATTGGTCAGGATCTGCAGCTTCTCTGCCAGGGTTTTTTCACTACATGCCGATGGGTTGCTGTGCTGGCTGCCTTCCGAATCAGAGTCCAAATCTGTTGAAAAGAAGGGGCAGTATTATAAAAACAATGTTTTTAGATATCTAAATGTTGTATTACATCATAGATATTATAGATAACAGCGTCGACCGCTATTCATAGTTTGAGGGTAGAACCTGACGGTTGGGTTTACCGTTTTCGTTGGTTCCATTGGCAGTGCTGGGGCTCACGTCACCGGGAGGCGTGTCCCCGGGAGGGGGCAAGTCCTCCGGGGTAGGGGCTGCGGCGGGGGTGGGAACAGGGGCGGGGCTAGTTGAGGTGGTGGACCCCGGGGGGCGCAGCAGCATGTTGCTGAAGGTTGGGGCGAGGCGGAAACTGCGCTTGGCCTGGAAGAGCTGTGAGGACATGGCCTGGAGGTTGCTGCTGATGATGCTGGCTTCATTGCCGGGCAACAGCGGCCCATTGGTGGTGGGAGGGGTGTCGCTACCGCCTTCCTCTCGTCTCTGCTCCTCCACCCCATCGCCCTCCTCGTCGTCCTGCGGCCCCTGCTGTCGGGGCCGTCCCTCGGGGAGCTCCGCGCTCTCTGCCTCCTCGATGTCCTCCAGGTCGGAGCGTGACTCCTGGCTGTTCATGTCCGAGTCCGTCTCCACGTCGAAGGCAGTGCCGCCCTCCTCCTCCTCTTCCTCCTCCTCCTCCGAGCCAGTGCCCCAGCTGACCTCGTCCCTCTTCACTTCCTTCTTGGAGGAGGAGGAGGAGGAGTTGACAGCGGGTCGGGCGGGTTCGACGGAGCTCCTCCGTCCGCCGTCCTCTTCCTCCTCCTCGTCTTCGTCGCTCTCAAAGCCTTCGCTCAGGTCGCTCTCGTCCTCTGCGTGGACATCCTTACGGCCGCAGCGCCGCCGGCGGAGGTGGGAAAGGCGTGTGTACTTCTTCTTTTGTCGCCGTTTCTCCTCCTCCTCCTTGTGCTCCTCACCACTCTTCATCTTGAGGCCATGACTTTCGTCCTTCTCCTCGTCTTCCTGGGCATCCCGGTCGGGCTCCAGGGAGCCGTTCACCAGGGGCTTCGTCTCACCGGGGTCTGCCAGCGGCTCTGAGGGGTCCCGCGTCTCTTGGTCATCTGGGTAAAGAGACACTGAGATTGAACCGAAACAGACAGACCGAGATTTCTCTCACTCACACACACACACACACACACACACACACACACACACACACACACACACACACACACACACACACACACACACACACACACACACACACACACACACACACACACACACACGGTCTCTAAAAAAAACAACAACATTCGCCTCCATTTTGTTCAGTACTTTTCTCTGTTTGACTCTAGAATATTGCTGACTATAACGCCCTTCAAAAGGAACACATACATTTCCCGCATACTCAGCCAAAACTCTTCATTGACAAATTTGAGGATATATGCACTGATGTATTTTGCAAGTCGTTTTTGAAAAAAGTGTCTGCTAAATGCCATAAATGTAAATTCACACAAACAGAAATATTTGTAATGTTGTTATTTACATATGTGGAGTAGCCTGTAGCAATCACTCTGAGACACTGACCAGGTGACTTTCACCTGCAGCTTTCCTGTCGCCGTTAGCCTGACCAGCCTGACCTGACCAGTATGCTTAGGGGAAATGCTCACCTGTGTTGTCTGCCCGGAGCGTTGGAACCTGGCTCTCTCCCTCCTCCAGCTCAGCCTGCAGCCGGATGTTGACATGGTTGACCAGGTGAGAGAATAGGGCCAGCATGAAGGCTATGGACGCACTGTACTGCTTCGAGCCTGCAAGCACAACACAAAAGGCACACGTCAGGCCAACTCCAAAAGTACTGGTAACAAGCCAACAGACTTCCAGAACATCCGAGGTCCATCTCGACAATACATACACTTTTCAATAAGGGCTCTAAACTTCTCCTTTGCCACAACATTTGTGTGTTGAAAATGTGCACTGCTCCACTGTCATTTTTGGTTCTTTTACATATACTTTTCGCTATATCCATTAAAAAAAATGTTTTTACAAAATGATCACCCAAAAAATGAAATACACTACAAACAACAATGACTACTCCACCCTCCACCCAGGTGAAAACATCCATCCATCCATCCCCCCCCTCACCTCCTCTCTTGAGGCTGTGCACCACCATCAGGCAGGTGACCACCATCTTGAAGACCAGGACGTCAGGCATGGTGGGGGAGGGGCTGGTGGGGTCTGCGTGGTGGGCCAGCTGCTGCTGCTGTGGCTCCTCCTCTTCCTCCTCCACGCTGGGCAGGTGGGGGCCCACTCCGGTGTGGGGGGCCGGGGGGAGGTAGAAGAGCACCAGGTTAAAGTCCTCCAGCACCGACTGGCACAGAGACGTCAGCTCCGCCTCCATCAGGCTGGGTGGGGGAGAGGAGGAGAGGGGAAGTCAGCAGGCAGACACACACACACGAGAGAGAGAGAGACATTCAAATACAGCCAGATGAGGAGACAACAAGGAAAGGTCGGGTGAGGACAGAGTTAATCAAGGTGAAAGACGGATACATTACAAGCATGAGGAAAGAGCGAGAGACATTCAGACACACAGAAAGCGAGAGACATTCAGACACACATAGAGCGAGAGCGAGAGACTTAAAGACACCTTTATACATAAAAAAGGAGCCACATGGACAAATAGACTTTTGCAGACAAACAAAAAGATAAAAAAAAGATAAAACAAATAGGCCGATGCAGACCAAGATGAAGTGGATAATGGAGATTTTTTCCCACCATCCCTAAGCTTTCTGATCTCACCTGCTCTTGGGCTGCAACAGGCTCTGCAGGTACATAAAGCTCACCAGCAGACGCTTGATGTCTCTGGACCTGGGGGGGGGGGGGATCAAATGTCACACACACACATGCCACAAGTGTTAGCAGTCTGTCACTTTGAGTGGCAGTTTATTAAAAGAAGAAAAGAAAGATGATATACAAGGCCGGCATGCTCAAACGTTTTAAGATGTACTTGATTAATCCAAGAAAATTATGGGGAAAAAAAGTTACTGTAAACATCATTAGAGGGTTTGGACTGTTTTCAGAGGGAATAAACGGATTGGTTTGCGTTTTTCTTTCAAATGTTACCAGTTTCAACATGTTTTACCCAGACCTCCAGAATACACCCACTGACCTTTGCCGTGATGGAGAGAGCTTCTTCATCTCCTGCTTCTTCACCTGCTGGTACATTTTGGACGCTTTGTCAAACAGGCGCTTCAGGTTGCCGTAGGCGCCCTCGAAGGGAGTCTCTGATTGGATGCTAGGGGACACACAAGAAGAAAGGAGTGGTATGATTGGACATTGTATGGAAATGTGCCATGGTGAACTAAGGGCCAAGTCTCAACAGTCGTAATATGGAGGGATACGATTGGACTCTATAATAATAAGGAGGAATATGATTGGAAGCTATATGGAACGGTGTTGGTGAAGACAGGAAGTAAAGCTCTCACCAGCGCAGGTAGTAGTAGGTGGCCTCCACATTGTAGAACTTGCTCCCAGCCAGAGTCCCTAACTGGTTAAAAGGCATGCCTGTACACACATTAAACTAGTTTAGTGAAAAAAATGATTAGATTTTTCACGAATGTAGGTAAAAAAAACAGTCCTCCTCGTTTCCTTTAACATTCCGATCTTGTGGTTTCTCACATATTTGACTGGATACTTCCTGGGCCAGGTGTCAACAGGACTATGCAGGCAGATACAAGGATACAGGTGTTGGAAGGGGAGGGGTTTCAGAGGTAGTAACTCACCCACGTGGGGCGTCACGGACAGGGCCTGGTGGTAGAACCTCTCTGCCAGTTGCTCTGCCTCCACCCCGGCCAGCTCGTTCTGGTACCGTGCTGAGGGAAAACAAAAAAATCAACAGCTTTATTTATGTAACCCAACTCGACATAGCAGGTAGGGGCATAGATGTTTAACATGTTAAACAGATGGTCAAATCTGAATATTATTACAACTATGCCAACCCTTTGCTACAGAACACACACACATCCAAAAGACATCCTGACCAAAGCACACAAGTGCATACTGGTGCATAAATGAAACATGATAATATAAGATTGATTGATCCCAAACAGGAAATTGGGGTACCACAGCAGCAAGTAGAGGACAGTAGAAGAACGAAAGATAAAATTGTGAACAATAACTTACAACAAAATATACAGAAAATACAGTAGTAGAAATGTAGATGCAAACATAAATGTAACTTATCGACAGTAGCAAAAAAAAAAGAATAATACTGTGAGTTAGTGAAACTATTTCCTGGAACTGGGCCATAGGATGACAGACTCGTCTGCACGGACCCATCTGCACATGATTGACGGTATATGCTACATGACTGAAACTATAAGTGAAAAGAGTGGGTAGAAAAAGCATTACCTAGATCTCCAAGGTAGACCAGGCAGCGGTGACAGGCCATCTGGGCCCACTCCATCTCCTTGGGGGAGGCAGACACCGGCTTCTTACGACCTGCCGGATGACATTTTGGTCACATTACATTTTCCATTCACGTGAGAAACTCTTCAGATATTAAAACGTGTAATGTATGTAGTATAATATGTAATGCAATATATTTGTACATACAGTTGCTTACATTGTACTTGACTGTTATTACCATTAGACATTTTCTTTCACTGTCCCCTTCACAGCACTGACTAATTCGATTACATTTGTGAATTTCTCCTTCGCATTGCAAATACAAAATTGTGTGAATATTAATTAGAAGACAAAGGAACATTTGAGTGTTGGGTTGGGTGTAGATCAGTGCCTGTATGCATGTTGTGCCCTCATACGTCTCAGGGCCTAAGTGCGCTGTTAGCTGACCGATGAGGGGGTCCGTGACGTGGGTCCAGTCGATGCAGTCCTGGAGCTCCAGTTGGTAGTGGGACTGGATGTAGAGCAGCAGGTGCTGGTAGAAGCCCACCCCGGCGATCAGGTGGGTCCTGTAGGCACACTCTAGGGCACTGCGGCTGTGGATGTGCTACAAGATGGCAGGGAAGGAGAAAGGTCAAGGCAATTAAAAACGGTCTCTGGGGGGGTTTCACACACAGGCCCACATTACATGGGACATACTGACCCCAACACTGTGGCTTCACAGGCGCCAGTACAGTTTTTTTTTACCCTACTCCACCGGCTGACAAGACATGTAGAATTGGTTGTCGCAAAGCAGAATGCATTTTCTAAACCAACAGCTGTTTTTTTTGCATCAACGAGTAAAAATCAGACCTCAGTGTGTGAATGTGTTTCGGTTTCATCATTCAGGCTACGTTTTAATTTGCATATTGTGAAGAAAATCAGCCGAACAATTGGCTTAAATGAAGTGTTCAGTACAAACAAGTGTCAAGAACACCAGTGTTATACCATGTCCCAATGGGAGGTATTGCAGAAACTTTTGCAGAAAGGACAAGAAAAAAACAACAACAAAAAAACCCAACAGGAATGGAAGACATGTTGACACGAAACACATAGGAAGGGGTGCAATAGGTGCCGCGTGGCAGATATCCAATAATGGAAAGAAAAGGCAAATATGAAAGCTTTGAATCTGAATGAATCTAAGAAATGCCTCACGTTCCACTTCCCACCCACACAAACACCGCCATGCAAGAAAACAACCAGCTCCCACAGAGATGGGCACTGCAGCACACTTTCTGCCAGGAGCAGGAGAATCAAACAGGCACCCATGATGTGGCACTAGCTTAATAAGTAAAACAGATCATCTGACAACTGACAGGGTTGCCAAGTGAGCAGCACCTCAGCTCCTCCTTTTAAAAAGTAATTTGATGGACATTGTCAATGCATCTTACAATACTTCACTTCACTTGGTGGCTCTAATGGGAAGTGAACCCCCAACTACTATTTATAATTTTACCATTTAGGAGCAGGAAGAGGCTATGCATCTTGCTCAAGGATGCCAACAGCTAAGGCAGTGGACATTGAGGATCGAACTCGATACCTTTCACCTGGGAGTCAAACACCCTAGCCACTACACTAGCCTGCACCTGTACAGCTAGCAGTGTTAATGCCACAACATGCTCAAATCATCAGCAAGACAACTCTTGCCATGACCATAAACCCCTCGTCTATTGTTCAGATACCATAGCAGTTAGTGTCATAGCATAGCGACGTAGCATAGCGTTTCACACCGCTCTGTACCTTCTTGTTGGTCTTGATAACCTGGATGACCTCGTAGTAGACCTTCCTCCACAGCAGCTCCTCCGCCTTGCGCCCGTAGTCCACGGGGTGGAGAAACATCAGCTTCACACACAACTCCCTTAATCTGACGACACACACACACGCACAAGCACAAGCACACACACATAACCACATAAGCATACACATGCACATAACCACACACCGGGGGGCACAACCAGACACAAATATGCACACACATGTTCCCACAAAACACAAACACACACACACACACAATAGAAACCACATTTAAGGTTTGTGGTACATTTAAAAACAAATAGTCACAAAACACAGCGCTGTACGCATCAAAGCCAACGCATTGTCAAACACTACATGCTTCCTCCATGGCTAGAATGACGAACAAATTGCTATTCTAAAAGCAATACAACCAAAACGATGTGTGCCTAAGGGGAGGACCGGCTTATGATGGAAGGCAAACCATTAAATAGCTCAGCAGAATTACAAGACCTACAAGTCCACAGTGTTTACACCGTGTGGCTTTACTGATGCTGAAGGGTTTACAGTATCCTCTCCTACACAGCTGGACTTACTTGTTGCGAAGGCTTATGTTCTCGGGTTTGAAGACCTCCCTGTAGGACGACTTGCTGCCGATGATGACATCCAGCTTGTGCACAGACTCCACCACCGCCCTGTGAGTCGGCGCAAGAGAGGAGAACAGCATCGCTGTGAGTCTGTGACTTGGCAAAAAAAAATACAAAAACACCCCCAACGAAGTGAAAGCATTTCGAGTCAGTGTGGTGTCCACGCGTCCTTCCCCGTTTCCATTTTGAATTATTTGTCACACAAAAAGGAAATCACTGCTAATGCGACTACTATCTAACCACAGTCCCATTAGGGAACCGCTGCATCTTCCTGGTGTGTCCATGGCGACCGGATCACCCAAAGAGAGAGACGCTCATCCATCTTATCTGGACCTTACGCCTTTCAGCATCCCGCCAGGCGCGCGCGTGTGTGTGTGTGTGTGTGTGTGTGTGTGTGTGTGTGTGTGTGTGTGTGTGTGTGTGTGTGTGTGTGGACCAGAGGTACTGACCCACTAGATCCACAACACAACACAGACCCAGGTTAGTTAGCTCATAACTGACTTCCTGGGATAGTTGATGCGAGAACAAAAAAAACGGCCCTCGCTGTACTCACCTGTACAGCCGCTTGATGAGCAGCACTTTCGCCTCCGGTTCGCTGTCTTGGCCCGGTCCACTCATATTAGCAGTCGTGTGTGTCGATGGTCAGAACCAGGCGAGGCGGGTTAGTAGTACTAGTAGTCACCGCACACACACCTCCCCGACCCCCGGGCTTGTTTCCCGGCAGTGACAACCGTGTTTGGTAGCCACACACCGCTAGCTAACCCAGCTAACGTTGGGTTTATCTTAAGTCTTTTCTTTCTTTCCCCTCGTTATTGTGTCCTTTTTTGGCAATACCCCCTCCACCCATACGTCCTGGCGGCCGGGTAGAAGGGGGCGCCCGGGTTCGTCGCCCACCGCTGGTCAGCTGAAACGCTCAAATATCTTGCTTGTGTTGTCCCCTCTTGCGACCATTGCTACGAAGGCGGCCATTATTTTTACAGGCAGTGGCTAGCAGCCACATCTCGCGAGAATACACACGCGCGAGATTAGAACGGGGTTGCCAGGTAATTCCGTGACCCCCCCGGAAAAAAGCTGTTATTTGCGATTCAGGGTCTGCGTCTGCAGTAATTCAGATTAAACTATAAACAATTATGCAGCAAGCATAAACAAATACATACTGTATTTGTATTTTGGAACAGAGCCCACTGAAGCACCATTGTATTTTCTGACAAATGAGTCGATATTTATGGAAATAAATTACAAGAGAGCTTGACACGCAAGAGAAGTTAATTAATCAATGACGCACATTTTCGCTGTTAATCGGTCTAATTTTAATGTAAAACACAGTGAATCTCATCTTTCGTCTAAAAATAAGAGAAAAGGTTGGGAGAAATGGCTCCCTCTGCTGTTGTTTCTGCCGACATAACAGACCACCATATTACCTTCAGTATGAGATGTTGTTCTGCAGCTCCAGTGGCTTTTGGAAAACATCCTGTTCAAGCTGATCCATAAAATAAATAAGCCATAGATAGGACATACTGTCTAGTGGGAGAGATGAGGTTTTCATACGTGTGTGTGTGTGTGAGAGAGAAAGAGAGAGAGAGAGAGAGAGAGAGAGAGAGAGAGAGACCTTTGGCTGATCTGATTTTCCATTCCTTCATCAAAACCGAATAATCGAATAAGAGTTGTTATGATTATATTATTATTGTGCTGACACATCACACATGCTCAGTACTGAGATTTACTGAAGCGTCTATTTCTGTATTTATATATATATATATATATATATATATATATATATATATATATATATATATATAGATATAGATATAGATATAGATATAGATATATAATCATGTATTGTGATTTGTGACATATCAGAATGCCAGGTTGTCACTATTACAGTTATAACATTGAAAAGCAGAACACATTCTGACACCAACTTAAGAATTTAATTATTTGTTTATTTATTAATTTATTTACATATTTCTATCTCCAAGAATCACCCAGCCGAAAAATATAAATTCCGGTTTTATTTAAAAAGAAAAAAAGAAATAAACGATGGAATTATCATCAACTGCATCAAAGGAATTATTCATAATAAACAAAATTAAAGTGGCAAAAAATCATTATCATTATTACAATAATAATTTAATGATCAGAATATCCACATTCATAATAAATCCGTATACAACTGCAATACACTCACCACTCGTTCAGTAATATACATAAAATCACCAAATGTCTTTCCTTTTGAAAACAACAATAGAAGATTCTAGAGGGGGGGGGTGGGGGGGAGGAGGGGGGCTATGGCTTGTCAAGGGGGGGGGGGGGGGGGGGTTGAAGATGAGTTACCGGCGCCATTGATGGGTCAAGGGGTTATTTAGTATTGTAAAGGGGGGAGGGGAGGGGGGAGGCACACTTACTCAAAAGGACCAATACAAAAACAAGCGATGGAAAATTGCAAAAGTACTTCCATGGGCGGCGTTGGCCAACCGAACCAGACCTTGATAACTGATAAAAAGGTTAGCGGAGCTCGTCGAGGGGCAGAATTTACGGAACTAAATTTTAAGGAATATATATATATATATATATTTATATATAAGGGTTGTCTGAATAAATATACCTCTGGGTTACAACCATCGCAAACATACACAGCAGGAACTGAAAATCTAAATCGAAGTTTTTTTTGAGCTTCAAACAAATTGTAGATCGGGATCTGTGTAAATAACCGTCCTCGTCTATCTATGTACAAACATTGCTTGGTCGCCCAAATCTCCTGCTGGAAAAAAGCTTTGAGTTGGTCATCATGAACGCACGCTTAAAGTGAGGTGCCAGACAGCTTGAAGGACGCGGCAAAGACGCCGCGGCCCCGGCTGAGAGTATGTGATTCTGCACACACAGTACCCTGCACAGCTGTCCATTCACCTAGAAAACCATCTCCTCCACTCAGGATTGGTAAACCGAGAGAGAGAGAGAGAGAGAGAGAGAGAGAGAGAGAGACAGAGAGACAGAGAGAGAGAGAGACAGAGAGACAGAGAGAGAGAGACAGAGAGAGAGAGCGAGAGACAGAGAGAGAGAGGCAGAGGCAGAGAGAGAGAGATACAGTAGAGGGGGGGAAATAATTATATACGCTCTGTATGTCTAAAAAAACAACCTGTATAGACATACTATATATACACATGTATCCAGTATATACACACACAATTTGATTCAGTACACGCACTTATATACAGACACATTCACTCATTTTGGCCGGGCCTCTAGTGTATCTCTCTCTGTCACCAGGGATTCAAAGTCAGGAGTTATGGGTAAAGGGGGGGGGGGGTTCGTTGGAGTCTACTCATTGACGTAAACATCTTTAGAAACGGCTCTCAGATTGCTGTCTAGCGGGTTCTCATTGAAACCAAGGATTCATCCATTCACCTGGAAACCCAGAGGAGACCTTAACACGACACGCACACACTGTTGCGAGAGCCGTCCGTCTCCAAAGAGCTTCGGCGGCGTCCGTGAACGGAGAGCCCCGTGGCGATTGTCGGGTAAAAAAAAAAAGAAAAGATAAAAAGGAGAATAACAAAAGAAATGTACCCATCGTCCGTGTACTTTGGGATCACCCGGAGAGCGATGACACGCCAGAGGAAGAGGGGTCGCAGGTCAAAGCAACGTTTTGTTGTTGTCAGTCAGCGAACGAGGAGCAGCTAAGTACAGGTTGGTTCCTGTTTGACGGAGAGTTTTCCAGGGCACAGTCCCACACCTCAGTGTTCACTTTAAGATTGTCTAAATAAGAAAACTTAGTTTGTATATAAAATGAATCCTTTATGAACTTCCATCAGATAGAGGCTTCTGACTTTATCAAGAAATAAATATCTGTTCCGAAAGATTTACGATGTAGAGTATATATATATTTTTTGTATGTACTACAGTAAGAATAAGCAGTATCATATAAATATAAATAGTAACATTCTGTCCAGTTTTCAAGATTGTGTTGAATATTTTTTCGAAGCAGATTTTTTGTGTATAGGCTGTGCATATTTAGTTTCCTTTAAATCATAGTCAAAAAAGAGTTCCTAAACAGAACGGCTAAACTATGAATTAAGAAAAACAATTGAAAATGAAAAATAGCACGTAGGTCTAAAACTAGGAGTTTACGTAAGTGTCTAAATGATAATTAGAAAAGTTCCTCGAAGAAGAGATGACGTCATCAAAAAAGTAACATGGAGAGAGAGGAGAGAGGAGAGGGAAAAGCTTTTGAAAATTAGCTTTTCGTCGAAAAAACAAAAAGAAGAGTCAAGCACCTTTGAAATACGTGTCACCTACAGTACAATACACCCCCCTCTCTCTCGCGTCGTGACCCCACCTGACCTCTGTGGCCTTAGAGTTGCTTCATCCCCACTGATTCACTGCTCTGCATAGCTAGTCTTCACATGCACGCCAGGCCAGCGAGCCGATCGCCGCACCGCTCGGCCTGTCCACCGAAGAAAAGTCCTATAATATATCCAATCACGAAGCGCCAGATGCATAAAAAAACTCCGGTGGATCCAATCAAAGAGAGAGAGAGAGAGAGAGAGAGAGGGCCCAAGTAAAGGCAGGTCAATAAATAAATGAAAAAAGGAGCACCCAGCAGATCCTTAGCCGGTTCGCTGGGCGTTCACTGCACCATCCTTTGAGCAAAGGGACTGGGACCAATGGGACCCAAGTTCCCCCTTCGTCAGCCAATCGCGTCGCGAGAGAGGGCCCTTGACATTTGGCTGTGCCACCCTTTGGACTTCACACGGCCCAGCCAATTAGGTTCCAGGATGTCCTCCACGAAGCTTTGTGAGTGGCTGAGAGAAGAAGAACAAAAACAGGGGAGAAAGAGAGAGGAGAAACGAAATAGGAGAAACGAAGAGGGAGGAGAGGAAGAGGAGGAGGAGGAGGAGGAGGAGGAGGAGGAGGAGGGGCGTGATCAGGGGCTACTGAAGCAGAGTGAGGAGATGAGATGGTCCCTGGGTGGACCACGGGTTTGAAGGCATCCTCATCTCAGGAAGGTTTCTCATCAGCTCTGAGGAGATTGCTTGTGTACCTGAGTCTTTCCACTTTTTATTTCACTGAGGTATTTTTTCCTTACGACTCCTCAACGACCGATCGTCTCTCGTCTGTCTAGCCTCACTAACGATCTCACCGTCTCCGCCTGTACAATACGTTACACATCGAAAGAAGTAGCCCTACGTGCTCTGTGGAAATAGAAGACAAAGATTTGTTTTTACTTCTGGCTCAATGTTAGTATGACAAACACAATGCTAGTGTTAGACTCATCCGCAGGTCCAGCTATTTACTGAATCCGACCCCTTCTGTCTTTATATATTGTAGTTGTCTAGAACTGACCAAGAGATACATGGCACTGTGTTGTTTTGACCCTGGACCCAAAGAGATGACATTCATCCTATCGTTTAAAACAAGCTGAAACAAAAGTGTCTGAGATATTGTTCTGCATGCCCCTACTGGGAGTGTTCACTGAGCTGGTGCAGAATGAGAACAGAGACAGAGACACAAATTCACATCAGGACAAGTCACAGCAGACATTTCATACAGAAAAAAATAAACAAACACATGAAAAGACATGGCAACACATTCAACAGACAGTTTGTATCCATCTAGAGAACGGATAACTATTTTTTTCTTTTTCGAAAAACAAATAAATAAATATATATATATTAAATTATACCTACTGGTAGGAGAACGTAAGGACTCAAGTTCCTCAGAGGACATTGTTTTTAACAGTATATCAGTATTTACCATAATCTGGTTGAATTTTCTTTTGTCACAATCATAGTGGTCCTGTGTATCTCAACTGGTAGAGCAAGGCAGTAACAGTGCCAGGGTTAGGGCCTCCATTCCCACTTGGACCGCCCATGCTAACGATGTATGTGCTCACACTATCGTAAGACACTTTGGATAAATGCATCTTACGATACCGTGAGGGCATACATTCTTAGCATGGGCATACATTTTTATTTTCGATTTTCATAGAAAAGGTACCGGTCTTTTAAAAGTATTCCTTCGGAGAAGAACAGTTGAATTAGTGATGGATGCAGAACCTTATGTTTCAGCGTTTGAGCCCCGGCCTGTCTTTATCCTGTGTGTTCTCATAGTGTCTCATAGTATCATAGCTGTCCTACTGGGGGTTCAGTGATGAAGGGTGTAGTAGTCTCTGAACTAAACAATGCCAGTCAATAAGCGTCATGCTGGGACCTTCAATGTAAAAGCGTTGTAGGCCTACGGCAGATGTTTTGGTTGATACCGAGATATGTATTTCTAATGAATGCAACTACAGCACCTAGGAGGTAGAGAGAACAACACGTAGTATAAATGTACAAACTATTGATTGAATTAAAGGAGATTCCAACCTTGCAACGGTCAACCATTTTACCCTGGACACAACCCTTAAACTGTATAAAGTGCAGTTAGAGCGTAATAAATGACAATTCATCAACTTTCCTTTTCATTATTATTATTATTATTATTATTATTATTATTATTATTATTATTATTATTATTATTATTATATTGCCAATGAATATAATTATCAATCTATAAAATGAGGAGGAGGCCAGGAAAAGACAGAGGAATCCAGAGTAGAGAAGGATTAAAAGAGGAGAGAACAGAGACAGGTAAATCTGCGGACTGTTATTTGCAGTGATATAACCTCAGTGCATAGACCATGGGTGGCGATGTTTTTATGTGAAGCATTCATTTGACCAAATTTGAGATAAGGGGCGTTTTGCTTTGTTTTTCCTATGATTTTCCTATCTACCAGTTTCTGTTATATGTTGTAACCGTGTTTGAAATTTGTATGCTGCCTGTCTTGGCCAGGTCTCTCTTGCGATATAGATTTTTTAAATCTCAAGACACTAACCTGGTTGAACCAAACTAAATAAATAAATAATAAAATGATATGTTTAGTTTGGCTTGTTTCTTTTTTTACCTCCTGTTGACATTTTGAACTTGTCAGACAAACGGACAAACGGAGACAGGATTACCAAACATGAGAGACGTTCAAACAAACTGGAACACAGACGTGGAAACAAAGACACAACATCAACAGTGACATGACCTTGGAGAAGACAGGGAGGAGGAGGAGGAGGAGGAGAAGAAGGGGGGGGGAGGAGGAGGAGGAGAAGGAGGAGGAGGAAGAGGTGGAGGAGGGGGAGGTGAGATGGAGGACGCAGACAGACGAAGACCACACTTGGACCTGGGAAATGGCACCATTAGTTTCTCTTTAGCACCAGTGGATCACATGTCAGTTCTGCGATTGAGAAGAGAAAAATTGCATGAACTCAGTCCTCCTCCCCCCCCCCGAAAAAAATAAATAAATACAAGTAGTCCCTTTTTCAGCACTGAGTCAGTTTTTCTTATAAAAGCGATGATATTGCTGCTTTCTCCCGCTGTGACCTCATCATATCATAGTTATTTGAAGACCCTGTTGAAATACGCTCAAAGGCACTAAAAGGAAGGACTACGGTACTACGTCTACCTGGCAGGTGCAGCTATCACACCTGTTAGCACAAGGGGAAGGGGGGGGGGGGGGGGGGGTGGGGGGGGGCGAGGGACATCGCCTGCTGTGAGTGTAGACGCGGCGTTGGACTAAAGTTTCATTGGGTTGTTCTTGAACGTTTTTTTGTTCGTTCGAGTTATCTTTCCTCTCTTTCCGTTTCGTTGAGCCGGCACATCGGACACAGGGTCGGGGGTGGTAGGCGTGGGGGCGGGGGGGCGATCACCACCTTGTCCTGCAAGAGTGATGCTGAGCGGAGCCTGTGGCCGGAGCCACCGAGGAGCCCTTAGTGGTTTGCAATGGTGTGTGTCATGAAGCTCTCTCCCATACAACGTTTCTTCTCTCTCTTGCTCTCCAAAAAGGGTTTATGAATAAGGGGGGGGGTTGGGGTTCGGATGGGCCAGGGTTGGGTTCACACAAAAAAAATCGCCCCTTTTGTATATTTGGAAGAGTATAGGCACAGTATTTTTGTTTGTTTCAATTCCTCTGTAATTGGGTCCTCTTTCTCCGAGCGTTGCTTTTTGACCTGCTCCCTCTTCCTCTGCTGTTGCCATGACGCCGAGCGCCTGTGCGGTTGTCACGGGGGAGGACATTTGGTTGCCATGGAGCTCTCCGTTCAGACTAGTTGGTTGATGATGTCGTGGTGGTGGTGGTGGTAGTGGGTTGTGACGCGAGGTGAGGTAGCAGAGAGGGAGGGTGGGTGTCGTTCTGGGGAGTGGTGCAGTGGGCGGGGCTATCCAAGGACACGCCTAGGGGAGGAGTTCCTTGATCGCGGTCCAAGCCTCTTCCTTCTCCTCCTCCTCCACCTCCCTCTCCACTTTCTGTTTTCACACTGGGGTCTGCTGAACCCACGGAGGAAAGCTCGGTTTCCTAGTGAGACAGAGAGAGAGGGGGGGAGAGGGGGGACGGGGAGAGGGCAAGGAGGAGAAGGGCCATTCGGAGGACGATGAAGAGAGGGGGGCGGGATGAGATGGCGTGTAAAGGAGACAGGAGATATTAAGAGTGAAAAGACAGATGAATTAGAAGGCGGCGTGGGTAGTGAAATGGGATGGCGGGAAGACAGAGAGGATGATGTGTTCAGAGTTGAAGAGTGAAGGGGTGGAAGTGTAGGGGAGGGATTTCAAAGCGTGTGAAATTAATGCAGCACCAAAAGAGGAGATGTGTTTTCGAGATGTGAATTTGTGTGATTTCAAAAACAGCAAAAAGGCCGGATGGGAGGAGATGAAAGACACCAGCGACGAGGGGATTGAGAGGAACAAAACGGAAAGAGAGAGGGAAAGAGAGAGACAGGCAGAAAAAGACGAACAGACAAAGAAAGACAAATGAGGCACAACGTTAATGCGTGACGTACACCAACATCGATGGCGAAACAGGAAACAAGGGGACACGGAGAAAGGAGGGATGGGAGGAATTAAAAATCTTGAGGTCAAAAGCGTTCCTGATCCTCTTGTGACGAGTAGCGCTGATTTTTGTTTCCGCGGTGACCGGGGTAAAAGGTCAGGAGGTCAAGTGAGTCATTCTTCCCCAAAACGAAAGTACAAATCCTGTACCCGATCCCCCTCTATGTCTCTATGGAAGTAAGATGGACCGGAGAGACAGCTGTAAAAAACACCGTAGCTTACGCAAACTACGGGGGGGAAGGCTCTACACGTACACATGACTATAGCACATAGTGTTAGCATCACAACAGCAGAGCAGAACATGCAGAGCGTAAACTTGGAGCTTAAATTTAGAGCTTAAAACTAAGCGCCTAAACTTAAAGCTTAAACGTAGAGCCTAAACTTTGAGTTTAGACTTAGAGCTTTAAATGTAGAGCTTAGACTTAGAGCTTCAAATGTAGAGCTTTAAACTTAGAGCCTAAACTTAGAGCTTGAATTTAGAGCCTGAATTTAGAGTTTAAATTTAGAGCTTCAACCTAGAGCTCAAACTTAGAGCTTACATTTAGAGCCTAAACTGAGAGCGTTAAACTTAAAGCTTAAACTTAGAGCCTAAACATAGAGCTTAAACTTGGCGATTCAACTTAGAGCCTAAACTTTGAGCTTGAACTTAGCCTTGTTGGCACTATGCTACACACACCCCAAACAGTGGCTTCTTCACCAACCAACACTTCCAACCCAAGCTCATCGAAACACGAGTCACTGCTCCGAGTTGGGTTCGAATTTTGGCTTGATGCCATATCAGTGTTTGGTTTGGTCGTCGTTTCTTACCTACGTTGGCGCAGAGTAACATCAAGTGCATTTATCAGTTTGAGTTCATAAACAAGGTTTGTTTTTGTTTGTTTGTTTGTTCACTCCCAGTCAGGTTCACTGTAGTCTGCATGGATCAGTGGGAAGAGAAAACAGTTGGATTATCGAGCCATGAGACAATTAAAAAAATATCTTATACTGTATAGTTCTTAAAGATCTATAGTGTGACTGATTTCAATGTGTAAATGACTTTTAAATAAAGCTTTCAAGTATAAATAACTTAATATTTTATTTTAATAAAATCATAAATCATAAATTATTAACAGAATTGGATGGGTTGCTGGACTACAAGGTAGGTGGTGGTTTCGTCTGGATCCTGCATATTCTACACCACACATTAAACACACTACTTTATGGATGTATCCAGTGAGACAAAATGGGTGTTTTGGAAAAAGTTGACTAAAAAGAAAAAAATCCACCTTGCAAAAATCGGATGTGAATTCGCAGAACTTTTCTCTTCTCAATCAGAACCAAAACAAACAAGAATTGAAACATTTGCATTGGCTTTAGTGTTTTTTGGTGATTACTGGTGCTATGGACAAGAGGTTGTGTATTGGAGTAACAGGATGTCTGTGAAATGACCATGACTAACCACAGTTCACTACAACACCCCCTTCTGGCTTAATATGAATGTGTACATCGTTACACATTACTATTAAGCTGGGAATACATATTACATTTAAACACAGCAACGTTTAATTATCTTAAATGTAACTGACATTCTCCTTATTTAACAAACATACAAATATACACAGTTTAAAGGCACAGTTGTGATATTTCGGGCCATAACCCATTGGAAAGTAGTTGGAAAGGTAATTTTTATAGTAAGGTTGTACCAGAAATTACACACAACATTTAAAGACAAACACCCGGCTTTCTCTTACTTATCCTATCTGGGTTATTAGTAGATGTCTATTAGCACAGCCGCCTTACATTTACAGCAAAAACATAATTTTAAGCAAGGATAATTAAATGTATACTAACTCAAATAAAATAAAAGCACATTAGAAATAAAAAATAAAAAAAACACAGAATGACACTTTCTCAACCACAGTGACAGTTGGTCTTATCTATGCCAGTCAGACAAAAGATGATCCCAGCTACCAAACATAAATACACATAAATGTGACACTTATACACAACCAGACTCACAAAAATAAAACACATGTACAAGTGGATCAGTGCAATATCGGGACAGACTGGGTCAGATACGGGGATTTCGTCACAGGTTGGCTGTGTTGTCGATGGACAGGAATAGGAGCACACATAAAGGGGGAGAGAGGAGGGCGGAGGAGGGGGGGGCTATGGATGGGTGAGAGAGACAGACAGAGAGAGAGACAGAGAGAGTGACAGAGAGAGAGAGAGACAGAGAGAGACAGAGAGAGAGAGAGAGAGGTGTGCTGCATTACCTGGAGACTCGGGGCGGGGCGGGAGCGAGGCGGGGCTGCACTAGGATAGACTGACGACGCCCCTAAGAGAAATCACCGTATCTCGTCAACACAAGAGGAGAGGAGGGCGAGAGCGGCAGACATACAATAGGACGGGAATAAGAGAGAGAGAGATAGAGAGATGGGAGGAAGGAAGGAAGGAAGGAAGGAAGGAAGGAAGGAAGGAAGGAAGGATGCAAGGAAAGGAAGGGGGACAAAAGAGGGATAGATAGATAGAGAGAAAAAGGAGAGAAAGGAGGGAGAGAGGAGGAAGATGGAAAAGGAGAGAGCCGCAAAAGGGGATAAATGTAGGAACGTAATTGAGAAAGAGAGAAGGGGAGAAAAGAGGAAGAGGGCTAGAGAGAGAGAGAGAGCGAGTGTGTGAGAGATAGACAGAGAGAGAGAGAGAGAGAGAGAGAGAGAGAGAGAGAGAGAGAGAGAGAGACCAGAGCAAGAGGGAACCAAGAGGAAAGGTATTTGTGCATTTTGGGGAAAATTCAGAGGGGAAAAAAGGTTTGAGGGAGAAAAAGACACAACTCATACACTACAACATACACTGTGTACATACACATATATATTAGAAACACGACACTTAAAAAAACCACACACAGACACACACAAAAGACACAATTGCAGTTAGTTAGAAATCTGCCGGAAACAGCGGATAGCTTTGGATCAGGCCGCCATGCGTAGAGCCGTAATGGAGGACATGCAGAGGAGGGTGGCATTACGACGCACATTCACTAATCACATGTCAATCACCCACAGCAGCCCGGGGCGGGGCCCCATGTAAGCCCAGGGCCGGGCCCTGTGTGAGCCCTGGTTTAAAAGGCAAGGAGAGAGAAGGTAAAACACACGAACCACAAGGACACATGCACCTGTCTATGTGGTGGTCTGTACAGACTGGTAGATGTGTGCACAAGAGGACCAGAGAGGTATGAAGTTGCTCATAATGAGTGTGCATCACACCCGTGCGCACACACACACACACAAATGCACACACACACACAAATGCACACACACGCACACACACACACACACACACACACACAAATGCACACACATACACACACACACACACACACACTAACAATTACTAATGATGCCATGGAAATAAGTCCCCGAAACAACAGCAAGATTCACACGCAGACAGACAGACACACACACACACACACACACACTAACAATTACTAATGATGCAATGGAAATAAGTACCCAAAACAACAGCAAAATTCACACGCAGACAGACAGACAGACAGACAGACAGACAGACAGACAGACAGACAGACAGACAGACAGACAGACAGACAGACAGACAGACACAGACACACACACACACACACACACACACACACACACACACACACACACACACACACACACATTTCATCTTCCAGAGCAATGGTTCCAATGTCATCCTTGAAGATGCTCACCTAGTCGCACCATATCTACCTCCACCTCTCACTGCACGTCCCTTTGGATGAATCCTCTTCTAAATACATTCTACATGATTACAATACCGCTACTAGCATGCAGTACTAGCAAGCTACTACTAGTAGCTACTGCATGAATCCTGGTTTGATTATTTTATCAGTGTGACAGCTTAAAAACATTAAAATCTAAAATAGGATGTTATTCCATAAAATTTGCAAATATTATGCATTACGTAAAAACACGTGGAAACGAGTGTTCAATCATTCCATCCCCTCTATTCTCAAGATAAAAGAGGCTTTCATCGTTGTCTGAAAGTCAGTCCTTATGTGAACATTTTCTCTAATTATCTGCTTTTCAAATTGCGATAATGACCACTACTGTCACATCTTGTCATTGCATTCCTGATTTATTTTTAATCATCTGGTTGGTCCCAGAGCGTTTTAATAGCTAACCTCGCAGTCGAGAATTCCCATGATGCAACACCAAATGACACCAAACACATCGGCGGAGCCATAGTTTGAAATTGTGACATTTTTAAATTAGCCATTTTAATTTAGCCATTTTAATTTGTCAAGTAAATTCAACATGGAAATGTACAACTCTGGGAAAAATCAGACATACAAAAACATCTTACTGTTTCTATAGGACTATGTCTCCCTACTCTTTTTTCTGATTTATTGAATATTTATTTTCTTTTGACCTTTGAAAAAAATGATCCATTTGGGGGAAAAACACAATTTGTTTTCTGGTTCTCACAAAAAAATGATTGACATTATCAGTTGGGCTAAAGTGATATTCCTCTAAATGGATGGGTCAACTCATTGGAATCATAAATCCTATTGATACGGTCATTAATGTATAAATCAATAGCACAATGCATGATGGGTAAATGGCAGGTGTGTGAGATTAATTCTAGAAGCCATGTAGCACACACACACACACACACATACACACATCAGTGACTCATGCCCACATGGGCTTGATCGGAAGTGACTTTGATTGACAGCGTGAAATGGAGCGCTGTGAGCTCATAGTTTAGGAGAGACAACCCTGCATCTGGATTGGTGGATCAGCTCTTCAGTCACTTTCTCAAGACGAGAGCATGCTCTACATGTGTGTAAACGTCCATATGAGCCCATACACACACCCACACCCACACACCCACACACACACACACACACACCACACGCCGACGTCAACACCATCACAGAGGCCAGATGGATTCACAGCCCAGGTCGAGTAGAACATCTCAACGGCACGAGGAGGAATGCAAACAGGGAGAAACTTGGAGATGCTGTTCAAACATCTTTGATATGCTGGAGGAAAGACGGCAGCCGAACCCAAACACAGGTAGGGAGGGGCGAGAGACGGGCGGAGGAGAGAGAGAGAGAGAGAGAGAGAGAGAGAGAGAGAGAGAGAGAGAGAGAGAGAGAGAGAGACATAACATAGGAACATGATTTAACGGAAGAAAGGCAGAGAGAAAGAATACAGAGCCGCAGGGCGAAGGGAAAGCACAGGCCGCCGCAGGAAGAGAAGGAGAGAGAGAGAAAGAGAGAGAGAGAGGAAGGAAGAGTTGACAGACCTGATCGGCAAACATTCTGGTTTTGGGCTCAATGACCACCGGTGCTCCTCTTATTTCATCTTCCACAGCCATCAGTCTGAGAGAGAAGAGAGGGAGGGAGGGAAAGAGAGGGAGAGAGATACAGATACAGAGGAAGGGAGGGGAGAGAAAGAGAGAGAGAGAGAGAGGGAGAGAGAGAGAGAGAGAGAGAGAGAGAGAGAGAGAGAGAGAGAGGGAGGGGGGGGGTGACAGAGAGAGAGAGATTAACGGGCAGAGAGAGAGAGAGAGGAGGAGATATATAGAGATAGAGATACAGAGAGAGAGAAGGAGAGAGAGAGGGCGGAGAAGGAGAGAGGGGGGAGAGAGAAAGAGAAAATAACCAAGGTGAGTTAAAGAGAGTGAGCCAATTGCATCCAGGTGTAACCACATCACCTGCATCTGACGACGTTGCTACGGCAACATCATCCCAACACGCTCATGAGGTTATCGTTTTTTTTTCTTTCTTCCTGGTATCTGATTTCCTGTCGGCCATTTTATTCAATTAAAACCCAACAAAGACACTTGGTATGATCCAAGTCCTTTGAAGCACCTGACTACCTCTGGTCCCTTGGGCTCCAGTGCCCAATTCATGATACTTTTCTACCCGGCAATTATAAAATGTTTAAACTGGTGGCCAACTACGTCAGTGTTGTTATCTGGTGCCGGTTGGCCTGGTTGCCAGCCAATCAGGATAATCCCTGGGGAATCTCTGGTTGGACACAACGCACGCCAACCGCTTCAAAGAACACTCTAGCGGAAATTATCGTGCGTACGTCTGCTGTTTCTACGTGAAACGTAGAATATGCAGTGCACATTTTCCATGGTCCCCAAGTTCCCATTGTAGTCCAACTCAAAGGTTAGACCAGTTCATTACAAAATAAATGAACTAGCCTGGTTTATTGTGGTGTGTTTACACCCTGACTATCTCCATATTGTGAGTTGTATGAGAATGATGAGTGACTCAGATTGTTCGAGACACCGTGGCCACGCTTCTGTCTTTACGTGCCTTTTCAGATGTCGCTCAGCTGCTGACAAAATGAATTAAAATCTCTATTAAATGCTTGGGGAAGGACTTTGCTGTGAAGGGGGTTGTGGATCATCATACTGTACGCTACTGTATTGAATGTGAAAATGGGCATCAGGAGAAATAGCAGCATTATGAGAGGGAAGGGAGGATTAAGTCAATCGACTGTCTTATCAAAGGGATTATTTAAATGTGCAATTATTTTCCCAAGCCTTGCAATCAAAACACTACATGTTACGTCATCGAAGGCTGTAAGGGAAACCAGATACCACTTATAATCTCCAAGTAAACAAATGAGTTTTGCTCTTTTTTTATTTTGTCTTGCAGAACAAATGCGTTTTCTTTGTTTTGTGTCTCTGCTTGATGAAACCTAATTCCAATACATTTTAAACAATCTCTTAATTCACAGAAATGCAGGTTCTTCGACATTTATAAATAATACAAATCCACAGGTATTTTTTTTTTAAACATAGGTGTTTGGATGTTTTATTCCATAAATAATGTACAATGTTGAGGTACTTTACAAAAAATAAACCAAAACAAGGGGGGAAATGAGCAAACAAGTACTGACAGAAATATTGGCACCGTCTCAATGGAAATGTCACATGGGTACAGCATCAAAACTCTCCAAATGCAGACAATGAATCATGAGGCTGAAGACCTTTGAAGACCTTATGTTTTCAATTCAAGTAGTGGTAGCTTTCCATGCAGTTTAAACTAATGGTGGCACCAAAGCATAACACAGTGTCAAGATAAATAGTTTGCTACACAGAGAAAAGGCAGAAGACAGGAGATGTACAACAGCAGGTGAGGTTCATGTCAAAGGACACATTCATATCAGACCTGGATGAAATTGGATTTGTGGAGACATTGTGTGCTTTTAGATGCTTTCGTAGTACAGCAAATGGTAGAAGGTTGAATGAGCAACTTTAACAAAATATATGAAGAACAACTGAGTAAAATAGCAATATAGTTATGTGGATTGCAGTGAGACAAGGCACAAGCCGGAGGATAAACTTTTTCTGCAAATAAAAATATTGACAAAGACAAAAACATTGCGAGTTACTTTCAACTATGGTTTCACCAGGTCTGGGCGCATCATTAAATGTAAAAGCATATAATTAATGTAAAAACATATACATGGAAACCTATATTATAAATGTAGAACATGGGTCGGTGTTGTCCGTATTAAAACTAATCACACGCTCATCCAGCCAAAACACACTCAATACATTGTCAAGGGATTCACATTATAGAAGTTATAATAGAACAATCGGTACAGCCGTTAGCCTAGCTCTGCTACACAAGATGGCAGACAAACCGACAACAAAACACGACCAATATTTGTGAAGAGAACAATTTTTTTCCCGTTTTGAAGGTAAAAAGCAATAATAATTTAAAGTAATAATAAATAAATTAAATAATACCATAACTGCATCAATGATTGTTTACATTATTATAAGTTGTCACAACTATCTATGCCACACTACCAATGACGTACTTCAGAATTCAAAACTCAAAACCCAAGCAGAAAACAGCGATGTAGCCTATTACTATTAGAAACGTATTGTTTTAATGAAGCATCAACATCCATTCAAGTCATTCAGTTGATATGCAGATAAAGTTCACAAGCACGAAACAGACATGTCAAAGGCAGGATACTGTGGTCTCTTAACGCTAGCTCGCACAGTATACAGTATTATAGGTCACGGGTGAGAGAAATAATAATAATAATAATAATAATTATAATAAATATGTGATATATCATAACTCTTGTGCTCTCTCTGTTTGATTGTTGCACCATTTAAAAGATGTAGGCAATTTGTCACCGCTGAGTTTTTGTGTATACAAATTATTCATTCTGAATACTGGATTAACCTTTTTTGAACAGAGCATACTTAAACAAAAATATTAATGCTTGTATCCATTATTGCATTTCTCAGACCAAAAAGATGGCTATTGCAAGATTTAAATATTTACACTTTATATTTTTATATTGTTCTATATAATAATATACTTGTACAACATCTATAGACTCTCTTGCTCTCTCTCTCTCTATATATATTATATATATATTTATATACTGTGTATATGTGTTTGTGTTTAAATAGTATATTCTAGCTCTTACATCACTGACTTTAAAAAATATTTGAATATATCAAGAATTCAGTAAACATGGGTTGACCGTGGGTCAGAGCTCAGGTCACAGATAATACTAGCTATTGAAATATAGTTAATACATATAAATATGTGTGTGTGTGTGTGTGTGTGTGTGTAAATGCTCAATGTAAGTGGGATGAATATAGTTATGACATAATGATCTTATTTGGCTTTGGTTTAAACTAAATAATGGCCTGGCCATTTGGCAGCTTTCACATTGGTTCTAGCAGGAAAGTAGAACAAATGTCACTAATCCTGAATAATTAATTAAACTAGAATTATTATTTTTATAAATGCTCCAGCCTACATGTCTGTACTTTTTAGTAACAGGATCCAGAAATTCAGATTTGGATCCAAGGTATTCGACCAATCATGACACGCAAATATATCCCTGTCTGTGATTGGTCGAAATACCCTATCCGGTTCTGCATTTCTGGATCCGGCTACTCAACATTTGGCTACCAAAAGTACAAAGACGCGTGGAGCATTTTTATAAAATATTGTGCAAGCCACCTTAGCAGTACCTAATTATATAAAAGAACAGAGGTACCAGTGCTCAGTTTAGGCAAGGAAAGAAGTCATCCATCCTCCCTTAGTCCACAACGTTGTACTTGATCACATGGATGCTAAATGGAAGAGCTGGTGTCAGGCCATTGTCTACCAGAGTCACCCATGACCAACGCTCAACTAAGCTCAAACTTAGCCTTTCGTCTTGTGCTTTTAAATCTTTCAGCTCTCACAGAAGAGTTAGTAGAAGATTACGATGTGGATTATGTGATGACCTGCAATCCCCTAGGAGGTCCTGTTAAAAAAGGAACATGTTTTTTCCCATCGTTTTTTCGTTCTAAACTTTGTTTAGTAGAAAAACTAATGAGGTCCATTCCTTCCCTCTGAAAGTTTATAGCACAATGGATATAGAAAGACGTTCAAAGGTTGGTGTTAGGTACAAGGATTTGGGCATTTAGACCAGACCAGGGTTCACTGTCTTCAGCCCATGTCTTCTTGCCTGGAGTAGATTAAAAGTGGCAATATTCTCTGTCATACATATCTACACTTTGCAGACGATACACTGATTATGAGGAGAAACCAAGTAGTAACATGTACATTTTTCAGACAGAGTAGCTTAAGCGAAGCCATTGCATTCGCCTTGCTGCCCCGACATCCCAATGAAACAACCAATAGTCTCTAACGATATCCCATTTTTTATCCACTTAATTTTGAAGTGGATTAATAAAGTCTATGAAGTGTGTTGCTACAAGTAAGCTACAGCCTCACATTGCTATGTAAGTGCTCATTAAATTCCAGTTCAGACACCGAAATTCTCCAGAAACCAACAGCTGACACTAATAAAACCAAAGTGGGCAATGCAAAGTCGATGGAGGATTGTCTCAACATTTTACCACACTGAGTTCAGGTGTATAACTAAAATCCATTTCATCCATCTAGTGAGGAAGATTAATCCCAAATTGATAATTTCCCTTCCATTTAGCCTTGTATTTCTTTCCTCCCCAAAATGACCGGCTGAGTTAGTCCATTGTTGATCAAACAATTGCTTACTCTCACATTAGCTCATGTAGAAAGGAACTACCACCCATGTTTTTGTAGTAGTAGCAGCAGTAGTAGTAGTTGTAGTAGTAGCCCAAAGGACTACCATTCATGTATCTGCAGATATTTCCATGGTCATCCACAAAGGGAGTCTTGATCAGGCATGCCTCAATCTGTTAATTCAGTTCTCTTTTTAATGAAAACATATTCTTCATGTAAGCAATATCAAATGTCAAATGTAGCGTGTTTCACCAACATGGTATGGGGTTCATGGTATTGGTGCCGGACGAAATGACAAATGACCCATCCGCCCCAAGCAAAAGTTCCGCCTTTTGAGGTCTCTTTTTCGTTTCCCTCCTTCCCAACAACAGCATCAACATCAACAACAACGACAGCGAGATGGTGGTGGTGATGGTCCTCCATTTACCTGCTGATTATCCCTTTAATCTGGGAGTCTTTCTCGTGCTGCTGCTGCCTGAGCCGGCGCTCGCTGTCGTCCAGCCGGTTCTGGTACTGAAGGAGGATCTTACTGGTCTGCTGCTCCTGGCTCAGCAGCCTCCTCTCGTACTCCTCCAGCTTCTTGTGGGACATCACCAGACGCTCCTTCAGGGAGTGGATCTCATCCTCGTACTCCTTCACCTGGAGCAGAGGAGGGGCAACAAGGGCGGTGAGGAGGACAATAATACTGAGAGGATAAGAAACAGTCCAAAGTTTGGGACCATTGGACCTTCAGAAATTGGGACAGCAGATACATTTATGGAACAATTTTCTGATGATTTGATTCTACAGTAAGTTAAATGGCAGTTTTTAGTTTTTTAAATTAAATGGCAGGTGTATCGATAGCAATGGATACTTTTAAAAAATACCTCCAAAAATGGATAGCTACACTTAAGTTTATAGCGACGACTGCAGTGGAAAGATATTAAGCCACCACCGAAGGATACACCAACCCTTTAAACCTCTGATCCAACCCATCCCCCATATATATATATATATCCTGGATTGACACAAGTAAATCTGTATTGCTATTTATTATTTAGTCAGTTGGCCTTTGAAAGCCATTGATTTCAGATACAGGTCATGGGGTTAGGTACCTTGCGAAAGGATGTCTACAGTCATGCCTACATCGAACCCAGGAGCGTTGGGCTTGAAGTCGAAGACCCTAGCCATTACACTGTTAAAGTATTATCAAAACTCTCGTGTTATGTACCGAGTGTAAAAGGTACCAAGTGGGCAGACATTTTGACCTTGTGTTACCGAATGACTTTGTATTTTGTTTTTTTACGCACTTACTCTTTCAAATGGAGCATGACCAAAAACCTTCTCTATTACACAGGAACATCAACACCTACCCTCTCCATGCGGGACTCGTCCATGCTCTTCGAGTACTCCTTCAGCTTGAAGTCCTCGCGGTCGGACCGGGAGCTCAGCGGGATGTCCGCCGAGAGGTGAGGCATGTTGGACACCCAGGCCACTGTCCGCTCGTTGGCCGGGGTGGGAGGGTTGAGGCTGGCGGGAGTCTGAGAACCCTGAAGGGGGTAGGGGTGTGGGGGAGCAATGATCAGCAGATCACAAGTCAGTTTGAATGAGCCAAAAACCCTTGGTGGGTTGGGGGGATTGCTCAATTGTGCCTTACAGCTCAATGAATTCATTCATTACTTGTCCATGCTTTATTAATCTTGACAGCTTCAAAACAATGAGCCACAGACTCAGAGCCTGAGGGCTGGCGTATTTCAAAGATAGATAGATGAGGATACTCTGTCTGAAATTGATGTTACCTGTTTGCTCATGGTGGGCTTTAGCAGGTGCTGTTGCTGGGTTGGCTGCTGTTGCTGTGGTGACTGCTGAGTGCTCTGATTGGTGGTTCCCTGTGGACTCTGGTTCTCCCGGACAGAGCTCTGTTGGTGGGGCAGGCCCGGTGGGGTGCTGCCCTTCACGGACAGCTGCCTGGCGCCCTGCTGCCTGCCGGCGTAGCCCGACTCTGGGGACTGGAGGAGGTTCCCGCTCTGCGGCCGCGTCTTGGCCGGAGCCGCGGGGGTGGCGGCCGCGCTGACGGACAGCTGATGCGAGGTCTGCGATTTGACGCGCTGGGCGGGAGGCGGGGCAATGGAACTCTGGCGCACAGGCTGGACTGTGGAAGGGGGCGTGGCCAGGGAGGAGTGGGAGGTCCCCGTCTGGGACGCCATGCCCATCATGTGTTGTGGTGGGAGGTTATCCTTAAAGAATGACAAATTCAAAAAATGCCACTTAGCAAAGTGGACCTTGATGGAAGAGATAGCACAAACCTTCTTTTGCTGTCTTTCACCGACAGAAACCGAAATGCCGTGGAAACCTAAAACGAGCATGAACACGTACCTGCATGTGCATGGACATCTGCCTGCGTCCTTGGTCGGCGCGGGTGTAGTCGTCGCTGTAGCTGTGGGAGTGGATGATGCTGGGCTGGTTCAGGTGTCCATCCCGGGTCCTGAGGGTGGACAGGTCCTCGCTCCGGGAGAACCCTCCGTGGGCGAACTGGGGCACGTAGGACTGGTGGGAGGGCTCTGGCTCGGGGGCCAGGAGCAGGGGCGGCGGGGGCTGGGCCCTGCCTTGCTGCTGGTGCTGCGGGGGTCCGTCCGCGGTGGCCAGGTGGAAGAGGGGGTTCTGGAAGGAAAGCGGGTAGCGCATGGCGGCGGCCTGCTGTTGCTGCTGCTGGGACAGCGAGTCGGTGGTGGCGCCCATCTGGCTCAGCCGGAGGCCGCCAGACATACTGGAGCCCCCGGAGCCGGCCGACAGACGCCCGCCGGCCCGGAGCTGGCTGCTGAGGCCCGAGCCCAGGCCGCCACCGCCCCCGCTGCTCAGCCCGCCGAAGCTGCCCATGCCGCCGATGGAGGCCTGGGAGGAGTTGAGCAATGCCCACCGACTACAGGTTAGACACGCTGTTCCATCATAGGTCCATCAGAGATACGCTTTTTATTGACACTGAGCAGCTAAATGATGAGCGTTATGAGCGATAAGCGATAATTGTAAACAGCCATAGCTGTTGCTGCGTTTCGCTATTCCGTCATGTGACGTGGCCACGGATGACATGGGTGAAGCGTGGTAGGGGTGCGTGTTTTTTAGTTACCTAGGTACACCCGGATACTGGATCGCTTCAAAGTATTTCCCAGGAAATACTTCCTAAAATGGGTTGTATGACGAATTGGGGGGAAAAAGCAGATCATGATATGACCATGTCATGATAACTTACCGCCAGAGAGTGACCGTGTTGTAAAATCAACCTGCAGGAACACTGGTACGCTGTCTCGCAAACCTCAGGTTATCGCGGTCTATGATTGGCAAATTGGTGCCCGGTCACGTCAAAAATGCAATTTTCTTAATGACCAGAGTTTCCTGCTGTCCCTGCCATTTGATTTTAGCATCTTAATAGCGAGTATGCATTCGCCATGCATCAACCGATTGTTTGGGCTAAGCGAGAACAATGCTAACCGACTTGAGATGGGATGGTAGACATCCGGCCGATGTGCGACGTTACGGACAGACTCAGGAAATACACTCACCTTGGGGTCCGGGTCGGTGATGTCGGAGCTGCTGGTGCAGTAGGCGGGACTGGATCGTGCCAGGGGAGGACGCGTCACGTAGAAAACATCTTTGGAGGAGGCCCGCTGGAGGTGTTCCCGTTCCTGGAAACTCAACTGGGGGCGTGAGGGCATGACCCCTCCACCGGGGACCCCAGAGGTGGGGGAAGGCAAGCGAGTGATATCTATAGAGCTGGAGAAAGTCGCGTGGCAGGTGATAGATGATGGATGGGTTAGGGGCCAAACAAATGGCAGGTCACGCTGAAGCAAATACACCACTCACCCACCCATCAATCCAACCAACCACTCACCCATCAAACCAACCAACCACTCACCAACCAACATACTAATTAACTAACCCCAGAACCAACCAACTTACTTGTCATACCTATTGAGATCCCTCATCATGAGATTCTGGAACTCGGAGGAGGGGGCCCTGTTGAAGCTGGGCCGGGAAAGCAAACGGTCGGACTGCTTCTCCTGGATGCGGCCGGGCCCCTGATGGCTGGGCTGCCTCTGGAGGTGGGGGTTACGCAATGCCATGCTGATGTCATTCAGGAGGCGGGGCAATGGGCCCAGTTTGATGATGGCGTCCTGGAGATATAGGAAATAAATACAAAAATAATATTCAAGGGTCAACTTCTTGAATTGATAATGTCTGCTTCATTTTATAATTGCATTTAAGTTTGAATATAAAGTTGGACAAAGAAAATAAGATAAGTGTTCTTTAGCCTGAACTGATGGGGTCCACCAAATTATAAATATTTATATATAGTGCCCATTCAAAACGTGCCTGTGCGGAACGGGCCGATTGCTTGGCCTCCAGTATAGCTGTTTGCAGCTTTTTCGAAAACCGCTCATCCAAACAACTTCACACTCGACACTACACCTGCCAAGTGTGAAGTCGATCGGATTAACGGATGTCGAGAAAATCGAAGCGAACAGACATACATACATACACACAGAGACTCCTTCCATTTTATTCAGATATATTATAAACTCCATGCAATGATGAATCACAGGTGTCGTATGGATTAAATCACATTCCTTCTATGTTTTGTTCTGCACTAATATCCTATGTTACTTGAAAACATGTCACATAACAGAAGCAAGATGTGTGCTAAAAAAAATGTTCAGTTCTGACATTTGACCCCTAACCTAATCAGTGAGCCGCTTGCACCACCATAACTCACTGTGTCTGTGTGTAAATCTCTGCATATACATGAGTCGTACAAAACAAACACAATCCTGTAAGTGGCCATAGTGGCTAGTAAAAGGATAGTAAAAGGTGAGATATACAAACGCGGGGATCATTCACCGTTGTCCCGCTAACCTTGCTGAGCTGGGCCATGACCTCCCAGAGCAGGCTGTGGAGGATGGACAGCTCCCGGCCCAGGTCGATGTAGCCCTCGAAGCTCCCCGCGTTGCTCACGCTGTCCAGGTTGGAGATCTCGTACTGGAACTGCTGCATGGAGCCCCATTCCATCTCCAGGAACTCATTCATGAAGCACATGTACTCCTCTTTACTGCCGAATCTGGAGCAATGAGGAGGTGGGAGGAGGAGGAGGAGATGGAAGGAATGGGAGGAGGAGGAGGAGGAGGAGGAGGAGGAGGAGGAGGAGGAGGAGGAGGAGGAGGAGGGATTGGAAGATGAAAAAAAAAAGAATAAAACAAGAAGCACAGAAAGAAAGAAATTAATCATTTAAACTCATGTATCTCTTAAAGTATAAAGAGGAAGAAAGGAAAGGAACTATAGAATACACATAAATATGAACTACACCAATGCAAACAGATGAAAAGATAGATACAAAGTTATTCAACGTTACAAGCAAAAATCAACCAATCACAAATAATCAAACTGAAAGCAGCAGAAGAAAATTAAAGACTCTGCGGGAGGCAACTGACTTGGAGAAGTTGGCCAGGTTCTGCACCACCTTGGCGATGAGGGTGAGGGTGCGGGAGGTCTGCTCGTCGGGGTACTCCTGTGTCAAGTTGAAGAGCGACGGTGACATCACGGCGGGACACAGGAAGCGAAGGAAGAGCGAGCCGCTGATGAGGCGGTCAGCGATGTCCTCCCGGCCCCGCTCTGCGCACCGCACCCTCCACGACGCAAACACCTCCTTCAGCTCCCGAGGGAACACGCTGGGGAGGAACCGTGAGGAGGAACATTAGAGGTGAATCACGAGAAGGAACCACGAGCAGGAACGTTACGAGGCAAACACCACCTTCAGCTCCCGAGGGGAACACGCTGGGAAGGAACTGTGAGGAGGAACGTTAGAAGAACCATGAGGAGGAACGTTAGGAGAACCATAAGGAGGAATCTAAGAGGAGGACCATGAGGAAGAACGTTAGAGGAAAACCATGAGGAGGAACCATGAGGAGGAACATTAGAAGAACCATGAGGAGGAATGTCAGGAAAACCATGAGGAGGAACCTAAGAGGAGAACCAATGGGAGAACTGTAAGGAAAAACCATGAGGAGGAACCGCAGAGGAGAACCATGAAGAGAACTTTAAGGAAGAGCAATGAATAGGAACATTAGAAGAACCATGAGGAGGAATGTCAGATGAATGTACTGTAGTTGAATGCATGGCAAGTTCCATAATAAACACTGATAGAGTTAGGGTCAGGTCTGCTGGGCTCCGGTCTTCATTAGGGTCACTTCTCCTACCGTCACGTTAGCCAGCTTACAGACTCTGAAGGTGTATCAGACCACTCACCAGTGGGAGTTGATGATCTTGCACAGCGCCAGCTCGCAGCACATGCGTAGGTTAGCTTGGTGGTCTGGGAGCACAGAGGGTGGGGTCCGCATGGGGTCCACCTCGCAGTTCTCCTCCGACTCGTACAAGGCTCTGATGAACTCCCCTGCAAATACACAGTAGTTACAATACTGTTCACACACACAAAACTGTTAGCTAGTACAATACTGTATGCATACACAATGCTGTTATCTGGTAGCCATTCAATACTGTACAGGTGCACAGTGTTACAATACTATTCACACCCACACAGTACTGTGAGCTAGTACAATACTGCATACACACGCATGTATGCGTGTGTACTGTACAAATATACAGTGTTACAATACAGTACTGTCAGCTAGTACAATACTGTACGCATACACAATGCTGTTGGCTAGTAGGCATACAATACTGTACAAATACACATTGCTGTTACAATACTGTACACAAACATAGTACTGTTAGGTACAATACCGCACGCATACATAATGCTGATATCTAGTAGCATACAATACTGTATAAATACTAGTGGTGGGCATAGATTAATTTGTTTAATCTAGATTAATCTAACTGTAATCTTGGAATTAATCTAGATTAATCTAGATTAAAATGGCTCATTTGAATTCTGTCGACGGCATTCATAATATGTGTGTGCTACCTAAATAATGACTAAAAATAAATCTGCGCGATTGTTGACGGGGGGGGGGGGGGGGTACGCGATTGTTGACCAGAGGGGGAGAGGTGCGCGATTGTTGACGGGAGGGGGGGGGGGGGGGGGGGGGGTTCACGATTGTCAACAGGGGGGGGGGGGCAGTAATGACACCGCGAATACGGACGTTTATCATCTTTTTTTTTTTTTAAATTTTTAAGAGGCCCCTGATTGGCTGAGGTCCCGGGCTGAAACCCAGGTAAGCCCGTGCATTAAGGCGCCACTGCCCAGACCTACGACCGACGGGGGGGGGGGGGGGGCGCCGGGCAGAGGACGCAGCCGTTCCGCGGCGCAGCCGTTCCGCGGCGCTTACCTTCCTTGGTGGAAATCCGGTATAGACCCAGCTCCCAACCCAACTTTGAGAATAGATTAACGGCGATAATTTTTTTATCGCGCGATAAGAGTCTTGCGTTATCGCAGCGCGTTAACGCCGATAACGGCCCACCACTAATATATACACAGTGCTGTTAGCTAGTACAATACTGTACAAATACACATTACGTGTCATCACGTGAGCGAGCCAGAATAATACTACATTAGCTAGAACAATACTGTACGAATACAAATACATTGGTATTGTACTACACAGCTATATCTGCGTTACCTACAGCACTACAGTCAATTATAGTAATGGCTCTAAGATTTGTGGAATCTTTACTGGAATTGAACATCCAAAACTGTGAAGCAACCTTACATCATTCAAAACAGCCTGGGAAAAAAAGACAATTTTGTCCAATATGTAATAATGGTCGTACCTATAGCGTCCTTGAGGTACTTGTGTCCGATCAGCTTGAGGTACTCTTCTATGGCTTTGGTGGCCAGAGTGTTCTCTCTGAAGATAAGGTGTTCTCGGTCCATGAATCTGTCCACCTCACACATCGCCATGTCTGACAGGAAGTCCTGCAGAAACACAGCAGAAACATTCTCACACTTAGGATTCAATCTTTTACTTTGACTAGTCAGTCATTTAGCAGACGATCCTTCAGATACATGAAATTAATGAGTAGGTAGGGGTGAGTTTGCTTAAAAGTGTCTCCAAGTAGACTGAAGACGTTGACGATTAATAATTATATATATCATTTTATATATACAAGCAATTGAAGAATCTACGTGAGGCTTTTTATGAATGTCCTTGCTCATTGTCATTGTTGCCAGTAAAGTTAATTAAGGTAATTTATTTACTATCGTTCTTTTTCTGATTCGTATGGCGACTCTGCACTCTGTCCAGCTGTTGTTTTTAAACTATCTCGCACCTCTCGTTCGCTTTTTCTGTAGCTACCCCAACTTTGATGGTATGCCTTGATTGTTCTCAGCCTAACTTGTGTGGGTCGCTTTGGATAAAAGCAGCATCGAACCGACTCCGGCCTCCCGGCCTACCTTAGCCTTCCCTGTGCTCTGCAGGATGTGCACCAGGGCGCACGCCACCTCCTCTTTGCTCTTGACGCTGAGCACGGGCTCCAGCACGGCGCACAGCGTGCGGTAGTTGTTGGTGACATACTCGGCGAACTCCTTGTACAGCTCCATGGGCAGGATGCTCATGGTCTGGTAGCGGGACTTGAGGCGCAGCGACGCGTTGATGATCTTCCCCCCGCCCGCGCCGGCCCCCTTGGTGAGGACGCTGGGCTGGATGACCGGGTACCACTGCTCCACAAACTGACGCCCTGTGATGCTGGAAATGGGGATGCTGACCAGGCCCAGGTATGTGCTCTTCTCCTGTACATCGCAACGTACCACACGCGACACACAACGTACCACACGCGACACACAACGTACCGCACAGAACGTACGACACACACAACAAAGAACATACGACACATAACATAGAACATGCAACATGCGACACAGAACATATTACACAGAACATACGACACACAACATAGAATGTAGAACATACAACATATGACACACAACATACAACACAGAACATAGAACAAACAACACACAACATAGAACATACAACACACAACGTACGACACACAACACAGAACATACGACACAGAACATACAACACACAAAATAACATACAACACACAACATAGAACATACGACACAGAACATACAACACACAAAAGAACATACGACACACAACATAGAGCATACAATGTGCAACACAGAACATACAACACACAACAGAACATACGACACACAACATAAACATACAACACACCACGTACAACAGGCAACATAGAACATACAAAATAGAAGTGCACCATGATCAACAGTGAATCAACAGTAAGTCAAGATCATTTCATTCCCAACTGTCCAAACTTGCATATGTTTAGACTTTAGAGAAAAGATGAATGCCCCCACTTACAAGAGTACAAGATTATTATATAAATAAACCAAGAAAAGGAAATCGAAATTGACCCAAAGCAATACATAGTACAAAATAAACCACTGTGAGATCCCAGTGGACCCGAGTTTAATACAGGATTAGCCAGATTAAATTTTTGGGTTGCACTACAAATACGAGGTGGAATTCACGCTCTGTGTGCCTTGGGCCTTAGGCCTGCATGAGGGTGAGGGTTTTGTTTCGCTGGTCTGGTTTCTCCTCCTCACCTTGCGTCTCTTCTTGTCCGTCTCCTTGTAGAGGTGAAGGCGAAGGTTGCGGACGGCGGGCAGGTTGTTGAACTCAAAGTGTTCTCCCCAGAAGACGGTGTCGGTGCGGGGCTTGCTGGTGGTGCGAGCGTACAGCATGTCGTCCAGGCACAGTTCACAGTAGTAGCGCTTCTTGGCTGGAAGCTCGCGGGCCTCGATGATCCACAGTTTGAGCACATTGTCCACACGCCGGCTGTTGTCCTGTGGAGACACGGGCGAGGGGTGGGGGGGGGGGGGGGGGGGGACAAGGGTGTGAGAGAGAGGGTGATGATGCTGGGGGACATGTCTCGATATCGAGAGCAGGGTCGCTACGACACCGGACAGCGGACAGATGGCATGAAGGCAGATGAAGACAACATGTGAGGAGGAGGACGAACGTAAACATCACAAACAATGTGATGGGAGCACAGCTTTTTTTATTTTTATGTGTGTGTGTGTGTGTGTGTGTGTGTGTGTGTGCATTTACATACATGTATATTAACTTGTATGTGCAGCTGTGCACCTGTTTGTGTGTGTGTGCGTGTATGTGTGTTTATTGTTTGTATGTGTCAATATGCATTAATTAGTGTGTGTGTGTGTGTGTGTTTATTTGTTTGTATGTGTGTAAATGTGTGTGTTTGTATCTGTGAATATGCATGTGTGCGTGCCGTGTGTGTGTGTGTGTGTGTGTGTGTACTAATTTCCATGTGTGGCCATTCTTGCCAGCCCACACATTAGCGCATTGAAGTGGTGTGAGATTGAGGGAGCCAGCAGGCAGCAGCAGCTCAGTTCCTGTGATAAATGAACACTAGGAAGCCAGAAAGCCTGGAGGTCCAGTCCAACCAGGAGGTCCACCGCTGTGGCTCAGGAACCATGACTACAGGACTCAAAACACCAGCACAGCCGAAAGGCAGGAGGTCTGCGAGCTACAAACTTTGGGAAAATGTCAAAGTCATACAAATCGGTGAGCGGACCGGTCTGGCGAGGAGGAGCGATAGAAAGGCAGCGGCCTTTGAACAGCCTCACACCAGGACCCAGAGGGCATGATTGCCCGGGGTCTCTGCACAACAAGCGGTTTTCTGGTTTCCCGCCGCAAACCAAAGAAAGCAAAAATACACAAATCCATATGTGATGTGTCCCGTGCGAGGCGGGATCGCTCTGCTGATTGCAGAGAGAGAGAGCGAGAGAGAGAGACAGAGAGAGAGAGAGCGGTGCTTTGAGCTAGCAGGTGCTGAGTCACACCATTCGGGCTGAAATGCCACAGCGGCAGCCTCCACCACCTCCTCCACCTCCGCAGCCTGGCTCTGACTCCCTGGCTCCTCAGACAAGCTGGCTGAAACACATCAGCACCGCCAAGCTTACAAAAGCCCTCGGAGAGCGCGTTGAAATAGCACCCAGAACGAATCTTACTTCTGCGATGTGCTCGTTTTAAGGATAGGCTGTAAGCGCGCGCGGGGGGGGGGGGGGGGGGGGGGGAACGTAGGAGGATTTGTTGATTTGGTTCGACGGAGGAGTTTGATTGGATGGTCCGGAAGCGACAAAACATGTTGTGATTGCTAGCCAGCTGTGTGTTAGCCCGGTGTGTGTGGGGTTGAGATGGGAGGGGGGGGGGGTGACGTTAAGCCTATTAACGACATGGTAACGTCATCAAGGACTTCTTTGGGAAGCAAAAAAGTGAATCATCAGTTGTTCATTTCATGTTGTCTGAGAGATCCTCTGTGAGTTTCTTCTGTCATCTCGCTCCGCCCGCGATATTAAACCAGCTGATTCTGCTCTTCTACGTTCCTCTGGGAAGGGCTAATTAGCACATCCAGATTGCTGACTGAAAAAAGAAATAACAGGGAATACTTTGAGAAGCTGGGACTCCCAGCTGCGCGGTGATCACCACCATGATCCTCTCCGTCTCCCGCCATCGCTCTCCATCTTAGTCTGTGTTTCGATGGTACCTCTATTTCGATGGTACCTCTACTTCAAACACCCACCCTTCAGGACAACACACACCTGAGAGGTCAAGTCACCTCAGGACTGAACTAAAAGCCTGATAGAACCGGATCAGCTATGTTTTCATCCAATGTAACCTATTAATAGCGAATAATAGATGCATGTCGTTGAGCAGCGGGGAGGGGTTAGGGTCCTCTTGCTCATGCATGCCTACGGGTCGCCGGCAGACATCGGGATTCGAACGCAGAGCCCTTTAAAGCCATGAGTCTAACACCTGTCTAACCACTCGGCTATCCTGCCCCCAATTGTTGGAATAATTGCTCTCAGACCTCTGCTGTTTTCTAATCTCTGACGACACATCTGCCCTGCGATGCAAAGTGCTTGCTGTTTTTGGACCGGAGGGGGGTTGGATGCGGGCAGAGACAGATTTCCGAGACGGAGGGAGGGGTCCTTTGGTCCTTTTTTCAGCCAGATCCTCGGCGGCGGTGGGCCCTGGACCCCTGGGGCCAGAGCATCTGGGCTTGTGAGTCATTGGACCGCGGACGACGTTGCATCTCAGCCAGGCTTTAATAGTATGTGGTTCCCCACTGAGGTCTTCCAGCACACCCAGCTGCATCCGCCTCCCCGCGACCTCCTTCCTCCCTATCTTCATAGCGAGGACAGGAGAGGGGAGGGCGCCCGTCTGGGAATGTATTTGTCTCGTATTTTGTATTTTGTCACACAAAGCACGGCTCAAAAGCGTCCGATTATTCCTGCCGAACCCCCCCCAGCAACTCCTCTTCATATGCCAAAGTAGTTTTTTCCCGGGGATAGATATGAAACCACTTGGTGCCTGAATGACCTTGTTTACACCGTGCGTTATAATGCGAGCTGTTTCTGGGGGATATTCGTATCTGGAGTCAAAAAAAGTGTTTCAAATGCTCGTTTTTTTTTTTTAACGTAATGTTGCTGCTGTTGTTGTTTATGAACAGCGGCCGCTTCCAAACACACGGACGGATACACTGAACACGCACACGGGGCACGCACACGCAATGGAGGTTCACACACAGAGACGAGACGACGACGACGTGACGTCCGACCGAAAGACAGACAACAACGAGAGACAAGGGGGTGGTGGTAGTGGAGGAGGGGGGGGGGGGGTGGGGGGGGGGGTGGAGGCGGTGGCGAGCGAGCGGAAAGGGGAGAGAGAGGGAGACACACACACAGACAAGTGGGTTGTCGTCGGTTGCTTTCCCGCTCTTTTCTCTCCCCTCACCTTGTTGGGTTTGACAGCTCTCTGCAGGTTCTCGATCCACTTGTCTCTCTCGGCGGCCGAGCGACAAGCAAAGCACTTGGTCCCCGACGCTGTGGTGACCTGGGGTGTAGCCAACGGCAACATCAACAACCACAGCCATTAGTAACCACGGGGATGGCGAGCTCGGGTTTTCACGCACCTCAGTTTGTTTTGGGGGATTTGTTTTTTGTGTGCGAGCGGCTGAACGGGTACAAAATCAAATCTGTTAGGTTGGATTTTTTTGTTGTCCTTTCTAAATGTACACCAGGTCCTTGCGGTGCCCTCCTGTTTTATTCATGACGTTTTTTTTTTTTTAAATCAAATGTATTTAGTGAAAATTCAATTTTGTGATCGCATTTACCGCTTGTGTGTGTGTGTGTGTGACTTGTATGCGTCCTTGTGTGTATGTCCATTATCCACGGCTAAGGCTAACGCGCTAACAGCGTTAGTGGCCCACCGCAAAAGCAGTAGCCTACTCATTGCTAAAGCTAACAGCGCTAGTGGCTCACCGCAAAGCAGTACTCATTGCTAAAGATAACTGCGCTAGAGGCCCACCTCGAAGCAGTAGTCCTGGCTAAAGCTAAAAGCGCTAGTGGCCCACCTCGAAGCAGTAGTCCTGGCTAAAGCTAAGAGCGCTAGTGGCCCACCTCGAAGCAGTAGTCCTGGCTAAAGCTAAAAGCGCTAGTGGCCCACCTCGAAGCAGTAGTCCTGGCTAAAGCTAAGAGCGCTAGTGGCCCACCTCGAAGCAGTAGTCCTGGCTAAAGCTAAGAGCGCTAGTGGCCCACCTCGAAGTAGTAGTCCTGGCTAAAGCTAAGAGCGCTAGTGGCCCACCTCGAAGCAGTAGTCCTGGCTAAAGCTAAGAGCGCTAGTGGCCCACCTCGAAGCAGTACTCCTGGCTAAAGCTAACAGCGCTAGTGTCCCACCTCGAAGCAGTAGTCCTGGCTAAAGCTAAGAGCGCTAGTGGCCCACCTCGAAGCAGTAGTCCTGGCTAAAGCTAACAGCGCTAGTGGCCCACCTCGAAGTAGTACTTCTGGCTAAAGCTAAAAGCGCTAGTGGCCCACCTCGAAGCAGTAGTCCTGGCTAAAGCTAAGAGCGCTAGTGGCCCACCTCGAAGCAGTACTCCTGGCCCAGGATGCTGGAGTGGACGGGCTTGATGATGGCGTCCTCGTCCAGGGTGAGGTCCAGGGCCTCGGCCGCGCTGCTGGGGGACAGCAGAGACTCATGGGAGTGGGACTCTTTGAAGCTCTGCATCAGACGGGTCCTAGACAGAGAGAGAGAGAGAGAGAGAGAGAGAGAGGGAGAGAGAGAGAGAGTCAAGTACATTACATTAAACAGATATGACATAAACATAGACCATTGAGCTACAATGTAAAACACAAATACCTTACATTACATTTTTTTAAGAAACGCAGATTTAAAATAACTAGTGGTGTAAATCAACCGGACAAATATCCAGAGCAGTATCGGTGTGTGAGTATGAGTAAAAGCACAGAACAAGATGTGTCTGTCTCGCTCGCCTACTCTCTCTCCTGTACGCCCACACACACTCACCTCCAGGACACACACACAGTTCCTTCAGGACACACACACACACACACACACACACACACACTCATTAGAGGATGTCAGGGACACGTGCATTCAAACACACACATATTACACGCACACACACACACACACACACACACACACACACACACACTGCACACACTATAAAAAAACACTTTGCAATAATACAGAGCTCTGCCATGATGAGTGGTAAAATAATGTGTTGTAAAAAAATAAAATAAAATAAAATAATCCAGAAAACGCAAGAGGAAAAAAAACAAACAGTGTCTGAGATAAGTAAAGGACAGAAGAGACAGAAGAGATACAAGAGGAAGATGAAAGAGATATTGTCCCTACTAAGTCCTTGGTACCTCCCGAGTCTCCTGTGCTCTCCTCCGTTATGGACAACATTCAAACACAATACCCTTCATCAACAATTGCACAGAGAGAGGGGGAGTTGGGGCGAGAGAGAGAGAGAGAGAGAGAGAGAGATGGGGGGGGGGGGGGGGGGGGGGGGGGGCTGGGGGGCTGGGGCCAAGAGAGAGAGTGCGAGAGATGGAGAGAGAGAGAGCTAGGGAGGGGGAGTTGGGACGAGAGACACAAGAAGATGAGAGAGGGAGGGGAGATAAAAATAGACCCATAGGAATGAGTCAGAATGAGGGGAATAAGGAGAAGCGAGAGAAAGAGCGAGAGAAAGAGCGAGAGAAAGAGCGAGAGAAAAGAGAAAAGAAAAGAGAGAGCGAGAGAGAGAGACAGAGACAGAGACAGAGAGACAGAGGGAGAGAGAGAGTATGGTGGTGGTCAGAGAGTACATGGGCGCATGCTGGTGTGTGCGTGCATGAGTGTATGTACGTGTGTGTTTATGTGTTTGTGTGTATGTGTGGACAGGTAAGGAGGCTTCTCAGAGGAAATCAAGGTGTTATGTAAACTGAGGATCCTTGGGGGGAGCGAAGGAGTGAGGGCATGGATTAGAGATAATCCAGAAAGAGAGAGGGATGGGAGAGAGAGAGAGAGAGAGAGCTGTAGATAGAGAGAAGGATAGAGAGAGAGAGAACGAGAGATGAGGAGAGAGAGGGAGATACAGTATGAGGAGAGAGCGAGAGAGATGGGGAGAGCTAGAGATGAGGAGCGAGCGAGAGATGAGAGCGAGAGCAAATAGGGAGAGAGAGAGGGAGCGATGGGGAAAGAGGGGAGATAGGGAGCGTGATGAGGAGAGAGCAAGAGCGAATAGGGAGAGAGAGGGAGATATGAGCAGAGAGCGAGAGAGATGGGCAGAGCTAGAGCAAGAGAGAGAGCGAGAGATGAGGAGAAAGCGAGAGATGAGAGAGCGAGAGATGAGGAGAGCGAGAGCGAATAGGGAGAGAGAGAGAGGGAGTGAGAGGAGCAATGGGGAAAGAGAGAGATAGGGAGAAAGAGAGAGAGAGAGAGAGAGAGACAGACACCGGACATTCAAACAAAGTTCAGTCAGGCTTTGTATTTGTTTCTGTATTTGCCTTCTGATCACCACTAACTTTGAGGAATCCCTGCAACGAGTCACTACTTTACCAGTGATGTCTTCGATGTCTTTGTGACTTCGCATGATGAGCAATATTTCACTCACAAGATGATGATTAAGAAAACAGCCTACTCTGCACTGCATTGAAAGCTATTTATCCCGGGCGGGATGAATAAAGCATAAATCTTATGCTTATCGTATATTTGTGTATATAACACAGGACCGGAGACTCATTTAAAAACGGTAAAACGTAGCGCGTCTTCCTCAAACAGGCTGAGCTCCAGAAGAACTCTGTTGACCTTGGCTCGGTCTCTGCGTCCGCACACATAATAGACATCTCCAACCGTCTGCCCATGAATAAACCATGCTCGCACGCCCAGGAGAGAGAGAGTGTGTGTGAGAGAGGGAGAGGGAGACAGACAGAGGGAGCGAGAGAGAGAGAGAGAGAGAGAGAGAGAGAGAGAGAGAGAGAGAGAGAGAGAGAGAGAGAGGGAGAGAGTTCTCGGTTCTGATTTTGGCCTTGTGCTCTGATTGGCTCATTAAATTGACCTTCGTCTGGGTTTTTGATGAAGTCTGAGGTCTGGGCTCCGCCACGGTACCACTTTCTGTCTGGGGCGGGCTTTTGACTGGTTTTGTGGATCACTCAAACACTCTTTATTACTGTTCATTGTAAGACCAGGTATAAAGTACCTCCTCACTTGTGTTTTTCGAATGAAGTGAGCCTAATTAATGGACGATAAGCTTTAGTCGGTTCTAAATGTCAGACGCTTTTTAAAAGCTCCTAAAATGCTTCAAGAAATGAAATGACCTGACAAATCGCTCGCAGTTGAACATCAGTTCCCAGAAAAGACTCCAAGACGCCATGTTGAAGTTTCATTATCTGAAGAGACTCTCACTTAAGACACAAATATACCGCACGCACAGAACGTCTTCAGGGAAGCTGTGATCCAATGAGGACGATCACACTGTTGGGCTGTCCTCCCGTTCAAAATCCTATCCTAAAGCATTAAAAAAACAACCCTGGCGAGCGCTGCCTTAAGATCCCGTTTCAACTTCCTGTTTCAACTTGATCATTTAGACCACGCAGGCTGATAATGGTCTGCGTACTGGACCTGGTGGCAGCTACTACTGAGAGGATAAATGTTGTGTATTCTAGTACTTTAAAGAGCAGACTATAAGTACTATACTATATAACCACACACATACACAAACACCACACGCCACATCACACACACACACACACAAACACACACACACACACACACGTACCCACTCAGAAACACAAACCCTGAATATTATTCCAAGCCTAAAAATAACTATAAATGCACACAAATACTCACACAACTATACACACACACAGAACAGTTGCTGATGCAAATATCATCCCATATGTGAGCACACACACACGCACACACACACACACACACACATACACGCACACACAGACTAATAGTATAATAATCAAAATCGTATCACTTGCAAACATAAAAACACAAACACACGTGCACGCACACACACACACACACTCACACATGCGCACACACACACACACACACACACACACACACCCACACCCACACACATACACACCCAGGGGGACTGACCTGTCCTGGTCGGCGCTGCGGAAGCGGGGGAGGATCATGTGTCTGAAGCTGCTGCTGCGGTCCAGTTTGGGCTGACTCTTGGCCCGCTTGATGGAGCCCTTCAACCTCCTGCTCAGGAAGCTCTGGGGGCGGGGTGGGGGGAGAGGGTGAGGGAGTGAGAGGTGAGGGGGTGAGAGGGTGAGGGGTGAGAGGGTGAGGGAGTAAGGGGGTAAGAGGGTGAGGGATTGAGAGGGTGAGAGAGTGAGGTGTGAGGGAGTAAAGGGGTGAGAGGGTGAGGGAGTGAGGGGTGAGGGAGTAAGGGGGTGAGAGAGTGAGGGAGTGAGGGGTGAAAGGGTGAGGGAGTGAGGGGTAAGGGGGGTGAGGGCGTAAGGGTTGAAGGTGATACAGTGAGGGAACATGGGTAAGGGGTTGAAGGGGTGAGAGTGCGAGGGTGAAGGAGTGAGGGTGAGGGAGGGAGGTGAAGGGGTGAAGGAGGTAAGGGGGTGAAGGAGTGAGGGTAAGGGATTGATGGGTGAGAGGATGGTGTGGTGAAGGAGTGAGGGTGACAGGGCGAGGGATTGTAAGGTTGACGGTGTTACAGTGTAAGGTTGTAAGAGGATGAGGGCGTGAGAGAGTGAGGTTGTGAGGGGATGTAACAGTTGAGAGATGGTGAGGAGAATGAGGAACATGCAGGTATGATTGAAGGGAAAATAAACAAAAGAGTGAATACAAAAGGAAACAATAGAAAGATGTGGGGACAAACAGATGAAACAGATAAAATAATGGTGTGGAATGAGAGTAGAGAAACATTAGTTATCTTCAATGCGGCATTGAAACATGCGCTGCCATACGACGGCCAGCAGAGGGCGTCGACCTGCCGTATTACGGCTCTTTAAAATCCTACAGCAGTAAATATTACCAGTAATTTATTTTGTGTTCTTCCATAATCCACATTATGAACCAATGGGATTGATCAAATACAGACAATACACATGTATTATGTATATCAACAGGGAGTGGATTATAAGTCCAACATTAGAATAAAAAAACAACAAATAAATATACATCAAGAACAAATCAAATAATGTCTCCACGTCAATAGCGGCAGACTGAACGATCTCATGAAGATGGATCGTGTAGGGTCCAGAGTTTCCTTCAGAATTTCCTCTAACATTAAGGCAATAGCATTTTGACGTTTAAATAGACAAACTTGGCAGTTATAGCCTACTAATAGTTTTTTGATCGCATTACTTTAGTGTCAATTTCTTCATTAACGTTAATGTGATAAATATACACTTTACAGTTACAGACTCCTAGACTCAAGACTTTTAATTTCATGGTAAGTCTCAGTTTGGATATCGAATTCTGTCCCCCAAGTACCGTAGTAAGTAAGCAAGTACCTGGAGCTTAAAACGTTGCACTAATAAAGTCGTTAAATTCAGATAAAATCAGTTTAGTCTAAAATCCATATTCGTGACTGTGGAAATAGAGATAAAATAACATTAAGTAAGGATCTACACCCATTCGCACTATCGATCAGTCAGTCTGAGAACTACACAGCATAGCAGTGGGGCAGGATAGTGGTTGGGCTGCTCGACTCCCAGCTGAAAGGTGCTTGGTTCAAACCCCAATGTCCACAATCTCCCTGTAGTAGGCATCCTTGAGCAAGATGCCCCAACGCCTACCTGCTCCTTAATGACATCTACATGAATTCACTGTAAGTCGCTTAAGTAAGTGTCTGATAAATGAAGAGTAGCAGTAAGTACTAACCAATTGAAGCACCTCAGCGAGATATCAGGAGAAGATCATCAGAGCAAAGTGGTGTCATTAAGTAATTTATCAGACGCATTTATCCAAAGTGACTGACAGTGAATTCAGATGCATGTCATTAAGGAGCAGGTAGGGGTTAGGCCATGTTGCCCTGGACGTCTACAGGTTAGGCTATGGACATTGGGGATCAAACCTCGTACCTTTCAACTGGGAGTGGAACACACCCCTAAACCACCACACTACAATTCCTCCTAACAGTAAACAGTCATCAATTCAAACAAGGAAAAACCCACATAGATTGACTGATCGTGTTAGTAAGTATGAGTAGGTAGGGCTGGGCAATAATTCAATATTATCCTTCATAATCTTTGAATGTTGTATCGTCATGAAATATATCGCCTTATTGTGATACCCAGTTTTATAGTCTAAATGAATTATGATGGGAAGATATGCCCTTAAAATGATTAAATATGAGGTTTGAAATGTCAGTGAGAAAAGAAAACTAGTTTTAGTCTGATACTATACTTTTAATTCTTCAACGCTTCAATTCTTGAACACAATATTCTTCAATGTAAGGGCCCGCTGTCCAGAATGGTATTTTGAATTCATGAGCATATCGTGATACTTATCGACATTGTGTAAAATTCCCCATAATTATCGTGATGAACCCATTTTTCCATATCGCCCAGCCCTAAGACAATGACTGGAGAAAGTCAGCGCCCAGCGGGAACGGCAGGTAGTCCGTCTGGAGGGCGGGGCTAAAGACTCCATCTGCCGCTCCCATGCTAATGATCCGCATGAGCGACTCTGACTCCATTAGCCATCCTGTCTGTCAGGCCTGCAGCGCCGAGGCCAGAGGAACGGCATCGGAGCGCCGCAGAGCACTTTGTTTCAATGTTTTGATTTTCATTTGACCACATACCTCGAAGGGCGGCAGCGGGGCGACATACGGTCCTGCCGTTGGCATCGAACCAGCGACCCTCCAGTCTCCGCCCCAGTGTGAGCAGATGGGGGAGGGGGAGTAGGGGGAGTAAGGGGGAGGTAGGGGAGGTGGCGGGTGAGCGGGGGAGCGAGGGAGGGGGAGGGACAGGGAGGGTACGAGGGGGAGCGAGCGAGGTAAGGGAGGCGTGGACGGCGCCTTCTTTGAGCCCCAGTGTCCCCCGTGTCTCCGCTGTGCGGCGGGTGGGGGAGGGGGCCAGACCGCCCCGTGGGGGAGAGGGGCGGGGAAGAGGAGCGAGGGGGAGGAGGCGACGGCCATCGCGAGGGAGAGGGAGGGGGAGGAGGAGGCGAAGGGGCGGGGGTGGGGGTGGGGGTGGGGGGGCGTGGCGCTGTGGCGCCGGACCCCCGGGTGGTGGAGGCCGGCGGGGGGGAGGGAGAGGGAGAGGGAGAGGGAGGGGGGCAGCGAGCGGGGACGCGAGCAGGGGGGGGGGGGTACTCACGGATTGTCGGAAGGGTTGAGGGGGGGCGGTGGGAGGGATCTCCATGCTGGGCTGCTTCCCGGTGGCGATGCTCTTCCGCCGGGAGCGGTGATCTGGGGGATGGGAGGGGTGTCACATGGTCAGACCAATAAACCAGCGTTCACTAAACCAGTCAGCAAAGTGCCGGAAACCTGCCTTCTGTAATCATAACTTCAGAAGAACGACCTCACCACACACACACACCTCTGTTAAACCCTCCTCCTTTCCTACCTGCCTCTCCTAGCTTCCTTCCCTCACACCCTCCACCATCCCGGCCTCCTCCCAGAAGGAGGATTCGTAGGCTACATCAGCTCCTCATCAGTAAACTACACGGTTAGTATGACAGGTTTTACCACAGCATACACAACATTTACATTTACATTTAGCAGACGCTAACTAGCTTTTGTCCAAAGCGACTTACAATAAGTACATATGTCAGTAGAAAGTAAAACAGCAATACAGCACTGTCGGTACAGCAAGGATGTCAGTAGAACAAGTTTCTAGGTGCGCCATAATTGCTAGGTTGAGCTATCCTTTCTGGTCAGATGGACGGATGGATCAGATTGTTTGTTACACATGTGTTACACTGGATAGTTGTGTTAACCGAGGGAGTTGTTCATCAAAACCGTACGTTAATGTGAAGTGGCTGGACATTCAAATATTTCTCCACCAGTGAGGAGTAAATCAGAAACCAGTAAGTAACCACTAGTAACCAGAAACAAGCGGTAACCAATAAGTCATGTTGACTTGCTGGGGATCAGTAAATATGCCATCATGCCCTTCAGAGGACACACAGACCCTAGCTAGAGAAACGAAGAAAAGTACTTTGGCTGACACCGATGGGTACTTTATCACAAATGTTGGCACGCTCCCCCTGTTTCAGGCAGCCGTCAAAACCCTAACTGAGGTCAAATCCGGCAGTATTTTCCACAACTCAGACTTGTGAGTACAAAAGGCTGATGGGGCAGGCACTGAAATGCATAGAAACGCGGCGTCTCACTTTCTTTCACTTCCTGTTATGTTCTCGACCAATCGCGTCGCTGGAGGCAGGGGATCCGTGAGCAAACGTTACACAGAGAGTTAAACACACCTGACCAGCTGATCGGTCACATGAAAATCTTCAATTCTGCAAACATGGCTAATAATGCATTACATGGGAAGAAACAATAGTCCAACTCTGTCTAAAGGAGATTAGGTTGTCCTTTATGCTGTTTCTGTCGGTACACATCGCCCACAACACATAATAAACACAACACAAGCCAGCCGCCTTTTAGCTCAATATAGATGCAGAGATAATGAAACCAGTAACTTGTGGAAAACAAATAACACAGGAATAAGACCTTGGAGTGAGATATTGGTAGAGTGAGATACAGGTAGACTGAGAGACCGGTAGCGTGAGATACAGGAGAGCGATAGGGTGAGAAACTTGTCAAATAAATAAACCTTTGCGGACATTAAATGCCAACTGGCAACAGCTTTAATCCAAAAGCTCGCCTGAACAAAATGGAGCAGGAGGGCAGGAGAGACAGCGGCGAGATGATAGAGGTCAAAGGTTAGGAAAGCTGAATTAAGGGGTCACATCTACCCTGTCGACCCCAATCCCACCCCCCAGCCCCACCTACACCCCCCCCACCCCCACCCCCCACACACACACACTCCCCCACCCCTGACATCCTGCCTGCCTCTGTCATTGAAGAGCAGAGCCAGGATAATGGATTATCTGCCAGGGCATCAGACAGGCAGAACATGCAGGGAGACGGGTGACATGGAGGGGGGAGGAGGAGGAGGAGGCGGTGGGGCAGGAGAGGAGCATAGAAGAAGAAGAAGAAGAAGAAGAAGAAGAAGAAGAAGAAGAAGAAGAAGAAGAAGAGAGGACAGATTTAATTTAACACACCAGTACGTATTTGACTCCTGTCTGCCAAGACGGTGGGCCGGTGTAATGAGAGAGGATTACCTGCAGACTGCATACATTGGGGATCGAACTCAGTACCTTTCGGCTGGCAGTCAAAGACCCTAGCCACTACATTATCCACTTCAACTTAAAGATCAAGAAAATACCTTGATTGTATGCCTACAGTCTAAAGCCCTAACAAGCCCTTTTACTCTATATTGTTAAACCATACAAATGACCATAACAGACCTGGGTTGTTCAGCTGTCTGTACCATGTGTGTCTGTTCTGCTGTCTGTACCCTGTGTGTCTGTTCTGCTGTCTGTACCCTGTGTGTCCGTTCTGCTGTCTGTACCCTGTGTGTCTGTTCTGCTGTCTGTACCCTGTGTGTCTGTTCTGCTGTCTGTACCCTGTGTGTCCGTTCTGCTGTCTGTACCATGTGTGTTCGTTCTGCTGTCTGTACCCTGTGTGTCTGTTCTGCTGTCTGTACCCTGTGTGTCCGTTCTGCTGTCTGTACCCTGTGTGTCTGTTCTGCTGTCGGTACCCTGTGTGTCCATGTGCACAGTAGCACTGTAATCACGGCAGTTAATAACTGCCTGTCTTCAACTCCAAGGTGGACCCTGACACTACAAGATTGGTGATTAAATATATGTATATGTATTATATATATATATATATATATATAGTCCGACCCTTGATGGCCATATAGACTGCATCCACGTAGATAAAGTAAAGCGATTCCATATATATTAATTATTAAAGGATTTGGGTTGGGATTAGATTGGGTTCTGTCTTGTAAAGGTTCCCCTGACCTTTAGAGTCCAACAGGAAAGTTCAGGAATCATTCTTGGTCTATGCTCTTGGACTTCCTCTCATTCACTCATACACACCCTCACCCTCTTGTTCCCCTTTCCCTCTCATTCAGTCACTCATCCCTTCAACATCTCACTCTCCCATGCACCCACTCCTGCCTTCGCCCTTTCACTCTCTTCACTCTCACAATCCCTCATCTACCCCTTCACCCTCTCACTCCCGCCACCATCTCCGACACCCTCTCATTGTCACCCCTATCCCTTCACCCTCTCACTTTCTTACTCAACCCCCCACCTTTCCTGCACCCTCTCCCTCCCTCCCTTCACCCTTTCATCCCCTCACCTATCCATCATCATCCACCATCATCATATCCTTCAACCTCTCATCCCATCACCTATCCTTTACCCATTCATCTCCTCACCTATCCTTCACCCTCTCATCCTATCACCAATCCTTCACCCATTCATCTCCTCACCTATCCTTCACCCTTTCATCTCCTCACCTACCCTTCACCCTCTCATTCCCTCACCCCTTCACCCTCTCATTCCGTCACCTATCCTTCACCCTTCACCCTCTTGGGGTGAAGGCATGCCACGATCCCAACCAGAATTTGAAACATGTCACATACCAGGATATTGTATTTTTAACAGCAATGTTTGCAATATTTCACTCACAGCAGACTGAAAGTTAAAATAAAAGGTTCTGTATCTAAGCTACAGCGTTGTCTTGCAGAGAGAGAGAGAGGACAGCCTTCCCACAGAGACCAGCATGGACCAGCCTCACGTCCCCAAACTACAGCTGCTCCACATCTAGACACTCTCTCTCTCTCCCTCTCTCTCTCCCTCTCTCTCTCTCTCTCTCTCTCTCTCTCTCTCTCTCTCTCTCTCTCTCTCTCTCTCTCTCAATCTCTCTTGTCTGAGATCTGTGATGGCTGTGGTAACATTTGAAGTTAAAAATATCTGCATGCATGTGATGTTGTCTTTGTTGATTCTCTCTTGGACATCAAATCCAAACTGTTCTCTCTCTCTCTTTCAGCAAGTGTATGTGTATGTGTGTGTGTGTGTGTGTGTATGTGTGTATGTGTGTGTGTGTGTATGTCTCTCTCTCACTCTCTTCAGTCTCTCTCTGTCAGTCTCTCGTTCAGACAGTGCCTCTTTTAGTGTTTCATGTAAGACTTTTTTACGACTACGTTTTTACGACTGGCAAACCAATTCTACCAGCGGGTACAAATAAAGTAACCTGAACCTGAACCTGTACTCCCTCACTCCCTCACTACTCCCATCCTCGACACTCTCAAGGAGGCCAGAAGCTGTAGTTTCCCAACCATTTAGAGGTAAGGCCACGATCCCAACCAGAAGTTCAAGACACACCAAGTTAAAGTTGTAGGGCACCTTATGGAAAAAATGTCCCACACATTATGACCAGGACAGGACACCACACCAGGATGTGGTGTGTGTGCGTGGTTGATGGCTGGTTTAAAGCAGCCTCCCCTGGCCCGAGTCACATGATTTGACTCTGGGGCCGGGTGAGGCTCATCAGTGACAAAGGCACACAGGATAAACCAGCCATCACCACACACGCTCGAGGGAGAGCGCTGTCATGGCAGCATGTACCATCTGCTCGGCTTGTACCGTCTCGCCATCGCCAATACATTGATTTATTCTACGACATCTACCTGTGTCCTGTGTCGGAGGCACTTGCTAGAGGCTACTGCCACATAGGTATACATGGCTATTAGCGATTTTCGCGATATTTCACACCCAGAGCTCAAAAAAGTACCACATGGAGACAGGCTTATAAAAATCAGACAACTGCATTATAAGTCAAATATGTATTGAAATGGAGTATTGTACCTTGGGACGTGAATCACAAGGAACAATTCATTCATAGTAAAGCAAATCATAAATATTAGCAATTGGATTAGTAACCTATGTCAGGATTATTTATAAAATCCCACAAAATGTCATGGCACACCTCTACAACTCTGCTACAGCACCTGTCTGTCTCTCTGTCTGTCTCTCTCTCTCTCTCTCTCTCTCTCTCTCTCTGTCTCTCTCTCTCTCTGTCTCTCTCTCTCTCTCTCTCTCTGTCTGTGTCTCTCTGTCACTCTCTTGTCTGAGATCTGTGATGGCTGTGGTAATATTTGAAGTTAAAAATATCTGCATGTGATGTTGTCCTTGATTATCTCTTGAACGTCTAATCCAAAATGTTCTTTCTCTTTCAGTGTGCGTGTCTCTCTCTCTCTTTTGGACTGTCTCTTGTTCAATCGCTCTCCCTCTTTCAGTCCCTCTTTCAATTTTTCACCTACAGTCTCTTTCTCTCTTTCAGTCTCTCTCTCTTTCAGTCTCTCTCTCGCACACCCACACACTGTCTTTCCCTCACTCACTCCATTTCCGAGCCCTTTCTGTAAGGCACATAGACACACACTATTTACACGAACACACAAGCAGACACCAACACACACACACACACACAGACACCGACACACACAAACTCCTCTTCTCTGTCCTCTCTCCTACGCAGTTATTTTACATAATTCAGACTCATTTATGCCTCCACCTCTCTCTACCTCTGTCTCTCTCTCTTTCTCTCTCTTTGACTGTTATGCTGTCATCCTGTCTTTCACATTCTCTTCTCTGCTTCATATTAACCCTTACATCACTGTCATCATCATCATCATCATCATCATCATCATCATCATCATCATCATCATCATCATCATCATCATCATCATCCCACCACCATCCATATCCTTACAGGGCTAGGAAGGTGGAGGCTTCAGACCTCCACCTTCGTCACCACCTTTATCTTCCCCTGTATTACTCTCAATCACAATCTGCTCTCTCTCTCTCTCTCGCTCTCTCACTGTGTCTCTCTCACTGAAGTCTGTGTCTCTTTCTCTCGCCGTCTCTCCAGTTCACTCCATCTGTATGTCTCTCTCTCTCACACACACACAGCCTCTCTTTCTCAATTTTTCTCAATTTACTCCTCCAAATGGCAATCTTGTGTTTTATGTTTTCCTCCCACTGGCTCTCTGCCTGTTTCCTCTGCGGATCTGTCACTTTCTCCCTGGCTCCTATGAGAGGAGGAGCGTGTTGTGAAACAAAGGAGCCATAATGGCAGCCATTTCAAAAGCCAGGGAAGTCAGCGAAGGCTGTTGACAAGGCGTCCGCAACTTCAAAGGGGTTTCTTTCAAGTGTCTTAGCGGTGGCTGTATGGTGGGGATGCGGGGGATTGTGGTCGATTATGTATAATCGTTTTTTTGGGCAAACATAGTATCCCAGGATGTAGCAGGATAGCGTCATAACTAGCCTGAAAGGCTAGGGCTTTCGAACCCCAATGTCCGCAGTGTACCTGTAGGCATCTTTAGGCAAGATGCCCTAACGCCTTCAATGACTGAATGAACTCTGAAGTCACTTTGGATCACAGCATCTGCCAAATGACTAAATAGTAGTAACGGGGTAGAGATAGGTTATCTAGCTCATGGTGGGACGCTGGTTTCAATCCTCAACATTGTCCTGACTCAATACCAGTGTCTTTGTGTGTGTGTGTGTGTGTGTGTGTGTGTGTGTGAGAGACAGAGAGAGTGTGTGTGTGTGTGTGTGTCCGTTAAATGTCAGAGCGCTTAAAGAGACCATAGGGCTTAGTAAGGTGCTGTTAAAAATATAATCTGAAATCCAGTCCTTCTACCATTTAGAGTTCATGAGTCATGGTAAGAGACGTTGAGTCTAAACCTCCCAGTTAGGTAATATCAACTTTTTAGGAACACAAGAGAAAAAAAACTCAAGTGCTTAAACCGGACAAAAGTATTATTTACATTTAGTTATCTAGCAGACACTTGGATCAGAATTGCCTTTTGTGATTTCATAGGCTATGTATCAATCTGCTTTGGTTCGTAGACAAGTCCAAAAAAGCACCACTGATTTAACCGTTAGAATCTACTTTTTCCTACCAAAAACATGGAAAAAACGAGAAATGTACCCCCCAGGAAGAACAACACATGGTTTTACATGGCGCTCCAGTGAAGGGCTTTACTTTGGGAGGAGTCGATGTTTTCGGGGATTAATGCTTGAAAGTCTTCGTATGCTAAAAACAACTGTTTGGTAAAGTTTTGTTTGGGGTTGTGTTTATACTTGTTATTCCTGCAGCACATGAATACACCAGAATCACAACATCGGGTAAATTGAGGAGGAGAAGCAGGAACACACACACACACACTGGGGTGGCCCTAGTGGGAATCGAACCACTAACCCTGCCATGCTCTACCAGTTGAGCTTGCATGCATCATGAGCTATAGAGTAGACCTTTTAAATGTGTTCATGTGTTCAGTAAGATTGATCAGAAGATTGACCCCCCCCACCCCCCACCAATGTGCTGTTCAACCTAGCAGCTGAAACAGAACACCGTACAAATTCAGAGTAAAGTAAAGTCAAAGTTATTATTACGGAGGAGTTGCAGTGTTTATTACCTCTGCTTCAAAAGGTCTGCTTCAGAAATCCCAATTCAAGTGCATAATACCTCATACCAATAATGATATATGCTTTTTGGTGGACATGTTTATCCAAAAGCTTCTAACAATACCGTGATCACATGCATTCTTAGCATGGGCGGCCCCAGTGGGAATCGCACCCCTAACACTGGCAGTGTTTATGCCAAACTCGAGAATATGACATATTCAAGTAAATAAAACAAAAGGGAATCTGTTTACCAGCACAACATTCAGTCTCAAAATGGACAGAACAAGAAGAAGTCATGCTACACAACATAGAATATACTATGATACTATACTAACATGTTGTAGAATACTACTATGATACTATACTGACATGTTGTAGAATACTATGATACTATACTAACATGTTATAGAATACTACTATGATATTATACTGACATGTTGTAGAATACTAACATGTTGTAGAATACTACTATGATACTATACTGACATGATGTAGAATACTATGATACTATACTGACATGTTGTAGAATACTACTATGATACTATACTAACATGTTATAGAATACTACTATGATACTATACTAACATGTTGTAGAATACTACTAACATTTTGTAGAATACTAATATGATACTATATTAACATGTTATAGAATACTTATATTCTATACTAACATGTTGTAGAATACTACTATGATACTATACTAACATGTCATAGAATACTACTATGAAGAACAATAACTATAATAATAATAATAATAATAATAATACATTTGATAGTTTTTCATAAACTCAAAACACTACAATCAGATAAATCGTGCTGCTCAGAATACATAGCAGCGCTACACACAGAATACACAGCAGCATTGCACAACCAACGCACAACGTTGGTTGTGATAGTGCACTGAACCACAGTTGGGGTTTAACAGTGTAGACACCGACCACCGCCATCTCCGCCCCTTGTTGCTGCTCAGTAAGACTCATTGAAGCAGCCTTTCCCCTGCGCCTCACAAGCGTTTAGTTTCAGCATCTACAAACAGACTCCCTAACAGGCCTGGGATCTCAACCTTCATATCTCCCCCAGCCTTTCTCCTCTCTCCCGGAGCTAGCTTGTGGCTTCGCTCCGACAATGATCTGTCTCGGGTGATGCTAAGCTACGCATGCTGATCGCCTCGGTTGCTGTCAGAGGCCAGGGGGGGGGGGGGGGGGCTATCATTGTTGCTTCATCCTGTCCTGATAATGAATAAGGAAGACAAGGGGGATATAGGAATAGACTGACCCGGCCCACAGATCAGACCATGACTACAACCATGATACCTGGCTTTGTCTTATATCTGGTACTGTCTAGTAATGAGCAATCGGGCTCAGAGGAGATAAGGAATAATGTGTTAACAAGGTGTGTTGCCTACGTAGTTAGCACACACGCGGGTTGAGCCACCAAGGTTATCTGGGCCACCACATGCAGCATGCAGATTGGTGTGTAGGCTGCAATATGTCATTCTTCTGCCCTCTTCTCTTTTTTAATTTGGACCGTCCCTTAATGGCTCTTCATACTGTTGCAGGCTATTCATGAAGCCTTTTAATTCATCTGTCTGATAAAGGCATTAGTGTGAACAGTAAAAGAAAAGAAAGTACAGGAAAAAAGAAAAAGTCGATAGGTCCATTTAATTTAATTTCTCACTCACTCACTCCTCATTTTGATCCAAACCCAGGCGCTGTTTAGTTGCCATGGTAACCCCCCCATCCACATCACCCTTCCTCCTCCTCCTCCTCCTCCTCCTCCTCCTCTTCTTCCTCCTCGAAGTGTAACGCCGAAGTTACAGCCGTAGAGCAAGACACTGAACAAAGAATGGTTTGGTACAAGCTACCTCCTCAACAAACACCACCTTCTCCACTACCTCAGGCTCCACCCACACACACCTATGCAGTGGATGCAGGAAAACCCACAGCAGCGTATAGCAAGCGACTCTTTAAAGGGCCCCTATTTTACCAACAGGTGTGAATGTTAGCCATTATAAGCCGTTTCAAAATTGTGATGTCACTACCCCTCTAGTGACATCACAAGTGGGAGTGTCCACCCAGATGTATGATGACTAGATGTCTACTATGATGACTATGATGTCTACCAGCCTATGCAGTGGACTGTTCCAACTGGTAGGCTTATCTAACCATCATACATCTGGTGGACACTCCACTCTATGCTGCTTCAGTGTATCATTATTAATAATGATGAGTATTATGATCATTTCAGGTCTCCTGTGGATTTGCTTCTTCCAACTCATGCGTGAGTCTGTGCATGCCATGTGCATGTTTGGAGATGTGAAGCATGTTTAAGGATTGCTAAAAAAGTACATCTTATTAATACTACAACTACTTACAACTTTTACTACTACAAATACTCGTAGTACCACCACTACTGCCACTACTACTACTGCTACTCCTGCTGCTGCTACTACTATGCACAATGTCACAGTACGAATGCAAACCACGCAGCCTATCAATGTTGCTTCATTCTGTCCTGATCATGAAATATGAAGACAAGGGGGGAATATATGAATAGACTGACCTGGCACACAGATTAGACCATGACTACAACTTTGATTCTACTGATACTTTCTAGTAATGAGCAATCTGGCTCCGAGGAGATTATTAATATTGTCCAATCCTAAAAGGGCAGGATAGTGTAGTAGCTAGTCTGACTCCCAAACCAAAGGTCCTGGGTGCGATCCCCAGCATCTGCATGTCCATCTGTAACCTTCGGCAACCTTCAGCATGATGCCTAACCCGTTCAATGGGTACTGCAGTCCAAAGTCACAATATTGGAGACAGGTGTCTCCGCCCGCCCCCTCCTCTCCAGACTCGAAGCTCACACGGGTGGCCAGGTTGAGGACACTGAACGAACAAGACGAGTGTCAGACGAGCCGAGTGCAACATTATACTGTATTACTCTATTTAGAGTCCTACACTGTAAGTCGATCAGCTAATAGGTTTGCTTTTTCGAAATACAAAATAGCTTTTTAGGTCGGGTAGAGTCTAGCACCCTCTCAGTTGATCCGGTTCGTTTGCTTGCTTCCATGGCTGCAGCACGCTGTGTTTGTGTGCCAATTTGTTTCATATCTGGCAACCGGGGCCAACTCGGAGACGATCGGGCAGTGGGCGAAATGGGAAGTGGGCGGAGTCAACTTGGAGACAAACGGGCAGTGGGCGAAATGGGAAGTGGGCGGAGTCCGCTCGGAGAACAGTAAATCACACGCCAAAACAACAAAAACAGACGTTCAGTCCCGGAATGGAGATTTCAAAGGAGAACATACTGGCTGTATTTTGAATTAGCATGTTTCGCTAATCTCTGATGACGTCATAGTAATCTTATGATTTAGTAAATGTGTTACATATAGCCCCTTTAATGACATGTCACTGACTTCACTGTAAAATAAATACAAAAATGGTTTCATTCTACAGCTACACTGCAGTTTGCTTATGTATTTAGTTCGATACGCAGACTCTCCTTTAAAGGCATTCATGTCGTCAGCGAGAGCCAAGAGTCCAGGAGTGGGTGTTAGACAACAAATCTACACAAGATATCTGTAGCGTTGCTTTGCTACCATTCAGTCACTTACTATCTGTGTTGCTGCTTGTCTTCTTTGAGATGTGTTAGCGCAGAGGAGTGTTATCTAAACAGTCGAAATATATATACTATGTGACCATGTGAAAGTGAGTGGATCGTATGAAGGATAAATGAGCTAGATACTGTATATACAAACATAATCGGTTCATCCGAAAAATGTCCTGTTTGGTTAAAGATCCCCCTAGGGTATTATTATCAAAATGTTCATACATATTATCTTTAATTGCATTTTTAAGCTTTTCCTAGTTATACCACTCCCTGCTGTTGTGCATCTATTCCACGGCCCATTTTCTGACAAATAACTGATTTCAGAGACACAAGTTCAGAGTTTGAAATGAGTCCCGGAGGCTTCGAGGCAAACTCACTGCTGAAAATGTTATATTCATCTTGTATTGAGTGAGTCCTTCCCTTTGCTTTTAGCTGTTGGTTCGGTAGGATATTCCTCAGGACTCTCTCCACCCTCGTTATTCAGAGTTTGCCCTTCTACCCTCCGGGTGTAGCTATAGGAGGTGTGGATGTAGGAGGCCTCGTTATGGCAGCGATAGTTTTGGTCGCTCATTTATCCCAGCGGCTGTCTGTCATCTTAATGTGTAACTGGAGTGTATGTTGAGCTGCTTTAGTTTTGATGTTTATCATTGATTCAGTTTCTTATGTTTTATACGTGTTTATGTTGCAATCGTGTTTTTTTTGTACTGCTTGCTGCAATATGAATTGCCCCTGTGGGGAAAATAAATATCTCTCTACTCTCATTTATATCAGATCATTTATTATTATTTATTTATTATTATATATGTATATGCATATTATTCAGCATTATCCCAATTCAACATTTTCATTAGAAATTCCCAATGTTCAGATTTCATAAATAGTAAAAAGAAATTACAAAAAAACTAATAGTTCATGTCTTGACAGTTCTTTAACCACGCCACTTGAATATGGTCTGAAAAAAGAACACAAATACAAAAAATATGCATGTGCGAAGTCAGTCAGTCAGTCAGTCAGAGGAGATAGACAGGAAAATGGGGTTGAAAGAGACAGAGGTCATGACATGCAAGCATAGGACCGCAGGGGAATCGAACCTGTGGTCGCTCACTACAAGGTGTGTTGCCTACGCGGTTAGCACAGGAGCGGGTTGAGCCACCAAGTGTTTGCTGGGCCACCGCATGCAGCATGGAGACTGGTGTATAGGCTGCAATATGTCATTCTTCTGTTCTTTCTCTTTTTGAACTGTCCCTTAATGGCTCTTCATACTGTTTCAGGCTATTCATGAAGCCTTTTAATGTATCTGTCTGATAAAGGCATTCGTCTGAACAGGAAAATAAAATAAAGCGTTACGATCAGTAAAGGCGGACCCAAACACAGACACCGACAATGGAGTTTGATGATATGAAAAAAGGCGAATGAAGGTGGCAGGCAAGGCAGGAGGTGGAGAGGCGATGACAGAGCTGAGCTGAGCACAACGGTGGAAGAGGGAGATGACCAGGCTGGCCGGCAGATGAACAGACAGACAGGCAGGCAGGCAGACAGGCAGATACTAGTGATTAGTGATCCTGTGGATGAAGTTAGTAACGAGTCAAGAAACACAAGAGAGGTAAGCTTCAATACACAATTCAAGGAGCCGGAGATGTGAGCTGACCACTGTAGTTGAAACAAGGATCTGGCGCTGAGTGAGTGAAGAACCAGATGTACTGTAGAGTCGATGGGAGGATGGATAGCAGGTGTGCAGCTTGGAACAGGTGAATGGGATGGCTAGCAATCAGGGAGCCGGAAGAATGAATGGACTGCCACGCCCACCCCACCGCACACACACACACTCACTCACACACACACACACACACACACACACACACAACACGCAGACAGACAGGAGAACACAGGAGACACAAGGGAAAGGGAAAACACAAGGAATAACTGGAGGCACAGTCTTGGCCGTCACAGAAATTACGGGGGGAAAAAAATGTCGATAGGTCCATTTAATTTCTCACTCACTCACTCCTCATTTTGATCCAAGCCCAGGCGCTCTGTTTAGTTGCCATGGTAACCCCCCCCCCCCCATCCACATCACCCGTTCCTTCTCCTCCTCCTCCTACTCCTCCACCTCCTCGTCGTCCCTATGTAGTGTAACGTTAAAGTTACGGCCGTAGAGCAAGGCACAGAACAAAGAGACGTATGATTGTGTACAAGCTACCTCCTTAACAAACACCACCTTCTCCACCACCTCCACCAACACACGCTGCCTTTGCAGTGGATCCAGGAAAACACACAGCAGTGGACAGAAAGTGTCTCTTTAACTGTACACTGCCTCAGTGTATTGTTGTGACTGTTATTAATAATGATATATGAGTACTATGATCCTTTTAGTTTTCCTGTGGATTTGCTTCTTCCAACTTTCTTTCATGCGCGCACGTTTGGAGATAGAAGCATGTTTAAGGATTACTAAAAACACATCTTAATAATACTAAAACTACTACTTTTGCTACTACTACCACTACTAATACTTGTAGTACCACTACCACTACCACTAATGCTACTCCTGCTACTACTACTATGCACAAAGTCACAGTATGCACGCAAACCAAGCAGAGGAGAGGGAAGAGGTAGACGGATAGAGAGATGGAAGGATATAGAGATGGATGGATGAGAGATGGATGGGGTTGATGGATGAGAGATGGATGAGGTAGATGGATGCAGAGCTGCTATGTGTGCCTGTTGAACGGCTGCCCAGTGTGTCTTCATAACATGGGCTTTGTGCGGTACAGCGCAACGCCTACAAGCGTGCCCACGTTTGCAAACACGCTACGTGTGCACATGGAAGTGTGTGTGTGTGTGTGTGTGTGTGTGTGTGTGTGTGGTTGTGTGTGTTGAAATACTGCACTTTTTCATTGTGAATGTAAATCTGATCAACACTGAACACGAGGACAGAGAAAGAGAGCGAGAGAGAGAGGGGAGAGAGAGAGAGAGAGAGAGCGAGAGCGAGAGAGAGAGAGAGAGAGAGAGAGAGAGAGAGCGATGAACCGACACACAAAGGGAGAAATGCACAAATATACTGTATATTGGGAAGGCAACACAGAAAGAGTGAAAGATAGATGCCGAGAGGGGGAGATGAAGGTAGAGCGAGGCAGAGAAAATAAAGTGATGGAGCGCAACGAGAGAGAGAGAGAGAGAGAGAGAGAGAGAGAGAGAGAGTTGAACAGTAAGGTTATAAGAGACGCAGATGCAAGGCTTAGGTGCGTGTGTTTGAAATTGCATGTTTGTTGGTGTCAGTGTGTGTGTGTGTGTTTGAGATTTTGTGTGTGTGTGCATGCGTGTATGTTTGGGAGAGGGGTTGTGTGTGTAGGAGGAGAAGAGAGAGAGAGAGAGAGAGAGAGAGAGAGAGAGAGAGAGAGAGAGAGAGAGAGAGAGAGAGAGAGACAGAGAGAGAGAGAGAACGCGCGCGCGCGAGAGAGAGAGAGAGAGAGAGAAAGAGAGAGAGAGAGAGAGTGGAAGAGAGAGCGAGAGCGAGAGCGAGAGAGAGAGAGAGAGAGAGAGAGAGGATTGAGGAGGAGGAAAAGGAGGAGGGGGCAAAGCCAGAGATGAAGGCTGGAGATGGTGTGGGTGTGTAAATGGTTCTGTGTGTTTTGTTAGATGAGCAGTTTGCTCCTGGTTGCCTCCTGAACCAGGAACTAGTCTACTCAGCCTGCTTCTACCATTACCAATGATGCTCTACCACCACCACCACCACCACTCTGCCCCCCCCCCCCCCCCCCCCCCCCTATTACATCATCCTGCCCACTTTCAGCATGGGGCATCTCAGCCTGCTTGTACCATCATGAAGCTCTAACACCTCCACTACCTCTGACACTATCCACACCCCAACCCCACTACAAATCCTACCCTGACCCCCACCTATACCTCCCCAACCCTCACCCCCTCCTGCCAACTGTAAGCACTGTACCTAATAGGTAGACTGTACCTAATAGATATACTGTACCTAATAGATATACTGTACCTAATAGGTAGACTGTACCTAATAGATATACTGTACCTAATAGATAAACTGTACCTAATAGATATACTGTACCTAATAGGTAGACTGTACCTAATAGATATACTGTACCTAATAGATATACTGTACCTAATAGATATACTGTACCTAATAGATAAACTGTACCTAATAGATATACTGTACCTAATAGGTAGACTGTACCTAATAGATATACTGTACCTAATAGATATACTGTACCTAATAGATATACTGTACCTAATAGGTAGACTGTACCTAATAGATATACTGTACCTAATAGATATACTGTACCTAATAGATTGACTGTACCTAATAGATATACTGTACCTAATAGGGTAGACTGTACCTAATAGATAGACTGTACCTAATAGGTAGACTGTACATAATAGATATACTGTACCTAATAGATAAACTGTACCTAATAGATATACTGTACCTAATAGGTAGACTGTACCTAATAGGTAGACTGTACCTAATAGATATACTGTACCTAATAGATATACTGTACCTAATAGGTAGACTGTACTTAATAGATCAACTGTACCTAATAGATATACTGTACCTAATAGATATACTGTACCTAATAGGTAGACTGTACCTAATAGATCAACTGTACCTAATAGATACACTGTACCTAATAGATATACTGTACCTAATAGATATACTGTACCTAATAGATAGACTGTACCTAATAGATAGACTGTACCTAATAGATAGACTGTACTTAATAGGTAGACTGTACCTAATAGATACACTGTACCTAATAGATAGACTGTACCTAATAGGTACATGGTACCTAATAGACAGACTACCTTTTTTTAAATCCCATCTTAAAACACATTTTTATTCCTTGGCTTTTAACTGTAAGTATGACAGTTGCCTTTCATTTTCTTATGGTCGTATTGTTTTATTCATTTATTGACCTTTTGTTTTTTAAACTGATCTTTGGGTTTTTATTGTGTTGTTTTATGTTTTTTGCTATTTTGATTGTACAGCACTTGCTGATGTTTTTAAATGTGCTTTATAAATACATTATGATTAGATCGGAATAGGTAGACTGGGCACTGATGACACACTGCCACCTTACATAATTGAACATGATGAGCTGAAACTGCAGAACAGCCAGCTCTATGAATCACCTATTTCTTTGGGCATTTTAAAGTCTTAATTGTGACAGAAAAACAATGACAAAATCGGTAAAAACCCAAGGTAGGCGATTTCCGTCTGACATTGACGGCACAAGACGAGTCAATGGTGGAGTTCCTCTCTCAAGTACCGGTGGTTTATCTCAGAGTAATCTACCCTGACTCCCATCTGTCTGAACACAAGGGATCACGCAGGGATGTGCTATGACTCATTTAATTTGAAGGTCTTGCTCACGCAAGCAGGAACTGTACGTAACTACATAACCATTTGCAACCGCTACCATGCTGTGTGACTGCAGACCGGGACTGTCATAGTGGTCAAGGTTTGTGCTGAACAAAGTGGACTTGACGGGAAGCATGAGTTTGCCCTATTGAACTCTCTCCAGGAAGGGTTTACCTTCACATTACATAACTCAGCCCTCCGAGATGACATCACTGGGACATCATCTTGCACAGAGCAGAGTGCTGACATCATCGCAAACCCCGCGGCACCATGGCAACCGGCACAGAGAAGTGACATCACACTAAGAGGGCAAAAAGCTCAGAGGCTGACTCTGATATTGTCTGATATTGCACTGTATGTATGTACATAATATCTCTAATATAATATAGTATATGTATGCTGCATGGCCTGCATTTTGCCACTTTTTCGGCCACAAGTGCTTTTCATGCTTTGTTTTTTTCTTCAGGCATTCACACGTGCACACGTGTCATCACATGGCAAAACCCAGTTGGTCAGCAGCAGTTGGGAATTAAATGTATTACTCGAGGACACGACAACAGAGCCGAGAATCAGACCAGTGACTTTTCTATTTCCATATTGAATATAATGTATTTCTCCGATTCATCATTAACTTTTTTCAATAGACTACTCTCTGGACTTTCATGGACTGAAGGATGTATATAAATATGAATATTAATACATACAACATATACATGGTGGAGGTATAGGGCTTGTACATGTTGATTATTGTGTTGGTAGTAATGTTTTTTTGGTCATTGTTTAGTAATTAATTGTGAAAAGATTTGTCATTATGGGGAGACATGGCTGTGTTTGAAACCGCCACAGTTTTCATTAGCCTTGGTTTAGGATTTTACAGTACTACAACTCTCTTGAGTCCTCTCAATATGGCGGAGTATTGCCAGCAAACAAGCCCTATAGTGTGTGTGGGCGTGGAAGTGCTGGTATGGTTCCTACCGAGGCTGGGTGAGATAACTTTGTGTCCAGACTTGTAGAAACTTCTGTCAGGTCCAGCAGAGTCACGTCTCCTGGGGCGACCTGCGACCTCCCACTGGAGATCCAATCAGTGAAGAGCGTTTTATTCCACTGGGCCCACAGTAGCAGACAGTAACAGTCAGTAACAGATCGCCAATAGTCTGACAGCGTGAAGGCTAACCCTCCTCACGCTTCAGCTCTCCGCTCCATCGTCTTAAATAACCGAGCCGTGCGGTTCCACTGGGGTCGATCTGTGTGTGTTTCCCCAAGCGCGGCAAGGGGGGCGGTCATGTGTCGTTGTGACCACGTGTGATTGATTACACATAAGTGTGTGTCTCCGTCCCGCCGGCGATCACATGTTCTGTCCGTGGTAAGGAAACGATTTTTGGGAACACAGAAATATTGCTCATAAGCTTTGAAGCAATGAAGGAGAAGAAAGGGAAAAAATTGCAGTTCCAAGCCAAGCCGGTGAAAATATATTGCACTGGTGTGGTTTCCAAAAATATCCCCAAAAACCACCCACTTCACCCTGCCACCGCTGTCAAATGGATGGGTGAGGATCTAAAATCAATCCACCGCCGTTAAATATTAAACACACAAATAGGTTTATGAATTAATTATGGATCTTCAGCCCCAACTCTGAGGACACCTGCAAACACGGCTCTCCATTTTAAAAGGTCTCCAGAAATATATTAAGTGACATTAATATTCATGAGGAACTCGGGAACTATGAATCAAACACTGAATCCGTTCGAATTCTTAAAACACTGCAGAATGGTAAATGTGCATACTTTTGATTGATCTGCAGGAAAGTTTTTTAAGGTGCAGGGAAGAAATGTGCGGTCCCGGACCCCTCTCCAGAAAAGTGCTGAATTTGACGTGGCCCCAAAGTGCCACTTAGATAGGACTTGGGGAAGGTGGCGAGGCGGTATCTAGGACACTCGTAGTTCATCTCCCATCCTCGCGCTAATTAGCGAGGAGAAAAAAAAACCCAGGGAACAACAAACAGCTCCGAAGCAGCCGGCGAGTGTTAGAAATTCACACTGATGTCCCGTTCATTCCTCCGCCACCTCCTCCCCCCGGAAGCCAAAGTTTCCTCCTGCACCGGTGGCAGCTCCGCGACGGGCTCCTCCTCTCCGGCGCGTCCCCGCCCTCCCTCCCCACTGCCCCCGACCCTCGCCCCGCGTTGAGTAGCAACCCCGCTGCCGTTTCCTCGGTAACGTACAAGAGATCCACTGAGGCGAATTTCTCTCATCTTTTAGAATAGGAATGTGTGTGTATTTAACAATGTGGTGTTTTTGTATCCCCTTGTTTCAATTCTTTGCGCTCAACAGCCCAAAATAATCAGGAAAAAAAAAAATGATGAGAAATATTTTTTTTTTAAAAAGGAGAATTTGTTTTATAAAAGATTACAACCAAATGTTGCTAATGTGTTTGTTGTGCATCCACTTGACGTTGGTGTATGTGTCTTGTGTGTCTCTTCATGTTTGTATTCCTACGTGTTTACTTGCAGATTTGCCGTGTGCGTGTTACATGCAGCTGTGTGCGAGTGTATGCGTGTGTGTGTGTGTGTGTGTGTGAGAGAGAGAGAGAGAGAGAGAGAGAGAGAGAGAAAGAGAGCAAACGTGTGTGAGAGGGAGCGTGTGTGAGAGGAAGCCTGTGTGTGTGTGAGGGAGCGTGTGTGTGCCAATTAATGGCACAGGATGGCAACGCGCGTGTCCTGCCTGAGCCGCGGGTCGCCACGTCTCCCGTGGGACATACGCTGCGCGACAAGATCCCAATCGTTATTTAGAGAGAAAAATCCAGAAAGAAAGGACAGAACACAGTCAAGCACTTGAGTGGAATCCGTAAAACCAGCCAACAGGGTGACCAAAAATCAAGCCGAAGACCCGAGAAATAAAGTGGTCTGATGGTCTTCAATCGGCGAAACCCAAAGTAGTCGATTTCCCTTGTCTGACAACACGAGGGGAGTCCATGGAGGGGGTTTGAGTCCCTCTCTCTCTCTCTCTCTCTCTCCCTCTCTCTCTCTGTAAGTAGCCTGTTGGTCTTCCAGTAATCCACTGTGTGCTGTGCTGGTACCGTGCAGCTTCCTGTCTGAAGGGAAAGCGACCGCGCACAGGCGAGCAAGCACCACGGCTCACAGAAGAGCAGCAATGCCTCGCATGGACATCCTGGCGGTCTCTCACCTTCTGCCTCCTCTCTTTCTCTCTCTCTCACTTCTCCGCTCTCTCTCGCGGTACCTCGCTCCCTTCCTTGTATTTCTCTCTCTCTCTCTCTCTCTCTCTCTCTCTCTCTCTGAGATGTTCAGGAGGGGTGGGCTAGGCAGATGGGATGTGAAGCGATTTTAAGGAATCAGAAACCTACTTCTCTCTCTCTCTCTCTCTCTCTCTCTCTCTCTCTCTCTCGCTCTCTCTCTCTCTCTCCCATTTTATTCCACCACTGCCCTTACCTCTCTCTTTCACACAAACACACACACACACACACATACACACAAACACACACACAGCAGTAGAAAGGTTCAGAGCTAGGGGCAAGTGTGTGGGAGGGCTGAGCGCACAGCAGAAATATTCAGCCTGCTCATGCATGAAGTGCAGTCACACACACACACACACACATGCACACAAGCACTTACAGACACGCACACACACACAAAAACACACACATGTACACAAACACGTGCACATGCACGCAGACACACACACAGATGCGGCCACACAGATGTGCACACACCCACACAAACACACACCTACACACACACACACACACACACACACACACACACACACACACACACACATGTGCACACACGCCCCCACACATACTACAGGCAAAAGAAAATCACCAAATCATGAGCAATCGGAATTACAATGCTAATTTCTTCGCTCTTGACATGCATACTCTCTTCATAATTCCCCAAGTGTTCCTGCACTGTTTAATGGAAATATGTTCAGAAATACTTCTCAGATATGTACACGCCCTTAACACTCAGCCAGTCAGCAAGCAATTATGCAAATCAACCACAATGTGCACACCTAAACTCTGCATGAGGCGATCAGTGTTTCCTGCACCACACCAAGCAATAATCTCTCTTCTTTCAATCTTGAGACACCAACACGGATAGCACTTTCAGCGGAGATAAACAAATCGTTTTTCACAGGGGGGAAAAACAAGATATTATAGATCTGTTTCCATGACAACTGTAGGCGTGGGACAACTCTTTTTTCCTTCTTTTTAAAAGCACATTGTACGGTGTGGAGTGTCTTTTCCACCAACCAACCACTGCTGCGAGCTCGGTGGGTCTGGGTGAAAACCAGCCCTGAAATAGTTTGGCTTTAACAGCAGAAAACGACAGCTCCCCCCTGCTGGCTGTTGTCCTCATCCCTCTATCTTCTCTCACTCCATCTCTGTCTCTCTCCACTCCTCTCTTTTCATCAAATGTCCTTTTCCTCTCTCCCTCTCTCTTGCTTATCTATCTTTTTATGCTGTCCCCCCCACTCTCTCTCTCTCCTGCCAAGTCTCTCTCAACTCTCTTACTTGGTCTGTGTGGCTGCTCTATAATTATTTCCATGGTTACCATTAGGGATGTGAACCTGCGCCTGATCCACTGTGGTAGTCTCTTCCTCCCTCCTCTCATTCTCTTTCTCCCTCTCCCACCTCTCTTTCTCTCCTCTCTTACTCCCTCACTTCCTCTTCTCGCTTCCTCCCTCCTCCCCTTTCTTTCTCTCCTCATCTTTTCCTGTCCTCTCGTCTCTCCCCCTTCATCTGCTCTTCCTCTGCTCCTCTCATCCTCCCTTCCTGTCTTACTCTCCTCCTCTCCCACGCTCTGTTCGTTTTCTCTTCCTCTTCAGCCTCTGTCACTTCTTCTCTTATGCGCTGGACCGATGCACACGCCTTTGAAAACAAATTCTTTCAAATGCACTCCCCTTACTCTTTCTCTCCAGTTTTTAAAAATGTAAGTTGGCATAAAACCGAATTTGAGGTTAAATTGCATTAGTGTCAGTTCTATCTATCTCTCCATCCATCTATTCCACTGTCTGTCCATCCATCGATTCCTCCATCCATCCATCTCTCTTTAATTTCCCAGGGATAGTGGATAGTAGTGGTGCTGAAGGAGCAGGATGAATCCTCTTTGCCGAGGTTCTCTTGAGCCAGACTGGAGTGATTTTGTAGTTAGGCCCTGTTCTGCGTGAGCCTCCCTCTTGGGTGGTGGGAGAAGGAAAAGCACGGTGTGGTTTTCCTCCCTTTGGTCATTTCATGGCCAGTCACATCTGGAAATTGATTAATTCTAATAGGATAAGTACAGCCTGGTCATGTTGCCCAGGGATCTCGCTCTCAGAAGTCAACCGTCCAGGGCTTTGTGGAACATCAGTGAACACATCAGACCCAGTGGCTCCTCCTCCGCAATCCTCCACTGTGACCCGCAGAGAGGACTACAGCACCTCGCGATGCCACGATGTGTGTGCTTTTACCTGTCCTGAGATCACCTGTCCTCGCCTCACCTGTTCTATTCTCACCTGTCTAACCGTACCTGTCTAACCTCACCTGTCCTACCTCAAATGTCCTAACCTCACCTGTCCTAACCTCACCTGACCCCGCCTCACCCCTCCTGACATCACCTGTCTAACCTTACCTGTGTAACTTCCCCTCTCCTCGACTGTGCTGTCATCACCTGTCTGACATTACCTGTTTGTCCTTACCTGCTCACCTCACCTGTCTAAGCTCACCTGTCTATCCTCACCTGTCTATCCTCACCTCCTCACCTGTCGAACTTTACCTGACCCAAACTCACCTGTCTAACCTCACCTGAACCAACCTCACCTGACCTAACCTCACCCGATCCCACCTCTTACTTCACCTGTCTTGACCTTACCCCTCCTGACATCACCTGCCTAACCTCACCAGTAACCCCTTCCTGGTACTGCACCATGGTGTTTCTGTTTCTTTTTGGAGGTTTGTCTGTCCAGTTCTTGTTTGTTCTGTCTAATTTTTGTAATATGTCATCCCAGGTCATTAATCTGGTGCGATCCAGAGTTTGTTGTCATCACCATCTGGAGTCTCCTAATGATCACCACAGGAACTTTAGATTTTAAGCTTGTGATGAAATCTGTTAACTGTCTCTCTGTAACCTTTCTTTTTTTTTTTTACCCGATATCCCTCTCCCTCTGTTAATCATTCTGTTCCCTTTCCATGTCTAATTTCCCAAATGTCCTGTCTGAGATCAATACGGTACTTTTTTTTGGTTAAATACATTGAACCAAATGTTTTTCTGCCTCTCTCTGAATGGTTTCACTTAAATTGAATACCCCATCAAAACTGTAGCACACACAAAAATTGAAATGTTACACTACGAATGACTAGGCTTTGCAAGTCCAAAACATAAACAACATATTTCTCACATTAGGCTTCTCTTGGCTTTATAAAATGGGTCGTACAGCTCATATTCATACACCTGTAAAGACGATACGTGTTTGGGTGAAAATATCTGAGAAGGTGAGTTGAAAGGTGGGCTGGTAAAGGCCCTAGCTGTGATGATGAAGGACTGTGAATACATCGGAAAAACCATTTGGCAGGTCTGAGCCCTATACAAACAGAATCTCAGTGATTAATTTTCCCTTTGCACGCCTTTTTCTTGAAATAATAATCAAGCCTCCGCCTTAGATCATTAGGGTATTTCAGGAGCACATCGTTATCGACTGGATAAAACACAAACATGTTTGAAGCAATATCTGCAGAAAGGTATGCATGTATGTTGATCTGGAGATAAAGTCGAGTTACAACACTTGTATGTATAGATTGTATGTAATGTACAGACCGAAATAATTTTGTCGTGTTTTGCTTAAAGGGGCTATAGACGATATCCTGAACATTAATATAGCAGCAAACAACTATTGGCTATGTAGAGATATAGTGGAGTAAGGGCGTCCTGACCAGAGGATGAAGGCACCCTGCCTCTGTGTGTGTGTTGTAATCTGAGCTTCTATTTTCTTTGTTTTGGTGTCCAGTCTGGCCGCGTGTTCATGATAACTCAAGCGACTTTGAGTACCACATAAAGCGCTATATAAATGTGATTTATTATTATTATTATTAACGCACGTGCTGTGCATGAGATGAGTTAAGAAGGTAAAGAACACTCCCAATTGTTGTGGTTTGAGATGCTGGCGCTCTAGTGCGACATCTTGTGGCTAAATATATCGTCTATAACCCCTTTAAATATAATATGCTATTGAACAAACGTGAATCTTGTCACACGTCTGCAAGCCAACCTTGCTGACCCTGTCACTACCAATAGAGGAGCTGTCCAACACTGCAGGTGGGACCTAGTGGGTCACTATCCATACAGGAGTTGTTTAACACTGCAGGTGGGACCTAGTGGGTCACTACCAAAACAGGAGCTGTTCACCACTGCAGGTGGGATCTAATGGGTGGGAGGTAGCTTGTTTTGCTATTTTCAATGTGATTACACACACAGACACACAGTTGCAGACATCCAATACGAAGTGTTGACATATGTTAAAACTGGAAAACGGGTGGCAGAGAGAATGAACATGCTGGCAGTGGTCCATCCACCTACACCCTGGATACGCTGTGGAAGCTGACCAACTAAACACCCAGCTTCGCATCTCTCTCTCTACAACAATACTCTCGCTACAATTATCTCTCTACAATACTCAATATTCAACAATATTCTCTAGAATATTCTCTCTACAATACTCACTAAAATAATATACTGTATCTACAGTACTCTCTACAACAATACTTGCTACAACTATATACTCTCTCTACAATACAGTACAACAATAGTAGCAGCTTCCAGTACCAGTAACACAAAATACTTCACATCAACCCAAAACAACAGGGTACAATTAATAAACAGAATCTTAGTACACCAAGCATAACATAAATTAAATTTATTTGATGAATTAACATTTTAAAGGTCACCTGATAAAAGCTTTTCAATAGAGAATTGCAAAATAGAGGCAATGACTGCAAGCTGACTGCAAGGAGATCAAGTCACTCTTTGTAACAAACACACACACACACACACACACACACACACAACACATACTCCACAGCGTATGTGCTCGTCAGGTGACAGAAAGACAGAGAGAAACGTTGGCCTGACAACACCAGTCTTTACTCTCGCTCTCTCACTGACGCTGCCTCTCTTAACCTTGAATACATCTCCTCCTCCTCTCACTGTCTCTCTCCCTCTATCACCATCTCCCTCTTCTCCTCTTTCTATCCCTCTCTATATCCCTCTTTTATTTATTACTCTCCATCTCCTCTGTCATTCCCTCCACTCTTCAGGTTGATTCCTTCTCTCTCTTTCACATCGTTTCTCTCTCTCTCGCCTCTCGATTGTTGCTTCCGATGTCCTATCTGATTCCCAATGGTATACGGCTCACTTAAGGCTAAAGCTGAAATAAGCGGATGTTTTGATCTGCATTCATTTGTTGAGGCGGTTGGAAACCTTGAAGGTACATCAAGCTAAAAATAGCTGCCATCAACCAACGAAAACAGTCAACTAAAGTCCGAACTTAAAAACAACGAGGTCCACTATGGTGGTCCACGAAGACCGATTAGTGGTCACAAAATGTCAGCTGGTAACAGACTGTTTAGTGTACTGAGGTAACCATGGGAACATGAAGGGCCAATAGGCTGTGGAATCAACAGCAAGTCTAATCCATCCCGACTCGAACTTCGAGAGTCAATAATATGATGAACTGAACATGCCCGCACTCTCACTTGAAAAACCCTTTAAATGACATCTTAAATTAATTTAGTGTCACTTTACCCTCTCTGACACTGGCAGCACAATGACAGCACTGTCGCCATGCCAACCACAAAGTTTCCCGCGATAAACTCTTGCCTCTATATCTATTTTTACATCCTTTTGTTGGAGCGGACGCAGCGCCAAACAGCCTCCATCTTGTCTTCTTTACTGTCTCCTGCGTCTGTTTTACTCAACGCCGAGGTCCTAATGTAGCCACTGTTAGCGGTAACTGACAAAGCACACAAACAGAGTGCAGATTGAGTGCAGTGGCTGAGGAGGTGACAGAATGAACAATTCACAGAGATATTTCACGCTGTGAGAGGGGACAAAGTTGGGATCACTGTGTCACTGGGTTATTTTAGCCCTGGTTAATCTAGCCCTGGGTTATTCTAGCCCTGTGTTAATCTAGTCCTGGTTTATTCTAGCCCTGTGTTAATCTAGTCCTGGTTTATTCCAGCCCTGGGTTATTCTAGTCCTGGGTTATACTAGTCCTGGGTCATTCTCGTCCTGGGTTAAACGAGTCCTGAGTTATCCTTGCCCTGGGTTAGACTAGTAGTCCATGGAGACACTAGTCTTGACAAGAGTACTTTACCTTAGCCTAGCTCAATTCCTCATCCATAGACAAAACTAATCATGGTTTATTCCAGTCCTGGGTTAAGTGGGTCAGAACAGTCCTGGGTTAGACTAATAGTCCATGGAGAGTCTGTTACACTAACCTAGCTCCATTCATCATCTCACTGCAGGTACAGAAGCTCCCCGGTGACGGGAGATCAGAGGAAAATTGTCTCTGTGCAAGGATGTGTGCATGAGTGTATGTGTGCCTGTATGTGTGTGTGTGTGTGTGTGTGTGTGTGTTTGTGCTTGCGTGGGTGTGTGTGTACGTGTGTTTGTGCTTGCGTGGGTGTGTGTGTACGTGTGCGTGTGTGTGCGTGTGTGTGCGTGTGTGTGTGTGTGTGAGTGAGTATATATATATATATGTGTGTGTGTGTGTGTGTGTGTGTGTGAGAGAGTGTGTGTGAGACTATACATGTATGTGTGTGAGTATATGCTTGTGAGACTATCTGTATGTGTGTGTGTGTGTGTGAGACTATACATGTGTGTGAGTATATGCTTGAGACTATCTGTATGTGTGTGTGTGTGTGTGTGTGTGACATCCTCTCCCATACCCTACCAGAGAGTGTGTCTCAGCGGTTGGAGGGGCGTGCTTGAGACTGTGTCAATCAAACTCAGGTCATGTCGGCTTTCTCCTGCTATTCCCCACCTTCTGTGTGCTATTAAAGCATCATAACAGCAGAGTGCCTTGCTGAGCCTCTGCATTATATAACAATTTGCATAGAGCAGCGTGCAGGGGAAAAAAGAGCCTGTTTTCTGTCCTAGAAATGATGTACACTGTGACGTAAGCATGGTATGTGAACTGTCAAACGTTAGCCGAATATTGGATAATGAAGAAAAAACGCTGCACAAGCAGTGAAGTTATTATTGTGACACTGGTACTGAAAGAGGCGGGTTTAGAGTGAAATATCAGCACTTCATCCCGATAGGTTCTCTAATGATGACAGACGAGATTGTTTGTCATACTAACAGATCTCCCATTCCCATTCTCGCTTATTTTCCAATTACTTTGTATTGTAATCCCGGTAGGAGGGCGTGCGTCTCATCCATCTGGACTGCTGATGTGTAACCGCCGTGTTAATGTACACATTGACAATTCCTCGTTTGTCTTGAATCAACATGGTTTCCCTGAATGTTGCGGTTGATCGGCGAGACCAGGGAGTGTTAAAACCACCATCAACCGTCAAACGTAGACTCACAGAACCTAGACCTAAAGGCCCTGACACACCAAACCGACATCAAAGAAATAGCAGCGATGCAGGCCGACTGTTGCATCGCCTGTGTTTTGGCCAAAAAGTTGCCCTTGAACAGACAACTAGTACCTACATTCTGCGCCTGCGTGACAGGAAATAACTCTCCATACCAGCAGGTGGCGGTAGTCTGTAATCGTCATTCAAAAAGGGAAGGCCGGAAGACCTAGGACTGCGGATATATAAAAACATGAAACAAAGCAGCGTTTGCCTACCATTTTCACACCACTCTCCCGCAGACGGCTTCGTAACATAGCTACTTCTAATCGAAAATACGTATGTCTGATAAGAAGTTGCAAGTGGCACTGGTGTTGAAAAATGAGACGATCTTTTTGTGCATGCCCATCTGACGAAGTCGTTTTCTGCTTTGCTCACTTCCGTTTCTCTTCTTGTGCGCTGATTCGCTTAAGCTGAATTGGTTAACCAACTGAAATAAACCAACTTGCTAATGGCGTATTTCTACACACCTTAAGTCTACTTAAGACACGTTCGTCTTTACAGCCCTCTTAATAAAGTTTTCCACAGCAGCGCAGGCTCAAGGGTGGCGTGTGTCTCTATCGTGAAATACTTAACGCCAGAGCGGTGGGGATTTAACCCCGCGTTCCACAGTGGGTATCAAGCCCCTGTGTCCGTCACACGGCGAGACAGCCCTACAGCGGCTACACGTTTGTATTCATTTCCTGTCCTGACAGCCAGCCGGCAGCATGACTCAGCAAATCATTGGAGAGACAAGAACAAGCTTCTTGGTGGGGAAAATGAAGAAGATGGAGAGAGACAGAGAGAGAGAGAGTGAAAGGGAGAGAGAGCGACAGAGAGAGACAGAGAGAGAGAGAGAGAGAGACAGAGAGAGAGAGAGAGAGGGGTAGGGTTTCAGACATGACCCTGACAGCATCACTAGCTTTATTAACCGTCAGTCTTCTGTGACGTTGTAACCTGGATTGCACTGCTACATCCAATTCAACTCTCACTGACATACATTAAAAAAAAGACGCCGCATCTCCAAATTGATCCTCCCAAATAAAAGTCGACAAAGATTAAACTCTTGATGCGGTTACTCACACAAGCCCCCCTTTGACCATAATGCAATGCGTCAGATGATACATTATTCCCCTTTGGATGTGTTCCCTTTTTAATTTTATGCTTCACTAAAGTACACGATTCTATCAGCATGTTTTAGTGTACTAGCGGGTCGGTTGTTAATGATTTCTTGACAACTATATCCAAGAAGCTTTTGAGGTCAGTTGAAGAGAAACGGCTTGTGAGTGTGTAAGCGAAAGTGAATGTGAAACACTTTCACTGTGAATCAAGGGACAGGATGCTACGGCTGCCAAAAAGTAATTAACTTGGGAAAGAAAGGCATATTTATTTAATACACACATTTATGCTTCTCTGTTGGTGTCTCTATTCATTTAATTATCCTACAGGGAATGATGCCACAATATAAATTATTACGCCATCTTCAATAAACTATAGTCAGAATATAGTTATTCGTATGAAATAAAACAAACAAAAAAATCACCCCAAACATTACACACTTGTCTAAGAGTGTCGTTTTGATTAGGCAACAAGATCTACCAAGGAGACTGGATGATAAAAGGGATCGAACCCAGAGCCTCTCGGGCCGAGACTTAGCCCTACATGTCTAAACATGGAGTCCATGTTCGATTCATTATCTGTAGCCTACAAGTCAGAAATATCCCACAATCCCCCACTCTGCACATCAGGCGACCCCATGTGGGCTCTGGACCCTCTGGTTGAGAAACACTGCTCCAGTCTGTCCTATCAAGGCACTTCTACCAACCCATCTTCACCTGAGAGGACCTCAGTCAGGAGAAAGACGAAAGCAGGAATGAATGAATGAAGACGCAAACAGAGAGAGATAAAAATACCCTGCAGAACTCTTTGCCGGCTGCCATTGTATTCAGCCAAATGTTGCAGCCAGCCTTCAAAGTGTTTGTGATGGCACACCACAGGCTAAGTCATTTAGATAATACCCTTTTTCAATTGAGCAGACTCAGACAAAGTCAATCTAGGATGTGAACACTAAACAGTAAAGGCCAAATTCATTAATGAGCATCATCTCCATTTATCTCTGAGAGGCTAATGAAAGGAAGGATTAAACATCAGTTAAGCTTTTCCTAGAATTCACCTATTTGCACCAAACTTGGTATCAACTGCTTCAACCTGCACTAAATAACCATCGCACTGCAGCAACACTGCTTTGGAGATATTCCACTGCAGCGTCCAACGTCGCTGTAGTTCAAAAGTTATTTGAACAACTGTTCAACTTGTCTGAAGAATAAAGCAAATCCATCCACAGTTCAATTAACCCAGGGGTGGTTTTCTTCTCTGAAGCTAGTTCAGTCTGCGGAGCGAGAGAATGTGAGTGAGGGCTGCAGTGAAAAAGCTAAATTTAAGTAATGCAATGTAATACACTACACCGGATCAATGCAAAAACAAGGTTTTCAGTTTTTTGGCTGTTTAACACACTTGAGAACAAAAACAAGACAACCGTGAACAGGTTTGAGGTTAAATAACAAGGGCTTTATCTCAAGGTGAAGGGGAGTTTGAGGGTTAATTGAACATAAAAAGGTATAATTCCTCCAAGGGGGTGTTTGGCTTGGACTGGAGCCTGTTTTAACAGTAGGAAGTGGGTCAGACACGGCATGGACGACATACAATAGTTGACTATTTCAATATTCTTCCCTTCATCTGAGTTGCTTTTCGGTGCCACTTTCCGTTCTCACTGGAGCTTGCCACTATAGGCTCTGGACAGCAGGTGGAGGGTCCTGGCTTTGTAGCTGGCAGAGTGTTTGTTAGGTCATGACTGGTAGGTGTTCCTCATTGCCAATCAAGCTGCAGCTGCATTGGTTAGTAATGATTATGGATGACCCGGGCCTAGTTTCAATGGCTGCTGTCCGGGGCGCTGAATTCCTCTTATTCTAGTGGAGGGTCTGGGCTTCCCAGGTTCCTCCATAGTTTCGAAAGCTTTTTCATCCACGCTAGCATTTTCACCAGTGTTTTAAGATGAGATAAGATATCACTTTGTGATTTGTTCAGAAAATTGTCCTGTGCCATATCGACAGACAATTAGATAATTGGACAGACATACCGCCAGGAAAAAGGACCTTTCTAAATGCTGCTGTCCAGACCAAAACGCATACCTTCTATCATGTGCATGTGCAGACTATGTAAGCTGGCTGCCTGCACCATTTCCTGGTCTGGATCCCATGACATACAGTACATGTTGCCTGTGCATACAGCAGGAGGTCTCTTGCCTGTTTCAAATGAGCTGGAATTTTAGCCTGGACACAAATGACCATACTCTATCTATACACTCATAGGATACCCCATGTGGGTTAAACCGTCTCTAAGCGTCCTTCATTGAATGATACTCAACTGTTACGTTTCACTCTGTAGAAAGCATCTTGTGAAAATGAAAGTAATAACGGGAAAGTTTTGTCAGGTACAACAACACCTGTGGGGGTGGTAACTATATGAAACAACAGACAAAAGAAAGCGACAGATTACTAATTTAATATGTCTTTGTCACAACACTGCATTGCTAATCAAGAAGCTAATTTGCATACATCCTATTAGGCTGCACTGCAATTATACAGCAAGATCAATGTCTTAATTAAATAGGAATTACTGCATAGTGGACAACGGAGAAGAGACATGATTACGTCTGCCTTCAGAGGACGTGACAGGGAAGCCTGGCAACACTCAGACAGACTCAGAGTCGATCTAGACACATCTGGTGGCCTTGCAGGGGGCTGCTGTCAAACAACCAATCACAACCCAGGGGTAAGAAGGCGTGTAGCAGAGCACTGGGCTGACACTGGTCAAGGTTGAGATTCGTCATGACAACCAGCACTCGTATCCACTTTAGACACAATGGCCAGTCATGTATAGTTTCATTCATGTAGCATATGCTATCAATAATGTCTTCCTCAACTGTCTGTTTTTTTTTTTTTTTGTCCTGTACCTGCTGTAACATCCATCTGGGATTAGTAGTGCATTTCATCTTATCTCTGCTTCATTAACTGCCCTCATACTCATCGCGTACTACCCACCCCCCCCCCCCCCCCCCCCCCCCCCCGGCCCCCCTTCCTAGAGCATTTTGCGTTTGCCCAAAAGGCTTTTTTTTTTTAATGTCATAGTTTTTGCATTTGAGCTGGAGGTTTGAACAGGGGATTCATGTACACTTTCAGTAAAAATACTAATAATAAAAGTTGCTTTACATAAAAGTGTCTGGTAAAAAGCACTTCAGTAGTTGCCGCGCAGATTGCTCTAAATTATACCCACGAACGGTACTTACACACTCTTGTGTGTAAGTACCGTTCCACTAGTCTGTGGAAATGTTTGGGTGTGCCATTTAAGAAGGACTGGACACACATGTCCTACAAAAAGCCATCCCACACCGCCTCCGCCATCCAGCCATCTCTGGCGGGCCTACCGGCCAATCACCTGCCAGCACGTGTCACTGCTAAGCGTGCAAACCCTGTTGTCTGCAACACCACGGCAACACGGTCGACCGTCGTCGGGGTTCAACTGTCCATGGGTGACTCCACGGCACAAACCTGAGCTCGTTCCAGAGCTTGGGTTGTGTTTGGAGCGGCGAGGAGGATCGAGGTTCTGCTGGTGTTGTGTTGGTGGTTAATGAAAACCAGTGACACCCAAAGTGATGTCAGGTGTTGAATGGTGGTTAGATGTCCACGCTTGGACATGCCAGCTGGCAGCTTCTTTAAACAGATGTCCAATATAAACAGCACTTGCGAAGATTAAATGGCCAAAAATGTTTGGTGCGTAATGATGGTCATAGCTTCGTCTGTATTGGGGTCAGCGCATCACAGCCCATAGTGCTATGTGATGGACATGTGGGCTATGCTTAGTAAGAGGAACACTTCTGCGTTGCGGTGTCAGCACATTACAACAATACATTTCAATCAGCTAGTTAGCTTACGTTCACTGTTGTCATGTCAATCAGCATACTAGCAATTCACCATAAATACCGCAGGGTGTGTGTGTGGGTGTGTGTGTGTGTGTGTGTGTGTGCGCGTGTGTGTGCATGCACATGTGCGTGTTATTGGCTGGTTTCTCTCAGGGAGCCAGCGTCACGGTTCCACTGCAGAGATGCGTGCGTCCACAAGAGTGCGTGATCATAAACACACACGCAGAAAGCATCCGCGGTATAGTGCACGTACACACACACACACACACACACACAGTTATTGTCCCTCGGGACGGCCTCTAAATAGCTGAGAGTGGAGAGGAGGTGTACGGTGGGAGAAGGTGAAAGCAGACACTGAGTCAGACACAAACAAACACAAACAAACACAGAGGAAAAGTTCCTGCAGCACTGCGAGAGAGAGAGAGAGAGAGAGAGAGAGAGAGAGAGAGAGAGAGAGAGAGAGGGGGAGAGGGGGAGAGAGAAACAAACAAACAAACAAGCAAACAGAGAGAGAGGGAGAGAGAGAGAGACCCACAGAAAGAATTCAAATGAAAAAGAGAGATTGTTGGTCAAGGCTGAGAGCCTAACTGAAAAGGAAAATGTATGAAATGAGGACTGGCAAAGACTCAACAGAGAGATGATGAAGATGATTTAGGACACGGTATAGAGAGAGGGCAGCCATTGACAGAGAGAGAGAGGGAAAGAGAGAGGAAGAGAGTGAGAGAGGATTGACTCCTCTGCTGTACACAGAGACAGACAGAACTACCAGAAGCCGATAGTCAGACAGATAAACACCAGGAGTACTTAACTCACAAAATAAACACATTCATATGCGGGGGGGCACTGTCCATGTTGACCAATCATGACAATTTTCTAAATGTTTTGAAAATCAAAGTGTGTGTGTGTGTGTGTGTGTGTGTGTGAATGCTAATACATAGATAACATCGTATATATGTAACTCTATGTAACTCCATTGGAATCTATGTAACTCTACGTAACTACGTGTGACTCTATGTAACTCTATATAACTCTGTTACTCTATGTAACGCTATGCAACTAAGTGTGGCCCCATGTAACTCTATGTAACTCTATGTAACGATGTGTAACTCTGTTTAACTCTGTGTAGCTCTATGTACCGCAATGTAACTATATAGTTCTATGTAACTCTGTGTAACTGTATGTACCTCAATGTAACTATATAATTATATATAACTTATGTGCTACTCTATGTAACTCTGTGTAAGTCCATGTAATTATATTGTTCAATATAACTCCATGTTACTCTGTGTAACTCTGTGTAACTCAGCCAGGTGGGGGACAGGCCCCTTTAATGCAGCGTCTCAGGTTGCTCACCCATCTCTGGATGGTGCCGCCCCTCAACGGGAACGCTGACTGTCCGCCGCAGGAGCTTGTTCCTGTGGGACTCGGAGCGCCGCTCGCGCATCAGCAGAGGGTGTACCTGCGCATGGAGAGACGGGGGACACAGAGCACAAGGTCAGCGCACGCATCAGAGAGCATGCAGCCCTGCAGGTACCGTGCGCATCGATAGAGCTGCGTTAGTGCCACATGGCCGAGCGCACGTACAAATAGATGTAATGGCTTTTGTGCACACACACACACACACGTGTGCATCTAAACATGTGCGCACGCACACGTTCATGTGAGAAAGCAAACAAAAACAAACATACAAGCAAATGTCCACACACATACACGCATGTACGCACACAAGCACACACACATGCACAAGCACACACACACAAATGGTGAATAGCTAAAGCAATAGTTTAACAGCACACTTTAAATCCAAGAAGCACAGAAGTCTTGTTTGTTACAATCTTTCACACATTGTGCACACATTGTTAGAATGGGTGTCCCCCATTGGGAATTTTCCCAGTGGGAACGTTTTAAGTTGTATTTCCAATTGTTCAATATGTTATCCCTTAGGGTTGTTTTTTAATCTATAGGATATGCTCAGGTTTGAAATCATTACGGTATGTATTTATGAAATAATTTAAAGTTTACTCTAGGGTCACTTATTTTAAACTTTGTTTCTGGGGACTCTGGCAACAGCCATACCCTTTAGAAAGAGCCATGGTCATCCTTGACCTGACTGTAGTCAGGGTGAGTGCTGCTAGGACAACACCAGGGGTGCGTTCCAAAACTCATTTCTACGTCCTCCTTGCAATTTGCGTGTTCACTATCCCTTCGAGGAAACGAGCAGTAGAAGTTAGTGGCCAAGGTGAGCTGCTTCAGCGTCGGAGACTGTTGTGTTCTGGGCTGATCACAACATTCAGACTTGCTTCATGGGTGTATGTCTAATGATGGGAAAATAATCTACAAAGCACTTCCGGTGTAAGATGCATTGATGTATCCTCGGTTTAAGAAGTAGGGTCGAGCGCAATCGCTGCAGAGGTAGGTAGGTGACTTACTCACTTTACAGTGAGTAAGTCACTTTGGATACAATCTAAATGACTAAATGCTAAACATCACTGCTGCTAGTTGCGAAATATGGACATAACTTTTCAGATTTTAATGTTGTACTTTACGTTGTACTACAACTACTAGCTGAATCACATCACTAACACTTTGGCTACTGTCTGCTACCATCGCAGTGGCTGCAGAGGGAATGTAAATGTGGAGTTCTGATCCCAAGACAGATATGAATAATAATAGAGTCATAATCATTTCATAACAAAAACTAATAAAAAACATTCACTCTCACACGCGAACACACACACATACACAAACACACACACACACTCCCTCGAAGACATCTCAAGTGTATCTGTAGCCCTGAACGACAGGTGTTTATCACAACCGAAGGTAAATCAAATTTGTATATTCCTGGCGACATTACTTAGAATCCAGAGGGAACCCAAACTGCTGGTGAAGGTGAATAAATATATAGAAACAACGAGACTGATGGACACATAGAGAGGCGGCTAGGAGGATAAAGAAAGATAAAAACACACTCGATGGCATCGCAACGGACCGCCCCAGGCTCCCCGACTTCATAAAAGTGCGACCGCAGGGAAAAAGAATGAGAGATGAAGGGAAAGAGGGGGAGACACAGAAAGAGAGAGAGAGACAGAGAGAGAGAGAGAGAGACATACACACACACACAGTGAGAGAGAGAGAGAGAGAGAGAGAGAGGGCGGTACGGGCAGTTACTGTGGTGGTTGTGATATAGAGGTGAGGAGAGGATGTCCGTCTGTATTGGTGACAAGGGACTGAAGTGTAGACCAGAGGGTCAGTATCTGTCAGGGTAGTGTGTTGGTAACACCGGTACAGTGAATGAAGAACAGCACATCAAAAAGTCCTGAACCAGACATCTAATTTAACAAGGACACTGAACCAACAGCTGGACATGGAATGGATGCAGTTAGTCACAGCTGTGTGTGTGTGTGTGTGTGTGTGTGTGTGTGTGTGTGTGTGTGTGTGAGCAGACAGCCCCAGTGCAGCAGAGTGATAGCAGGGTCAGAGTGTAGGAGTAGAGTGAGAAGAGCCTGCGGGTGTTGGGGGAGAGCCAGCAGGTCATCCTGGGCCGCACGGCCCCTCCAGAGACACCACTCTGGGAGGGAGCACTGTGTGTGTGTGTGTGTGTGTGCAATACAGTCAGTGTGTTTGTGAACATGTGTTTGTGGGAGTGTACATTTGTGCGCATACACGGCAAAACACAAACAGACTCTTTGCACGCATGCATGTTTACACTCCAGTCAGTTTGAACATCTGACAGTTTGCTCCTCTGGTCTTCTGTGCGGTTCCCTGCTGACCTCCGTGTGCCTCTGTCTCCCAGCGTCTGTGTGTTTACCACCATGCATAATGGGAATTATTTAAGTTACCTGACTGTGTGTCTGCGAGAGAGGGCAGTTATATACATAAAGCCATAGTGCGCATGCGTGTGTGTGCGTGTGTGTCTAAGAGTGTCAGCATTAAAATTCATACATAAGCCGCGTAAGTTGCTGAAATGGGCAACCACCATGTCCAAAACAGACACACACACACACACACACACACACACGTTCACTCATGAAAGTTCATTCATGTGTGAGCCTAAACAGCGTGTCACTGTGGTTCTGACAGCTGGAAGAAAGTTAAAAATATCAAAGTGGCAGGACGGTGACTCCTTTGATAAAATGTGGGGGAAGGAGGATGAATCCTTTTATCCCGTCTTAATGATGGCCCAACATCATTCATCAACCCCCTGTTTGATTTATGCTCACACCACTGCACTGCAACGTTCCCAGCTAGTGATGCAAGCCAGGGAATCATTTTATCACGCTTTTGTGTTATGCAGAGGCAGGACAGTCTCGCATCTCAGGTGTCTGAAGTCCAGCCGATCGTTTCTGGCTGGGTTAATAATGTTAATAATATTAAAAATAATAACAACTTTAATTTATAAAGCGCCTCTCAAGGGACCCGTGGAAGCTTTACACACAGCAGACAAATTAAAGTAATGTGGTTAAATCCCAAACGTCTGCTGCCTACCTCTGTAGGCATCTCTGAGCAAGATGCCAGGTTCCAGTATTTTTAGAAAATAATCCATGGGGGGGACATTAGTACTACATTTCTGTAGTCAACTCTGTCTTTACCCTTTTCATGATGTCAGCCTACCCTTTTAAACCCTTTTAAAGGTAACTTTGGCATGTGGGTATGTGTTGACTAATGTAGAGGAACCTGCTGGTTGTGCAGATAGTGAGAAAAGCGTTATATGGCTCTCTCTGTGTGGCCAATAGAAATCACCCATGTGTTTGTCCCTCGATGTGATTGGCTCACCTATTTAGTGGGCAGGGACAGGGTCTCCGCTCACTGCACAATAAAGAGAGGTAGTAACACTTTAATCATCTACTGTACATTCACTGCAAGTTGCTCAGGATGAAACCACAGAACATGTTGATGTTGATTAGCACGTTGCAGCTGCCCTGATCCGTGAACAATGCGTTACGTGCCGTGCTGTACGAGACCTGCGCTAGCATGTTATCAGCATGTGTTTGTGCAATGGTTTCTCCTTTATGTCGGGGCACTTGTGTAACCTAGAGGATGCAAGCTGCTTGTTTATTTTTAATGATGGAAGCGCTACCATGAATGTAAAGCTTGCTCTGTCAGCCAGGGCTGGTTTGAAATGCATATGCGTGAATTCTTCTTAGGATACATTATGTGCCATGTGTCTCTAATGTTTAGCATTGGTATTACATGAAAGTCGATCCACTCAGGCATCTAAAAGAGATCCTTACCGTCCACCACAGGTGGTCAAGTAGATTTTTTCAGCCCGTGGGCATTTTTTTTTACCTTGCTCAAAAGTGTAACGAGACGAATTTCAAACTGCAAATTCACATCCAATAGCATTTTGTACCAAGGAGAGCTGTTCCAATACAAATATTACATAACCATAACCAGCAAGCCTGGAATGGGTTGTGTGTTTGAAACCGACATATCTAATGCATACTAATTCAGGCCTAACTGACAATTCATGTCAAGCTCCTTTATTTGATTTTCGAACCCACAATCCACATATAAAATGCTGTCATGATTTATGGATTCAACAACCTTGTATCCGTTTTTACAGCAGGCTAGTCTAGAGTGCTTGGCTCCCAGCTGAAATGTCCTGGGTTCGAACCCCAATGTCCAGTCTACCTGTAGGCATCCTTGAGCAAGTTGCCCTAACCTGGATGTATCTGGATTCACTGTCCCTTTTGGATAAAAGTGTCTGCTAAATGATTACATAGTCAATAGCAGTATGTTGACATTAAGAGCTGATCTAATGTACTTACGCAATTCACCATCTCTGTGTCCAGGAATGATTTCAATCCTTTCCACTCTGATCTGAAGGATGGATCAGGGGAGATCTGTCCGTCCAGCCATCAGGGTTTAATTTTTGATAAAGTGAGGACACACCTTTTACAAAGCATTTCTGCAGCTTTTTCCGATTGCAACTCACGTTTACTCATTTCAGCGCTGGTTCCTGTGGTTGGACAATACATCTGAATCGATGAGATTAGAGCAAGACAAACAACAGTGTTTCCATGCAAAGCACTGACTAGGACTGGCCGAATAAAATAATAATTAAATTATGGAACGGCATGAGATCAGTTTTGCCTATCCTCGCCGCATATTTTAGTAGAGAGAAACAGCAGGCCGGAGCTGGATCAACAGTGCCTTTCAGACCATGAAGAGGAGATGGCTAATTGAATACGCTTTACTCCCAATGATTACAGTTAGCTTTGGTTTACACATCTCATTCAGGCGGCCCATTGATCCGGAGCATACATTATTTAGTACCGCTGCGGTGGCCATTTTGTTTTACAGGGTTATCAATAGACAAGACAATTAGCCCGGTTACATAACGCTGCTGTGTGTGCCAGCTCTGTCTCCATGGAGAAGTGTGGCAGAGAAGGAGGAGGGTAAAGGATTAAAAAAGACACAGAGATTATACATAATCTCCACCCAAATTCTTCTTCATGTTAATTAGGGAAGGATAGATATTTCACCAGAGTTAATGTTTCATTTCCATCTGCGTGGAGGTTGACAGTTTAGATTTGCCGTTGCCATGGAGAAGAGAAACACATATTGCATTTTTTATAAATGCTTGTGAGAAGGTTGCAGATTACATGTTTAGTGTGTTTTCTTAGGTTTTTTTTCAGTTGAAGCATGCGTTTCCTCCTCTTCCCTTCACACGCGAGCAACACCACCAAATTAAATCTACAGTCACAGCTATTAAACCCTACTGGAATACAAGACAAGGCCAGACCGGAGTGAAACTACCCGCAAATGATGATTCTGAACATCTTAAATTATTTTTAAATGGTTTTTAAATGAAAGTGTAGCAAGATGGCAATTTAGCAAAATGAAATCTCCTTAAGGAGAATTATCGTACTACACACTACCTCCCTAGTCTATTCATCACTGCCAGCCAGCTCCTCGCTCTGAAAAGGCCGACCCTCCTCACCTTTCTACCCCATGCTTGAGAACCACCCAACCAGCTAACAAAACTGCCCACAGGTCCTTCCTAAAGGGGGTGGGGGGGTGGAGACAACTGGGGTTTTAAATGTTTGAGCTTGCGCGTGGCAGTGTTTGATTGGTTAGGGGGTATGGCCATGACGACTGGAGACCGCAGCTGTTGTTGTGATGTAGGCTGTCTCAGAAACGGAATAAAATACCGTCTAATCAGGGCGTACTACAGCAGGAAGACGTCAAGTTTATGTTTTAACTCCAACGTAAAAAACGGTGCTTGGCTAGGTCCCGTCCAATAGGCCGATGTGTAACGGCAAACATGGAGGTCTCCTCGTCGGTTGAGCGCGGACCAGATTTTATCCAACTGACATACACACCACCGCCTGGCCAAGACCACGGCTGTTATCCACACACCCCCACCATAACCACATCCAGGATGGATGGCAGGGAGGCCTGGCAGGCCCACTCTATACAAAACCAACAGGAGGCCATTGGATCGAGACCTGAATACCCAACTGAGCCACGGTAGTAATTACCAATACAAATCGTTCAAGCAGTTGGTTTATGACCGAAAACCTAATAAACCTCATTTAGATGGTTGTTTTCTTGTTCTGTTTTTTGTTTATTTTTATTCAAGGCCAATCATCATGGACTTTTCTGGCCCCCTGATCGATTTCTATTTATGGTTGTAAATTGTTTTTGAGATGGGGTTTTAAATGTCTGTAATGGCCGTAACGGACGTGATTGAAATCGATATGATTTTAATGAGGATTGAAAAGAATCGTGCCAAGGAAACTATAAGCTATTCTCTCATTCTGAAGCCTGATAGCCTGAACGACAGAAGACATAAGAATAGTGAAAAAGAGAGAGAGAGAGAGAGAGAGAGAGAGAGAGAGGAGTCAGTGATAGTGATGATGAATGAGAGAAAAGGAGGCATGTAAGGAGGGAAGAAGAGAGAGACAAAGGAATGTGAAGATGAAGGACAGTAATAGTGGATAGTATAATGGAGAGGAAGGAGGGACACAATACAAGACATTTGAAAATATTTTAGCGCTTTGTCCGAGTAGAGGAAGACGGCAAGGTTGTAGTGTGATAGAACCACATCTGTCAGGGGACGTTCAATAGGAAGTCCTTGTGAAAAAGGCTACAGCCCAGAGGAAATGGTTACCATGTTAGCTAGCATTAACTCACAAATCACCTTCAGTAACTAGTTAACCTAGTAACTAGTTGTTTGCCCTGAAACATAAACATTAACATTCAGTCATGTAGGACATTTTTTTTTTTTCAAAGCGACTTACAAGAGAGGCTAAGAACAATCAAAGCATACAATCAATAGCTACACAAAGTTTAATTAAGAGGTCAATACACCCCTGGGCAATTTTGCCATTGTTTAATGTGGCAAATTTGCAGATCTTAAATTTGACAATGAAATCTCCCCCTTAAAGTGACGGACAACAGAAATCTGTAATTTACTTCTATTTAGTTATTTAGTTATTCTAGTTAAAATCACAAATAAACGTTAGCTATAAACAGACAAAGGAGTGGCATGTGGATATAATGCACATAACATGTAAAAATTGTGACATTTTTGCCACTATCCGCGCTGAGATGTCACATCCTTCCTTTTTCCTGGCAAAACCGTCCCGGTTCAAATATAATAGAAATCAGCCCACAGGCTGTTCTACACAATGGAGTTGGGAAAGGTCTATTACAACCTGTTCACATATTGGCAATTTAAAGCAATGTATGCATGTAAAAATCCTACACGTAGTTCCCTTAAAGGTTAAGGTGTGTGTCTGAGAGGGTACAGTAACGCCACGTGTGTGTGGATGTGTGGAGCTCCATATGGGCAGCGGTTAATGTTGATGGCTGTGTCAGAGAGGGGGTTAAGCTTCTCAGACACTTATAGGATGACGCCACGGTGTGTGGTGCATTTCATATACAACATCGCTCATTATAGCGCTCATACTCAATGACATGTACTAGCTTAAAAAAGTATCACCACGTTGGCATCAGTCGTAACCATGGGGATAACAACTCCCCCCTCCTTCCTAGAACCAGAGCTACTATAGCGAGAGAGCTGTGCCGCTCCCATTGGCCGTAATGTGAAAAAGACTACAGTACCATGCATGACAGTGCAGAACACACGGGGTAAATGGACCTAAATGCTATAAAATGAGAATCTCTATTTCAGCTATGCATGGGCTATTCGCTACGACTGTGCAAATAACACAATCCACGGGTTATTGTGAATACACCATTATTTGCCGATATACAATTGATGGATGTGATATGACCTCCTTTTCAGAGCAGTTGTACTACTGAGGCTACACAACGGGACGAGCAGCTGGCAGCAGTGGTTATCCTCCTTAATCTCTTCACCATTTTCTTTAAATAGGCATCATTTGAACAAAGCAGGCACATGTTTTGCATCTAAGAGAAATATTTCTCACCTTAAAAGTTATCAGATGAATTGGACAGCAGTGCTCTCATGTATGTGCATGAGGAAATTACCAAAATCTAGAAAGAAATTGCCGTTTTCACCTAAATGGTTTAAGGTCTTCTTATCCACCATTGGAAAATGACCACAATGGCACAATCATAAAATTAACTTCTACACTGTCTACACTCAATTGCACCCCTCGTGTTCCCTTCACATATATTCAGCCAAGCGGCGTATCCTCATTCAAACTTCTTCGCTAAAACTCTCAGCACCAAGCGCACTTTCTTAAATGTCAAAGTGTTGTGAATTCAGGTTGAAACAGGGACTTACACTTTGAGCATCGAAAAAATGATGTTCCTTGAAATCCGTTGCAATCTCACATCATTTCAGTCAATCAGCTTCCTTCTATCGCTTCAAGCCAATTCCTTCATGCAGTCATCTCTGAGTGGAATGACACTCAAAGTTCCCGGTCAACCGCCCCTGGTGCATGTCCAGCCCGAGGTTGGAGTAGACGACATGCAGACCCGCCAAAGCGCTGTAGCAGCAGGGTGGCGACTAATGAAGGTGGAGAGGGTGGTGGTGGGTGTGGTGGTGCTTGGTTGAGCTGAGCAGTGCTCCATGCTGCCTGGTCCATATGGTGCTGCTGCCAGTCCCCCCCCCCCACCCCACTCCCCCAGACCCAGCTGTGAAGAGGAACTAAACATGGTGGTGGGCCGGTGTCTGTGTGTCTGTATGTGTGCGTGTTAATATGTCTTAATGTGCGTGGTGTGTGTGTGTGTGTGTTTGTGTGTGTGTGTGTTGAAGTAGCAGGTGTTTAATGCATTACTGCTAAACCAGGCAGCGATCAAACAGACACTGGCTGTCTGATTCTGTTTCTAACACAAACACAACTGCACTCTAACAAACACACACACACACAAACTAACTCTCTAAAACATTAAGACTGACGCATACAAACATACTCAGAGGGAACATTAAAATGTGATACACAGATACATTCCTCCAAAGAATCACCTCAAAGAAGCAGACACACACGCACGCACGCACGCACACACACACACACACACACACACACACACACACACACACACACACACACACACACACACACACACACACACACACACACACACAGTGCTGGCCAGAAGGCCAGTGTGTCCTTCAGACTCCAGCATGTCCTGTCAGACATCCACAGATGTTCCACCTTCAACACACACACACACACACACACACACACCATGGACTACAGCCCAGCATGTGCGCTACAACACAATACTGTGTGAAATAATTGAACAGAACATAGCACAACAAAAGTTCGATCGAACAGATCGAAAAATGTACAAAAATGTCAATGCAATCCAAGCAACAGAATAGAAGACAACACAATGACACGGAAGAAGCATGAGACGCACAGCAACACCACAGCAAGAGCACAACTGAAAACGACTTACCTCACGCTAATCCTTTTTATTAATGTTTAGCTATAGGCTGTTTGGTGGCTCAACAAGCCTTTGCTCGTGCGCTAATACACCTTGTAGCGACCCAGGTTCGACTCCCACCTGCGGTCCTATCCTATATGTAACTCCCTCTATATGTCAACCCCGCTCTCCTCTGCGTCTTCACTGTCCTGTCTGTAAATCCCATTAAAATACGTATTAATGAATGAATGAGATGATTATCTGTGGCGGGTTAATAGGATGAAAAGTTAATTTCATTCCAAAGTGAAAAGGTAATGGTAGATTATCTGACCAGTGTCACCTTTTAATGAATATGTAAAGTGAACATTTTAATGGATCTATAGTATATACATTTAAAACCTAATTTGGAGTTAATAGTAACACTGGCGTTTTAAATACTCTTTGATTGAGTGAAATCGTTCACAGCACGGCCAAATTGTAAATTATAACCGTGGGTGCTGTACATTGTTGTGGGTCTCTTCCAACCAATAAGACATTTTAAAGTGGTTACGCTGGTACTGATCACAGACAATAAGATGTATTCTGAAAGTTCAAACTGCCTGTTACTGTCAGGTCCCACAGAGCCGGGCTTCTCGCATACCACATTTTGTTATAATAACCGTGATGAATGAAAGAAACGTTGGTATTCTGCTGAACTCATCCAGGGCCACCCAGCCGCCGGCGCACAGCGTGTACGAGACAATCGAGGCCTTTCCCTCCATCTCTGGGATCTGTGGAGCACCCCCTGCTCGTGGGCAAATTAATCAACTCACTGAGATTAAGGCCGTTTAAATTTGACCTTTTAGAAATGTCTCCTTTTAAATGTAGTGGAAAGGCATATCATGGTTAGCGAAATGTCAAGCACACGTTGCATTAAACAGGTGAAGCTGCTGAAAACACCTCCGGGATTTCTGACTGTGACCCTGTGCTGCTGTTGCGACCGCCTCAAACCTACATAGCTTCAGCTTTTGTTTCCCCTCCATGCATCCTGGGTTCGGCCATTCTAACACGCTGAGCATGCGAGTTTGTGAAGCACCCTGACTCGCTAGCAACCATAACTCAATGAGCGCCGTATGATGCCAAGTACCCTTTTATGTATTTAGAGGTAGGCTAGGAGGATACGAGCGCACCTATCTGAACATGGGAACAGAACATGTTAACTCAGAGTAAGAAAAGACGGAAAGTCCCCCCCCCCCATGTTTTGAACTCAGGACCTCTTGTCCTTGCTGTGATTAGCATTAGCGCTAATGCTAATGCTGTGATTAGCATTAGCGCTAACCACAGGGCCTCTGTGGCACCACTGTCGTCCCTCAGGACTTCATTTGGTTTATAGATTCACACGTGTAAAAATATTCTGAATGCATCAGTTATCCAGTTCATCCACTTGAATCAGTGTGCCAAGTACACAAGCTACAGGCTTCCGGCACGCAGGTTTTCACGCCTACTCGCAAAGCCATGTTTTCACCTTCATTATTAAAAAAAAACAAACACTACGACTTTACAAATAACGTCAACATAGGGCAATGTCTTCGCCATCACCATTAGAAGAGATGCACCCTATAGTCAGTCACCCACGACATGATTTATCATGCGGAAATGATAATGCGGTTCTCTATGATTGTGTGTGTGTGTGTGTGTGTGTGTGTTTGTGTGTTACAGTGGGTGTCAGCGTGCTAATGCAAGCAAGATAAGCACGCCGGTGGTCTGTTACGTAACACTAGCACAACAGACCTGCTGTTGGTCACATCACTGAAGGGACACGGCGCTGGCACCCAGAGCTCTGTCACTTCAGATCAGCGCCGAGGAAGAGGGGAGTGGGTGGCTGGCAGCCGCCACTGCCGGCTCTCCTGCTCCCCCTACAGGGGCAACAGTGGTGCAACATGTATATTCCCCTGTTCTATATGTTGTTCTGTCTTAGGATACTAAATGCGAATCCCGGATGTCTAAATGATGCATCTTTTACTGACAGCCCCTGGAGATGCTGAATTTCTGACTCATCATTAATTTCACCTCATTCAACTTTCTCACAAGGATGTGGAATTTGAAATCTCCAATAAGCCACTTTACACCTTGCTACCGATCACCGTCTTTCATGAATATTACTTCAAATACATGCAGTTTATGTAGAACTACATTCATGTGTGTGGGTTTTTTATTATTGCTGTGTGCGTCTTTGCCATTGGTACCGTTAACCCCTCATCATCTGAACCGAAACCTTCAGAAAAACTACAATTCACACAAGCTTCACTGCTTACACACTGCTTGTGGCCCATCCATTTGTTTAGAGAGGAAAAGTGATAAATGCATTGACAGTTTGGGAATTGGGCAATTTATCATTAATAATGGCTATTTGTTACATATTCCCATGTCTGTATTCTGTGAGTGATTCGTTAAGGAAATATGCATTGCATATGTATCTGCCAAGCACAGCATTAAATATTGCCGTCTTTTCCACTCTTATTGCCTCAACATCGTGTCATCATGTGTCAGTTATACAGGGACGTCGCAATCCAAACGACACAATCAAACAGTGATACACACTTCTCAGTCCTCATAAAGCCCACACCAGGGGGGACGTCATTCAGAGTGCGCTATCACCCGCCCGTCTTCTGAGACCCATTATATACACAGGGACATGAAAAAGAGGGCAGACTAGGCCAGCGCTGCTCCCCACGGAGGAGCTCCGTACGCTGGGTCTGCTCAGTGACGGGGCCCCCCCTCTCTGTCTTTGGAGGCAGTAGGACAGAGAGAGCGGAAGAGAGAGAGAGAGCGGAAGAGAGAGAGTGAGAGAGAGTGCGAGAGATATGAGAAAGGATGGAGCAGTGAAGAGTGGAGGAGGGGGACAGCTGGTCTGTGGGAGAGCCAGGCACTCCCGCCGGTCACCCCAGAGAGATGGAAGGAAAAGACAGAGAGGAAAGGAAGATGAGACAGAGAGAGAGAGGTAGATGGGGAATGGGGGGGGGGGGATGAGGAGACAGATAGACAGACAGACAGACAGACAGACAGATAGATAGATGGATAGATGGATAGATAGATAGAGATGTGATCTAAAAGACAGAGAGGAACAGAGAGAAAGATAAATGAGAAGCAGAGGAAGGGAGGAAAGAGGGATATGGCCAGGAAAGCAATGGAAGAGGGAATAAGAACAAATACCAAAAGAGGGAGGTGTGGAGAGATACAAAAACAAGAGAGAAAATTAGGTGAGAGAGAGAGAGAGAGAGAGAGAGAGAGAGCGATGAGGGGACAGATTGTGAACGAGAAAGAGGGAAAGATTAAATTAGGATGTCCTACATAGAGCTTTCATAATCATTTACAACGAAGACTGCATGGTTTTTATGGATAATACATTCTTATGAAATACCCTTAATTGACAATTACTAATAGTGACTAATAGTGACTAATAGTCTAATCTAATATCTAATAGTAATTGGCTTTATACACCTTTGTGTTCCATCAGAGACCATTAATACAATTTTGTACAATTTCCCATCTTGGCCATCTAACTATACAGCGAGGAATCTCTGTCTTTAAGTACTTATGCATGTATGTCCTTCGCATATCTCAAGAACCATTCATCCCATCTACTTCACACTTGGCGAGTGTATTGCCGGGCACCCAAGGACGTGCAGTGTCGAATTTGGTGTAATTTGGACGCGCGACACGTTCAATATGAATAAACTTTGAATAAACAAGCAACCTGACTCCAGCATGTCTTCACCTATGTCTGCTGCGGCCTTTACAGGCCGCGGCTCATTAACAGCAGTTAAAAGTCCAGTTAGGAACAACATGAATCAAAGATTTGTGGCTGTGTTAGTGGTTAAAAATACATTCATCCTCATCATTATTTCACATCTATATTCCACCGCCAGTTGGGACATAATTATGATGCAGTGATGTGATCGGGAGTCTGCACAGGGTGTTTTATTTTGAAAATTGACCAGATGCTCTGTGCCATTCCTGTCTCTGACTTCCTGCCCAGTTCGATTTGCTTTGTGCAGCTTGACGATGCGAGCCATGCGAGGCTACGCCTGTGTGGAAATGAATACCTCCTCTAATTAAATCCATGCTCTACTTTATAACCGCGGTGGTTGTGTTGCCACGACTTGGTGTGTTTTTCGGGAGTGGATTTATTTGGGGGCCTCAGGCGTCTTGCTTTACTTTCACCCTTACTCTAACTGGGAATGTCGGTATTGGCGGTGGTAGAAGATGTACTCAAAACTTTTTCTGAAAACTATTAACTATTAATAGTAAAACTATTAATACCGCAGAGTAAAAGTAAAAGTTCTGCAGTCATATTTGTACTTAAAGTGAAGACTGAGTGGCATTATCAGCACAATACGTCTGTTCAAGGTGGAGCGTTTAATTCTAATATAATGCTGGATAGTTTAATGAATAATAATGCCTCATATTTCAATTGTTATATTTTGTGAGTATGTTGGTCCACTTCTGGGGGCACGCCTGGAACGGGCACTGCACTCTTTACACATCCCCAAATTACCGACTAGCATTAGCAACTAGCGTTAGCAGAGACAGAGAGGTAACTTATGCTGTGTCTGAAATCGCGCACTTACGTAAGTGCACTTACATTTAGTGCACTTCATTATCCCTACAGTACACTTACTTATAGTCGCAGTGCTCTCATTTCTACAGTGCAATGTCAAAACAGCCTTCGCGCACCTACCGGAAATGAGTTCGCAGTTTGGCGGTTTTTCTTCGTTTTTTTTTTTTTGTGGCCGTTTTCCTCCTGCCGGAAAACGGCCTACCGCTAAGTTTATTTACCTATCAAATATATTAATATATATTAATTTACATATTCAATACTATTTTACATTTGTAGAGTGCGTTGGTCTCAACTGTTACTCCCGTGTCCTCCATTTTTTGATTCCGCCCCTTCCGCTACGTAGACAAAATGGCGGCCGTTGAGTGCGGAAAGTGTCCATCGGTCCACACTCACATTTTAGATAGTTTTTAGTGCGCCACCGACGTATTTCCAGTGCACTACGTTTTGGCGCACTCTCCGCTTTTGCGCAAAGTGCACTCAAAAAAGTAAGTGTAAGTATAGAAGTGCGCGATTTCAGACACACCATTAGATTACCTTTCTACTGATGTAACATACCAATTGAACAGTTAAAAGACAACCGTCACACCCATTCTAAAATAACCAAAAAAATCCCAACACATCTAACTTACTGTATATACTGTTAATTACCATTAAGTCATTTAGCAGAAACTTCAATCCAAAGCATCTCACAGTGAATTCAGATACAAACCAATCTGGAGCAGGTAGAGGTTAAGACATTGGGGGTGGAGTCCAGTACCTTTCGGTTGGGAGTCGAACATAACCACTACAGTTACAGCACAACAGACCTGGGGCCTCATTTATAAAGGTCTCTGCGCACGAAAATGTTGCGGAAACAGGGCTGAAATGTGCGTAGGCCTACGCATCTTTCACCGCCAACGTCGTGATTTATAGAAAAAAACCTTGCGGAAAAGAGTGCGCAGTTCTACGCATCCTTTCACCCTGGAGTAAAGCTCCCGCAAAGTTTTTCAAACAGTGAACTCCGGAGACGACCACAGGAAGAAGGTGGCGGTAATGCACTATATGTGTTTGCAAACCGCCAATAAAGCCAAAAGAAGAAGAAGATGCTGTAACCCCCGGAGCTCATTGCGGACCCAACGCACATTGCGCACCACATACGAGTTATTTATTCATTTATATATTTATTTTATGAAAAGCACCCATTATGAAATATGAATTAAAGCAAAATTATGTTCAACACACTACAGCCCTTTCAAATCACAATCCTCGGCCAGACCAACTGCGTCACTTAAACATTTAAATAATGAGCTTGATAAATAAGCCACAAAATAGACTTGCGTTGGTCTACTTCATTTAGAAGCACTTCGATCTCCGAATCCGAAAACCGCGCTTTCTTTTTAAAAGGCGCATCCATTTTTCCGTCTAATGATTGGTCAGAAAAGGCTCCTTCCTACTTATAAATATTAAGTGATTAATTAGCATTGACCTTTTAAGGACTATTAAGGGATGGACTTGGGAGGAGCAGAGCGCTCGTGCACGCACGGCCAAATTAGACACACGTTGGTATTTATAACGAGAAGAGTGCGTACAGGTGTGCGCAGCAAGGTTTTATAAATCTGAATGTTTTTGTGCGTACGCACATTCTGAGGTTTGGGCGTACGCAATGTTCTACGGAGGGTTTCACGCAGAGGTTTATAAATGAGGCCCCTGGCCTCCACTATGTATTTTCTCCAGCTGATCCCTGGCTACTCGTGTGCATCGTCAGCATACAGCTGGGAAAGACAATGCCGTATGCCTCGATACGGACCACCATCTGTATTATTCTGAACACGTTACATATTGTTTAGCATTAGCGTTTATCCCCCCATTAACCCCTGCTAGCTTTGTGTTGCTCTTGTACTTTGTCTTTGCTCGCTGTGTCTGTCACCTCCGTTTACCCCAACCTTGTGTGGTTCTTGGTGTTGTATTGTGCTTTCTTCCTTATAAAAGAAGTTACAGAAAAATGATAACAATATTATACATTTAAATGTAGTTTTTTTTTTTTATCCAAAGTGACTTTCAGGTAAGGTTGCGGGGATAAAAAAACAAAGCAAAAAAAAAGATAAGGTATATAAGATGATAAAGGAAGACAAAAAGCGAGTTGTGTACAGAGTTGACAACTGGAGCAGAGCAGTGACTAAGTTCAGCGTATATGAAAACAGACATGTGAATGCTTTCGCTTTTTTTTCTACCCAAGACACCAAAGAACCTAAAAACAAATGAAAATGAGTGTGATTGACAACCGTGAGAGAAATTAGAGAAAAGGAGAGAGAGAGAGAGAGAAAATAAGAAAGGGAGAAAGGGAGAGGCAGAGTGATAAAAGATAGACAGAGGGTGACAGAGAGAGAGAGAGAGAGAGAGAGAGAGAGAGAGAGAGAGAGAGAGAGAGAGATAGCGAGAGAGAGAGAGAGAGAGAGAGAGAGAGAGAGAGCGCAGACCCGTGCTCCCTGCGGGAGGTGAGTGACAGCCATGAATATTTAACGGGCCACTATCGGTTCATCTGCCCGCTCCCCCAACCCCAGTCTAAGTCCAAAGTTATACACTCTTCTCGGCTCAATTAAACAGGGATAGGCGATTGATTAATCGACCTTAGCTCAGCGCTCCTTTATTAGTGCCGTAGCACTCGGATCCTCTGAGCGATTAGAGGAGATGTTGGCAGCCTGAGCTTCTATCAACACGGTCATCACGCTTACGCTTATCTCTGGCGTTATTCCTTAACTGTGGTTTCCTCTATCTAGGCCCACTGAACGAATGCAATAGGAAGATGCTGTCGGATGGAAAGCTGTGAAACAGTACCACCTCCTGGCCTGGGAAGTCAGATGAGATGTCATAGACTGCAACAGGTACAGGTGCAGCCAGACAAGGGCGCCGCAAGGGGGGGGGTTAGGACTATTCTAAGGGCCTGTGGACTGAGATATCCACACACTACCCACTATACGCTACCCAGCTTTTTATGTTTCTGATTCGTAAGATGTAAATGTAAATGTACTCTGCAGAGTATATTTTGGTATTTTAATCTTAGTATTGATCAAAAGCTTTGCATGTTCCCAAAGTCACTGTGGATTAAAGTGTCTTGTAAATGATAGTATGTCATTACATGAATGTAATGTAAGTGAAACCAAAAATCTGGGCACTGTTAGGAATTGTTAGGAGAGGAAGGGAGTTACATATTGTTTGCAACAATTCTGTTACAGGAAATTTGAAACATTTAAAAACAATTAACATAACAATGAACACCTGCCACACACCGACACAATAACTAATAATAATTTGTTGCAAAACCACATGCATCTGTGACACACTGACACACTAAACAGTAGGTGCAACAACCCCCACTGGGACTGTTTAAATGGGGGTTCAATGACTCCACACATACGCTCCCCCCTGGGATAGTGCCCTTGTGCAAGGCGTTCAAGCTGTGTGGAAGACTGTGACAGAAATAGCAGACACACATACCATGACCTGTTAAAAATCATCTCCCCAATGTCGCTGAAGGTTAGAAACAAATAAGAGAAGAAATTGGTAATAATTTGTGACTATAAGGGGTAAATAATATTTCCATCATGATAAGAGAGATCAAGATATCTCAACGAGATACGATATCTGAATAAGTACAGACTCAATACGTTACATTAATTAGACATATTCCCAACCGCCGATGCATTTCTCGCTTTTCCTTACGACCCCACAGTCATGTAAGTTTTAATTGTAATGGTGAGGTATCATAGCTACATAATTACCTCACTCAAGAAGGGTCTTCCACAGCAAAGCCCACTCCCCCCCATCACAAATCCCCTTGGAGCGAACCCTCCTAACGTCAGGAGTATCCAAGAGGCTCCTGCCATATGGACACCCTAGCTGTCTGATGTTGTGTTGGTGTTAGCTAAAGAAACACCGAACTGTGGAACTATAACCGCTGTGTGACGCCGGTAACTTCTACGTGAAGCTAGTAACTGCTATGTGAAGCTAGTAGCTCCTACATTTAAGCTAGTAACTGCTACGTGAAGCTAGTAACCGCTATGTGAAGTTATTAGCTGCTACATGAGGCTAGTAGCTACTACGTGAAGCTAGTAACTGCTACGTGCAGCTACTAGCTGCTATGTGAAGCTAGAAGCCGCTACGTGAAGCTAGTAGCTGCTACGTGAAGCTAGTAGCTGCTTGTGAAGCTATAGCTGCTTGTGAAGCTAGTAACTGCTGCGTAAAGCTAGCAGGTGCTATGTGAAGCTAGTAATTGCTACATGAAGCTAGAAGGTGCTACGTGAAGCTGCTAACTGTTACGTGAAGTTAGTAGCTGCTACGTGAAGCTAGAAACTGCTACGTGAAGATGGTAACTGTCATGGCTAGGTGTAGCTGAGCCCAACCACTGCCAGTATCTAATGCTTTCCCCAAGCAGGTGTTTCCGGTCCTCCCTACTTACCCCGTGTTTCCCATGTCTCCTTACTCTTTGTGTATTTGTTTTGTTTGCCCTGTCTGCAGTTTTGTATCGTCTGTCTGCTTGTTAGTTAAGATTAGCTGTATGCAGTCACTTCTGACACTGACGTTTTTTATACCTGTCTTTTTGCCAAGTAAAGTCTGTTCTTTTTCTCTTGAGTGTTTGGGTCCAAGCTCTAAATTGTAAATGAACAGTATCTGTCACTACCAATTTAACTTCACTTAACTGATTTAGAGAAATGTACATTGGCCAGATTATGTTTATATAATCATGAATGGAGACTTGTCTGGGTATTATTTCCCTCTACAAGTCGCTCTCTTACCAAGTTTTTAACAGCAGTCAGGCTTTAAAATCAACATCAGCAGTTACTACAAGCGTGGATATGAACACTTACTGTGCGTAATAGCGTGTCAAACCGTTGCAAAAGAAACAAATTCCACAACAATGAAAATGTGTATTATTTCTGACCAACAGATCCTCTCTTACCCTTTACTTCTCACGGTTCACTGATTGAGACTCTGTCACACACACACTAGGACATACGAAGGTGTATGACTATTGTATTTTCACCACCGAGAGTGGGACCCATGTGTGAGAGAATGCGAGGCGTGTGTGTGTGTGTGTGTGTGTACACATGTTGGTAGTATTGTTTTAAATGGTACCTCCTCCTGGTCCAACATGTAGAGCTGATTTCCGGAGATCACGCAGAGACGGGGGTTCCAGGGGTCGTGCGTTGGGCGATCGTAGACCGGGCGGTCGTGCGAGGGGCGTTCGAAGGCAGGACGGGTGTGCGAGGGGCGATCGTAAACGGGACGCTCGTGCGCGGGCGGGTCGTAGGAGGGAGCGTGGAACGGTGGGAGGTGGGAGCGATGATGGCGGTGGTGATGATAAGAGGGGGGGGCAGCACACCTCGCATCTGGAGTGTGTGTGCGGGGGGGGTTAGGGGGGGATGGGAAGGAGGAGAGAGGGAGGAAAGAGGAACGGGAGGAAAAATGGAGGAGGGATGGCGAGGGAGGAAAGAGGAAAGGAAACAGGAAGGAACAGGATCAGTCGGGAACATTTGGTTGCAGGGTGGAGACATGGCATGTGCGTGTGCATGTGTGTGTGCACACGCTCACGCCATGGTCACATGCTCATAAATAACACCCGGCTCAGCTGACAGTTGGAACACATTTGATGACACCTGCGAAAAGCACCTGAAGACTGAGCACTGCAGGGAGCCCCTTAACACCCGATGCCAATTGTCAATGAACTCACCTGTTTGCTGTATCATCGCTAATGTAGAAATGACTGTTATGACCACGATTGTTTCTGATAGGTTTCTGTATCAGTTGTTTTGTCGACAACATTTAGAACAAACATATTTCATACACGTATGTTCAGGACTGCAATGTTACTATCATCCCAAATGTTCAGACAATTTAACCCAGAAGGCAATTCAGGAAGTACTCTTTTCCCCGCCCCTTACATTTGACCTCAGACAGGCCAACAACCCAGGGTTGATTAAAGTACTTAATCATACGAGAGAAATGCACTCGTTTTGCTTGTCATAGACTAATGAAGACATTTTTGGGTGAGTAACAGCGTAGTAGTAGAATAATAAAGTATTAACTGCTCAGAAGTAATTTCATTTAATAAGTGTGAGGCTAACATTAACACTCTAGTCATGTTAAAGCCAAACCCGGCGACTTCCCTCCCAGAATTATCTGACGATCGCTCACTCCTTCATCCGCCTCTGATCTCCCTCCCTCTCGCTCCCTCTGTCTTCAGAGTCCTTGAGTATCACTCTCTCTCTGCCTGAACAATTTATTTTCTTTTATAAGTAAAACCAAACGACGACGCCGGCATCTGATAATACTGTTGAGTATTTTTTTTTTTTTGGGAGCTGCCAAATATGGATACAGCAGTATGAATGTCTTGCGGCAGCTCTCTCTCTCTTGATACAGACTGATGCTGGGACGCCCTCATCTTTGAACCAGTCTGGAAAACATAACTGGGAATAGACGGAGACCATAATGTGTTGAGAAATACTTTGAAAACCCACTTATCTCAAGCGGTAATGCAAGCGGTACATCTGAGGTCTCCTTAAGGCTCAACAACCCTTTGAATTGAGTCTAGATAAAACAAAAAATGACATTTTCTCATATTTTCCGCCTGGCTTCGTATTTTCTTACAAGAAAATGATGTGTAATTCCTGTTTGGTTAAACTCTTTGTATGGCGTCCTTCCAAGTCATGTTTCCTTAGTTGCACACGCACACTTTCACACGCACACACACACGCACACACTTTCTCTGACATATTCACACGCACATACGCACACACGCACACACACACATGTATTAGTTCCATTATGCTGACAGTGCATAAGTGTGTCCAGCAGGCCTGCAGTTGACACACTGTCTTGGTGACAACAACCTTCGACCCCTTTATCAACCGGTACATGACACATGCCGCTGTTTGCGGACGGAAATCAGCTCTGTCGGGAGAACCACAGGAGACTTTGTCCCTTCTCCATCTCTCCCTCCCTCCTCCTCCTTCACCCCATCTCCTCCATCTCTCTCTCCCTCCCTCCTCCTCCTCCTTCACCCCATCTCCTCCATCTCTCCCTCCCTCCTCCTCATTCACCCCATCTCCTCCATCTCTCCCTCCCTCCTCCTCCTTCACCCCATCTCCTCCATCTCTCCCTCCCACCTTCTCCTCCTTCACCCCATCTCCTCCATCTCTCCCTCCCTCCTCCTCCTCCTTCACCCCATCTCCTCCATCTCTCCCTCCCTCCTCCTCCTCCTTCACCCCATCTCCTCCATCTCTCCCTCCCACCTCCTCCTCTCATTCACCCCATCTCCTCCATCTCTCCCTCCCTCCTCCTCATTCACCCCATCTCCTCCATCTCTCCCTCCCTCCTCCTCATTCACCCCATCTCCTCCATATTTCCCTCCCTCCTCCTCATTCACCCCATCTCCTCCATCTCTCCCTCCCTCCTCCTCCTTCACCCCATCTCCTCCATCTCTCCCTCCCTCCTCCTCCTCCTTCACCCCATCTCCTCCATCTCTCCCTCCCTCCTCCTCATTCACCCCATCTCCTCCATCTCTCCCTCCCACCTCCTCCTCTCATTCACCCCATCTCCTCCATCTCTCCCTCCCACCTCCTCCTCCTTCACTCCATCTCCTCCATCTCTCCCTCCCACCTCCTCTCATTCACCCCATCTCTTCCTTCTCTCCTCTTTCTTTCATTCTTCTCACTTCTCACATCCTCCTCCTTCCCTACCCCACCTTTTCCCCTCTTTCATCTTTCTATCACCCTTCTTCTTACCTTGTCCTCACCCCCTTCCTCTACTCCCCCCCCCTTTTATCTCCTTCTCCTCTCCTCTCCTGCCCATTCCAACTCCCGCCCTTCCTCTACACCTCCTCTCCCCCTTCTCCTTCTCCTCTCCACCCTCTCTCTTTCCTCTCATCTCCTCTTAACAGTGAGCCAGGCAGAGAATCCTGACATACAATGCAGTGCAGCATTACCACCCTGTCACCATTTTTTTTTGTCTCTTTCTATACGACGTAAGCATTTTCTCGTATATTCGTATATATTTCACTCTCTTTCTCTGTCCATTTCTCTGTCTGTCTGTCCGTCTGTCTCTCTTTCTCTCTCTGTCTCTCTCTCTCTCGCGCGCGCTCTCTTGCTCTCACTCGCTGTATTGTCAGTTTCACTGCTACAGGACCCACAACACTGCCATATTCTCCCCATTCAGAGCAGGAAATCACAACAGGCAGCCTATAGTAGCGCTGTGGCAAAATCAGAGGATGTTTTTAGATCATGTTTAAATTATGTACTGGGCTGCTGAAATATTGATCAGGTTCTAAACAAGTTTCAAGTTTTTAAAGAGCGTCCAAGGCATGCCAATGCAATGTGGAGCATGGTCTCTAATTAGAGACACCGGTTCTGCTTCCAGGTCATTCCTTACAGGCATTGATCTGCCCATTGTTCTGAGGGGCTTTAAGGAGCTAAAGTGTGAGGTGTTGGGACCCTTGCCCAAGGACACATCATGAAATACAGCTAGTGTGGCAGGGTTTATTAAGGCTGAATTATACTCCTGTGGTGTATCGCCGCCAGCTCTCTACATCACCTGTGTAGCCCACAGAGGACGCCCTGCAAGCACCTCGCTAAAAATGTAACGACACTTCAGGGCCACAGAAGGCTGCAAGGGGCTGTGATTGGCTGGCTTGGTGTTTCCGGCTCCCGACACCAACATGGAGCAGATTTGATCTGATCTTGAACTTCACACTATCAAGATCTGGTGAGTTTCACACGATAAAGATCTGGTGATCTTCACACTATAAAGATCTGGTGATCTTCACACTATAAAGATCTGGTGATCTTCACACTATAAAGATCTGGTGATCTTCACACTATAAAGATCTGGCAATTTTCACAGGATAAAGATCTGGTGATCTTCACACTATAAAGATCTGGCGATTTTCACATTGCAAAGATCTGGTGATTTTCACATTATAAATATCTGGTGATCTTCACACTATAAAGATCTGGCGATTTTCACAGGATAAAGATCTGGTGATCTTCACACTATAAAGATCTGGCGATTTTCACACGATAAAGATCTGGTGATCTTCACACTATAAAGATCTGGTGATCTTCACACTATTAAGATCTGGTGATCCTCACATTGCAAAGATGCCACTGAATGAGTGGCGATCATTCGGTCGACTACTACGTGCATAATCACCCACGTGGAACCACGGATGGTGTACAGCCACCGTGGACCTCGTGCAAGTAGAAAAAGTGGGGTAGTTGAAATGTGTTACTTGAAGACACTTGGTGTAGTTGTATGGTAGGAGCAGAGAGGTGTGCACACAAACACACACACACACACACATCCTCTGGGGCTGTTCAGACACAGAAAAGATAACTTTTATAAAAATATTAGGCCAGGAATATGGGCTGTTTTGCTGTATTAATAGAACCAGAGGACAATGACTGAGTTGGGTGGGTGGATGGGTGGGTGGGTGATGAATTGATGGGTTCAATGTATGAAGTGAATAGATGGATGAATGAATAAATGGATGAATGAGTGTGTGGGTGGATGGGTGGATGTATGAATGGATGGATAGAGAAAGATAGACAGACCAGTTATATACATCTCCTTATCAAAACATGCAGGGATCCAGTGCCACACACAATTCTGCTCCATATCTCTCTCTCTCCCCCCCCCCGCCTTTCTTCCTCTCTCTTTCTCTCTCTCTCCCCTTTTCTTCGTCTGTCTCTTTCTCTCTCTCCCCCTTTCCTTTGTCTGTCTCTCTCTCTCTGTCTCGCTCTCTCTCCCTCCCCCTTTCTTCCTGTCTCGCTCTTTTTTTCTCGCTAGTGTCTATAAACCTGGGCCCCGCCGTGGCTGCTGAATCTTAACCAAACTATGAGGGCTTCAGGCCTGGAGGTATTATCTGTAGGTATCCACCTGTGGGGGGCGGAGGACTGAGTCATCCCCAGCCTGCCTACCTCCGCCCCACCTCCTACTGGGCCTATTAGGGGTGTAGAGAAGCACTGCGGACATTATTTCAATAAACTGTCTGGTTGTCCTGGCTGTCGGTCCGTCCAACGATGGGGGAATGGGGAGCGCTGGGCGGCATGCAGGGAAACTATTTGGAGCTAGCGGGAAATGCTGATGTGCCACTTTTCTTTTTCCCCCTTCCCTTTCTTCCTGCCTTTCCTTCTTTCTCTCTCTCCCCTCTTGCCTTTCTTCTTCTTGTGT
>JAOPHQ010004587.1:0-158090 GCA_030340625.1 Merluccius polli
GAGATAAATGACCTGAGCTCAGCGCATGGGTGCACAGAAACCCTGGTGGCGGCAGGACATTTATCTTCCTAAACATGGACTGAACAAACATGCTAAAATGCAGAGATAGGACTCCAAGCCCCTCTTCTGTAAGAAGAGAACAGAGAACATGCATAGGGTCAGGAAGGTGTAGTGAAGTCTGCAGCCTACCTGCAAGCATCCTTCAGCAAGATGCCCTAATCCCTACCTGCTCCTTAATGACATGGAGCCAATGCAAAAATCACTGCAAGTCACTTTGGATGAAAGCATCTGCTAAATGACTAAACACTGAATAGCAATGCAGTAATAATTAGCATTTGGTTGTTTGACTTCCTGCTGCCTGTGAGAAGACCGGTGGGAACAGGGTGGGCTGTGACCTAGTTGTTGTGTGTGGAAGATTCATGGCATCGAGGAAAGACTGTTCCCACTGATTCATGATGATGATAATACAGCTCGTATTCGTACGGTAATGACTCACCCACGGCTAGGGTGGTGCAGCAGGGGGGCCAAGTGTACTTGGGCACACACACACACACACACACACAAACACTCAGTCCCTGGCCACCCTCCAAGCCGAACATACATTTTATTTACTTTGCACCAAATGGAGAGACGGCGATTCTGGAGAAAGTGAAACAAAAAAAACCCAGCAGAAAAACAACCTGGTTTCACAACGACTCAGAGTAGACGAACAGAAACCCAGCGCTGAGAAAATGCTGCACAGGAGTAGCCAAAGATTTAACCCTTAGTACTGAACACGCGAACGCTGCTGTCCTACAGGAAGCAGGCGCCGCGACGCAGAGTTCACAGCCTTCGTGTCCAGACAACGCGGCTGCGTGTCGCCGGGACTCGAGCGTTGCGTACTTTACTGTGGTGCACAACTACCAGAACTGGTGAAACCAAGGACTAGATAATATACCAGGACCCCCCCACCCCCTGTTCTGTCAAGACCAGAACCAGACCAGAACCAAGATCAGAACAGACCAGACGAGAACCACTCACTCGACCCACAGCTAGTAGTTGAATCAACAGTGCCTCGACTTTTACAAGACTTACACACTATGATCCTGTGTGTGAGTGAGTGAGTCAGTGTGTGTGTGTGTGTGTGTGTGTGTGTGTGTGTGTGTGTGCGTGCATGTGCCTACGATGTGTGTCTGTGCGCGTGTGCATGTTAACCTTGCACTTCGGTCCTCTTTACCAGCAGTACATCATGACGTGCCGATCCGAGACGATCTGTTCTGTTCCCCCATCGAGTGGAAACACAACATCATGTCATAAGAGCACATCTCGCTATCACATCCATCTCAAAGTGCATCCACTTTGATTGGTATAATTTAACAGCTCTTGTCTGAAAACACAGAGAGACCTGGCGCTGCACAGGGAACTCAACGCATCGTGGCTCTTTTGTTACATGCCTTTAATTCCTCTGATGCGGAGGATGTTGAATCCTAATTAAAACAAAGACGACCGTTGACAATGCATGCAATAGAATGGGAAACAGTTGTGACACATCACAGATTTAGCTCTGTGCAGCTCTGAGTCCTTTGCTCAATGCGCTGCAGAGACGTTGGGTTGCAAGAGGAGCCATAAATAGACTGTCTCCCGGGCAGAAGTGTAATGAGCCCTGGGCCCGGCCTGCCCTGGCCCGGCCAGACAGCTGATCTCATGACTTATCAAAACCACATCACTTCCTGCCTTCCAGAAAGGGGCGGGTCTCCAGATCTGGCCGACCAAAATGTGTAAGTGTGTGGGGAAGGCGAGAGGAAGGGAGGGAGGCAGTGGGTGGGTGGGGGGCAATGGTGTTGTGGAACCGGATGTCACGGCGAGCAGGCAGGAAGAGGGGGGGGGGGGGATGCCCATATATGTGCGCTGGTGATGGTGGTGGTGGTGCGTCTCAGACAATGTGGAAGACATTAAGGAGCCCTGAGTGGGCGCACGATGCAGGAACACAGGAAATGCATACATCACATCCTACACGTGCGAAAGCCCACCCGCCCGCCCGCCCGGCGGTCTCTCTGAGCTCTCTGGTGCGGTAGATTCATGAAGTAGATTGCAGACACACACACACACACACACACCCCTCAGGTAGCACTGCAGCTAAATGGCGGATTGCATGTTGTTTTTCCGCAAAGGTCCAAAGGTCAGTGTTGCACAGCGCTGAAGTTCGCCCGTTCTGCTGGGAAGGACATAGGGAGTATTTGCATAGAGCTTGGTTGCGTCTCAAGCGGGAATTGTGAAACTCACTGTGTTGTGAACATCATTTCCAGTTATCCTCCCACCCCCAGCCAATGGGCATCACACCTGCACTCAGGCTTTGATACAACAGAGCTTTTATTAGAATAACACCTGCCCCCCCCCCCCCCCACACACACACACACACACACACACACACACAGCTCCCCTTCCTGTGACGTCACACACTGCTTTGTTTGACATGTTTGACAGTGCGGTGGTCGATTTTTAGAGAGAGAGAGAGAGACAGAGAGAGAGAGAGAGAGAGAGAGAGAGATGGAGAGAGAGAGAGACAGACAGAGAGAGAGAGAGAGAGAGAGAGAGAGAGAGAGAGACAGAGAGACAGAGACAGAGACAGAGAGATGGTTTGGGTGTGAAGAGAGAGAGAGGGGGGGGGGGGTGAGAGAGGGGGGTGAGAGAGGGGGGGAGAGTCTGTTCAGGGGGTGTGGCTAACAGATTGTTCCCTTCTATCGACTGTGCTGTTCTGTGCGGAGGTCGTTATGAGTCATGTGGCAAAACAAGGCTGGTCATCGGTTGTCACCAAAACACTGCCATGTATTAGATTATTATGGGATGGATTTAGATTATTTCGCATCTAGACAACACATATGATAATTACCGGTAGTTAAGGGATCACGGGTATTGTTTTTAATTTTATGAGGAATATACATGTTTTGTTGTAATTGCAAAGATTTTTAGATGTAGCCTACTGTTGTTCACTTTAATTTTGCAAATTGTCTTGTTATCATTGCGAAAGCATCCTATTCCTTAAATAACATTGACTTAGGTGCAGCAATGGAAAGAATGCAACATGCAACCAAAGTAAATTATAGATACCTGAATAAGTGAATATGGGAGTTGCAAAAACGACCAGACGACTGCAAGAAGGAAAGCAACGCTGTCCGCTGCTGCCACCATGTGGCCATAGCTTGTTACTGCAATAGACCGCAGTCTGTATAAAGCCTCTGTAGATAATGTAAGATAATTACGTTATAATTACCAATGTTTAATTAGCAACATAAATGTGTATGTTGTTGTTGTTGTTATTGTTTTTTAGACTAATAGGCAAATAAAAAGTTTCCTAATATCAATAGTCGAACCTAATCATCAATAATCAACATTTTCAAAAAAGCAGATACTGAAGACGTTGTGCCCAGGATTAGATTATAAAAAATACAACACAGTTGCCACCAGATGGCAGCATCTGTCAAACAGTCAATTTGACTTACAACAGGGTCTAATGAACAATACATTGACCGGCCAGACAATGTTTGAACTCGATAACCTCATCATGTTTGTGTCTTTTCAGTGACCTAAAAACACAAACCAGTCAACTGAATTGCCATAACCTTTGTGAGGAAAGAGTTGACATGTATTCACAGTTATCCGGTCACTGTAATTACATTTAAAGCTTCGGCTCAGAAATTTGACATTATTCCAATTCAAAGCCAAAATAATAACCGTGTCAAAGTAAGGGTCACGCATCATCTAGAAAGGTTTCATCCTGCAGCAGTAGACACTGAGGTCAGAGGTCACCTCCAGAGAAACTACAGGTGTACATAAGCGTGCAGGTGGGAGACAGATAGCCGGGGCATGAGCCTTCATGACCATGGAAGGGCAGAGGTTGCTGTCAGCGGCGGTCCAGGCACGCATTCCTCATCACATTCCTGCTCAACCATTTGAATGTCTGCCTCTTTAATCCAGGAACCTCTGTGGCTCTGGGCCCAAAACATTTTTATATGTTTTTCTTTTTCCGTCGACTCGAAGTAGCCAAGTTTCTACTCCCCAGAGGGTAAAGTCTGAGATTGTTCTCAGGGTCTGACAACACCAGTCTTTGTTTCTCCATGGCTTGAGCTCAAGCAAGTGTCACAAGGAAACAACATGCAGGTTCTTACTTCGTACTGCCGCTCTGAATAGACTGCAGGCGTGCAGATGTGTTAGTCACAGTGATGGTTCATGGGTTGTAGGGTAACTAAACACTTACTAATGACAAACGTCTACACGTAAACATTATTACATACTGTAGGCCTAATGGTTAATAAGGCCTACTGGTAACATGTAGGTAATGTCAACGTGTAACTAGCTTCTTCAGTGCTCAACCAACATACGCCAGTTGAGAAATCAAAGTGATTCTCTCTTATGAAACGCATTACAAGGACTGTACACAGTGGTAACCACACAACACCATCCACCCTCGATTCTGTAGCTTCAAAGGTCAGCTTCTTCCAAAACCAATCTGGTTTTAGGTATTAAGTTAGTATTAGTTTAGGTATTAAGTTAAAGATGGTTTAAGTTAGAGATGGTTAGTTTAGGTATTAGGTTAGAGATGGTTAGTTTAGGTGTTAGGTTAGAAATGGTTAAGTTTAGGTATTAGATTAGAGATGGTTAAGTTTAGGTATTAGGTTAGAGATGGTTAGTTTAGGTATTAGGTTAGAGATGGTTAAGTTTAGGTGTTAAGTTAGAGATGGTTAGTTTAGGTATTATGTTAGAGATGGTTAGTTTAGGTATTAGGTTAGAGATGGTTTAGGTTAGAAATTGTTAAGTTTAGGTATTAGGTTAAAGATGGTTAAGTTTAGGTGTTAAGTTAGAGATGGTTAGTTTAGGTATTAGGTTAAAGATGGTTAAGTTTAGGTATTAGGTTAGAGATGGTTTAGGTTAGAAATTGTTAAGTTTAGGTATTAGGTTAAAGATGGTTAAGTTTAGGTGTTATGTTAGAGATGGTTAGTTTAGGTATTAGGTTAGAGATGGTTAGTTTAGGGGTTAGGTTAGAGATGGTTAGTTTAGGTATTAGGTTAGAAATGGTTAAGTTTAGGTATTAGGTTAGAGATGGTTAGTTTAGGTATTAGGTTAGAGATGGTTAGTTTAGGTATTGGGTTAGAGATGGTTAGTTTAGGTATTAGGTTAGAGATGGTTAGTTTAGGTATTAGGTTAGAGATGGTTAGTTTAGGTATTAGGTTAGAGATGGTTAGTTTAGGTATTAGGTTAGAGATGGTTAGTTTAGGTATTGGGTTAGAGATGGTTAGTTTAGGTATTAGGTTAGAGATGGTTAAGCTTAGGTATTGGGTTAGGGAACAACAAGTGTGTCTAGTTACACTCACAGGTCTGTATAAAGGCTGATTGTGAGGCGGACACGAGCCGTTGGATCGCTTTCAGTCAACAACAGTTTGTTCTTTGTCTGCATTCAGTCTTAAACGATGGCATGTCTGGTCTTTTTCAACGTACAAAGCAGACCTGTGTGGCTAAAAATATCACAGGAAGCGACCATAATAAAACTGCTTATTAAAATCGAATTCCGTTCATTTTCCCAGGCAGTCTGCAGTGTTGATAACATTATGACATGAAGCACATAGTGTATAATACGACCCCAGTCACCATACGTCAAGCCCCACTATGCATCTTCACCCGGCAACCCAGGTTCGCTTACAGAGATGCTGAGAGGGTCTTTTATTGTGGAATAAGAAAACCCAAGACCTTTTATTGCCCGCTGTGTGTCCCTGTTGCTAGGTAACCACTTCGTACCTAGTTCAGCGTGATCTCTCTCTCTCTCTCTCCCTCCCGCTCTCCCTCCCCTTCTCCCTCTCTCTCCCCCCTTCTCTCTCTCGCCCTTTCTCTCCCTCTATCTCTCTATCTCTCCACCCCCCCCCCCCCCCTGGAGAAGTTACAAGTTACCGGGAGTTACATGAGGACATTCCCACCATGGAGACGAGACCAAGACCAGAGCTGGGAGAGGGGCAGCAGGGGTGTGCGGGTTAGTCTGTCAAACGGTTACCAGGGCAACAGGGCCAAAGCTGTTATCTAGGATATACAAAATAAAAATAGCACAGAAGCTAATATTCATCCATCCATCCCCTTTTGCTCCCCGACTCGTTAACCCTAAATGGTGTGTGTGTGTGTGTGTGTGTGTGTGTGTGTGTGTAGGTTGCTGGGAGCTGTGATGGTCAGCTCGACTTCTCGGCTACGTCAGTGCACTAACCGGGGCTTGCAATTGGTCATAATAATCACACAGACACATTTTTAAAATTGATAATCCTAATCCTACTGTTCTCGTATCACAAAGTAACAACCAATATAAAAAAACACAATCAGTCAAGGGGCAGCTGAAACCAACTTCTGGCCTATTTAATGTCCCATGTCAACATGTAGTCTTCATGAGTGACCCCATCTCACTACGGCAGCTTCATTAATAAAGTTACGCTGTGCAACTTTGCTCACGCGCGTTCACTCATTAATCAATCAATCAACAAATCAATCAATCAACCAATCAATCAATCCCTAAATCAATCGGTGTAACGGACAGACGTGTGGCTTACCTGGGGCTTGGACACCAGCACGCCTTCTTGAAGTGAATTAGTCAGTTGTAATTAAACCGGCTTGAAGGCTGAAAGCGGAATGACGGCTCGTTGTCTGAACCGTTTTTCACCTCCTTTTACAGGTTGTTGGTTTATTATATTTTTGCGACAACTTAAACGAAACACTTTATAGCAAAACCGTCGACCGCAGGAAACAAACCTTTGATTCCCATGGGATGTGAAGGGAGGTGGGAGGTGGGCAGCAGGGGGAGGTGGTGCAACCGCTGCCCTCGGCTGGCTGGCGGTCCAGGGGCGCCCCCTGCCGGTCCAGAACCAGCCTGCTGGTCCAGGGGCGCCCCCTGCCGGTCCAGAACGAGCCTGCTGGTCCAGGGGCGCCCCCTGCTGGTCCAGAACCAGCCTGCTGGTCCAGGGGCGCCCCCTGCTGGTCCAGAAGGAGCCTGCTGGTCCAGGGGCGCCCCCTGCCGGTCCAGAACCAGACTGCTGGTCCAGGGGCGCCCCCTGCTGGTCCAGAACCAGCCTGCTGGTCTAGGAACGCCATCTGCCGGTCCAGAACCAGCCTGCTGGGCTGTCACAGCAGGTCTGTGGTTCTCAACTGGTCTCGCCCCAGGACCCACATTTTGAAATATAACATGAAATATATTCAGCTCACAAAAAGCTGCAACACTTGGGGCCAAACTCACTGAAATAGGCCATTACTGCATACATTAACACAAAGATTAAGGTTTTTGGTTTATGCTCTGCGATCCGCTCAAAACACCCTCACAACCCATTCATGGGTCGCAACCCGCCTGTTGAGAATCACTGGTCACTTCGTCAGCAACATGCGTCAACTATTTAAAATGACAAGGTTTTGTCTATAAAACGTTTTTCTTTATTGCTTAAAGAATACAACATGGTAGGCAAGTGAATGTGTATAACTCATTTTTACACTAAGAACTCACCCGTCATTTCAAGTGTTTGATACTGCCCCAAGTAGTAACAAATTTAGCCCGATATCAAAGCATTTTTACAACGGCTAACTGATAACAATGTGTACATTACAATGAGCCACCAGGAATCTCAACACAACCATAAGCATAAGAGGGTGTTAAGTCTTCTGTCTTTGGTTCTATGAGTCAAAAGTAGTACGACTTGTAGAAATGTATGCCTAACTAGCAATATTGAGGTCAAAAATAGGAAAATAAAATGAATCATTAACTGTTGAAATGAGCTAAAAAAAACTATTTACCAATGATCCAAAAAAAAAACATGCTTTCCAGCAAAGATCCTTTGAAAAAAAAGATATACATTGGAGAAAGATAAGGAGATAAATGAAATATGTTCACAATAAAAATAAAAAACTTCCGACAGAAAGGACTGAAAGGTGGAATCAGATTCTGTAAAAGCACTGAAAAGAGGTTCTCTTACGTGAAAGTCATTTTTACAACATAAGAGCCTACCATGGAGGAGTCCCAGATCTCCCTCAGTCCTCACACAACTCATCTTTATAGCGCTACACATTACTCAACATAACTTCAATACAAAATGGAAAATAATCAACTTGAGGGGAGGGGGGGGGGGAAATGGGAAAAGTTGAGATGAATTTATAAACATTTTATTTCCAAACATTGCAGTTCGTTAGGGTCCTGCTTCCAAAAAGAAGAGAAAAAAAAAAAAAAAAAACACGCAGCCACAGCTAGCACGCCCCCTGCTGGTTCAAAGTGTCCGTGCGTCCGTGCCCTTCTCTTGGCAAACCGACGGGACATTACGCTTCATTTAATTAACACGTTTCAGGTTGCTGGGCGGTTTATGCCGTGCGTCCAAGTGAAAGCGGGAAAAGTTGGCCGTAGTCTCGGTGTGACCGCTGCCAAAGCTCTCCCCTGGGGGAAAACAAATCATCATATGTCATCGTCGTCATCTTCGTCCTGGGAGGAGCCGGCCTGTTGCGCAGCGCTGGCCGAGGTGGCTGCCATGTGAGCCTGCTCGGCAGCCTGCTGCATCTGCAGCCACTCCTGCTGGGCCAGCTCTGCCTGCTGCTGCCGGGCCTGGAGACGGGGAACACAGCCAATCAGAACCTTTCAGATTATAAATCGATCTTCATTTGAATGATCCGATATCGAGTCACAAAATCCAGAGATCGATCTTTTAATATATGCCTTTCCCCGTCGAATGCTTGAAGCTTCAACCCTGTTAGTCTTGTGTGGCGGCCGTGTAAACATTAATATTTTTAATAATGCGCCAGGTTAGAGGGTTCCTTAGGGTACAATTTACAGCACCAGTTCAGAGAATTCAGAGATATATCAAAGCAAAATTGGTATTGTAACTGAAATATCCCTAACCAAATCCATACTGAATGGAATCAGAAATCGAATCGGGACCTTATTTAATCGAATCGTTCGGGAAAATCATCTCCAGCAGCTCTGATCAGAACACAGCTTTCATTACACACAGGGTGGAGACCCCAGAAGCACGGCTTCAAGGTTTTGCTGCCCCTAAATAAATAAGACCTGGGGGTTTAATTACCTCGCCAGACTCGAGATCAAGAGGGGACAAACAACTACTGCCCAGCAGGGTCTAATGTGCTTAAATATTTAGTTTGTTTTGTTTTTGTTACCATGGTTTCTTTGTCGTATTGTATGTAGTTTGTGTTTCTTTGTATGTTGGAACGAAACAGAAAGTGGATAATTAAATGATAAATAATTAAACAAGATAATAAGCTTACCAGGGCATGGAAAAATTGCCTTCGCTGCGAGGCATTTCCACACCCATTGTTAATAAAATATATAGACAAACCATGACAGAAAGTGAGGATAAATGACTTCTGAACCGGTTTAATCTCGTTGAACCAGTTCCAACACGACCAGCGCTGCTGCTGTTGTTGTTACGGGTCTCACCTTGGCGAACAGCTCCTGTTGTTGCCTGAGCAGCTCCTCCTCCGGGATGCCGAGGTTCTCCAGCCGGGAGCTGGCCTTTCGTCTCTTCAGGGCCACGGACTTGCACTCCTGCAGGACATCCTTCACCTCTGTGATGTACGACCCGAAGCCCAAGCTCTCCAGAGCTGCAACACGACACGTAACACAGATCAAAACCCACGCATCAGTACATCTCACTCAGACACCCTCAGCACATCCTGGAGATGCTGTTGTTCCATGTCATCATGCTTTACTTTCGTTTCCGTGTGCCCTGGCTAAAAATGTCCCCCCTAGCGGAACCATAAAGTGAACACAGCAAACCCAATTAAGGAGCATCCAATTAAGGCGTGCAGTCAGTCAATGAGTGGACAACACACACACACACACACACACACACACGGGGACAGGAGGAACTGACCGTTGATCACGTGCTCGGGGGAGATGGTCTTCTTCTCGGACTTGTTGCATATCTCGTTGGCCTCGGAGGAGACCAGGTGGATGAACTCCGTGCAGCAGTTCACCACCAGCTCCCTGGCGTCGTTGGCCACGCGCACGTTGGGCAGCGTCTCCTTGATCATCTTGTTGATGGCCGCGCGGGGGATGGTCAGGTCGTCGTCGTTGCCGGAGGAGGACGCCATCGTTGGGGGTCGTTTTTTTTTGGGGGGGGGGGGGGGGGGGCAACTTTATCCGTGAATGAAACGATATCCTTTATATATATATATATAGAAAAAAAAAAAAAATAAAAAGGCAGCAGCGAGGGCGGCGGGCGGGTTTCCTCCTTTCCTTTTAGCGCCGCTTTCACTCAAAAACAAAAAATGCCGTTGGGGGGTTTCCTAGCCAGCCGGCTAACGGCGGCTAGCTGGGCTAGCTAGCCGGCTAACGGCGGCTAGCTGGGCTAGCTAGCCGGCTAACGGCTCCAACGGCGTTGTACGGTGTTTAGTAGCCACGAATATCGAGTCGCGAGCTCCAACCGTCACCCCGGCCGGCCGTCGGTCCCTTAAACACCGCCTGCCGCATGGAATGCCACAGAGGGTCCATGCAACATGGCGACACGACAGACTTCAACACAAAAACGTATAAAAAGGAGAGGTAAAGGCTAACTAAAACGGAAGAAAACGAAAAGAAAAGGAGTAGTGTTGGCTAGGCTAGAAGGCGCCTAGTTAGCATGCTAACTGCTGGTAGCCTCGGTCCCCCGTAGTAGAAGAGCAGCGAGTCACAACACGGAGGCGGAGGAGGAGGAGGAGAGGACGGCTGTCTGGGAACATGGCTCCGCTCCTAACAATGAGCGGTGCAGGCTGGCATGCTGCTGCTGCTGCTGCCGCTGCTCCTGCTGCTGCTGCTGGCGGGGTGGAGGCGGACGGAGACCGCGGTGAAGACTTTGGTTGGTGGTTGGTTGGTTGGTGGGTCGGGATAGCTGAATACGGCGAGAAGCTCCGGCGCCGGGGTCACACCAAGTAATTCATTTAGGCTCCTCTCCTCTAACTCTATTCCGAGAGCAACACTTGCTCCTTTATCCGGATGCAGCGTCACACACCCGGATCTCCTCCGTGTGTCGTGTGGCACGTATTCATTACGCCTGCTGCGAGTTGAGGAGCACTGCCCTCTACTGTTGGAGACCACAGTCTCAGTATCTAGTCTCAGTATCTAGACTACATGTTGTGGGGTACTGCCCTCTACTGTTGGAGACCACAGTCTCAGCATCTAGTCTCAGTATCTAGACTACATGTTGTGGGGTACTGCCCTCTACAGTTGGAGACCACAGTCTCAGTATCTAGACTACATGTTGTGGGGTACTGCTGCCCTCTACTGTTGGAGACCACAGTCTCAGCATCTAGTCTCAGTATCTAGACTACATGTTGTGGGGTACTGCCCTCTACAGTTGGAGACCACAGGCTCAGTATCTAGTCTACAAACACACTACCAATGCCAGGGCAAAACATTTTCTAACAATTGAAACTCCTGCATATACCGATGCTTGACCACTTCCAAAACATATGCACTTTTATCATGTCTATAAAATATTGAAACATCCAAACAAAACACCAAGCCTGTAAAACATCTATATAATGTTTTAAAGGATTAATCCAATAGTGATTAAAATCCTGGTGTGTAAAAACATTTTATTTCCTGTCTTTCCCTCAAAATCAATTCCCATTTTTATTTCCTGTCTTTCCCTCAAAATCAATTCTCATTTTTAATTGTCAGTTGTTCAAATTAGCCATCATAGAGAGTTACGCTTACCATGTGGGGACCTAAAAGACTATACAAAATGATACATGAAGAACTACTAACATGAAAGAGTCAAAACACATAACACAACATATACTAAACACACATTTAACCAAACATTATAAACTAAACACATAACCAAACAAATTCATGAAAAACCACAAACGTCCATTCTATGACGTCTACTTCTTGTCCAGGGTGAAGCTCTTGCGCTTCCTCCTGGGAAGCAGCTTGAGGAGGCTGAGCGCGGCGCTGAAGACCTTGTCGTAGGGCAGGTCTCCGCCGGGGTCGGCGTACGTCAGCGGGGTCGCGGGCGTGTACAGCGCGTTGGTCTGGTGGCGGAACGGAGGGTCTCTCATCGTGATGATTTTCAGCGTATGCTTGAGAGAGGGAGAAACGCAGCATTTTAATATCTGATACTAGAGGTCATTGGCGAAAAAGATACTGAAAACTTCATTTTGCAGACACTTTTTTTTCCCTCTTTGACAGGAACATCTTGCAAGATGTTTCTTCATATTTTATCACCTTGCCCTCAGGGCCGGACTGAACCACCCTGCGGGGCTGCCGGTTTGACACCGCTTTCACTATCCTGAAAACCAAATAATATGGACCACACTCTACCTCTGCTACGTCTTCGGCGGTCTGACCGAGGGTTTCGAACATCTGCTTGTAGTTCTTCAGGTAGATGTTGGTGAACATGTCGGCGGTCACTTCGTCCGCCTTGCTGAGGTCCATCTTCACGCCCTCGTCGTACGCCTTCTGCTCAACCTCTGTCACCGGACCCGGCTCGATCACACTGACCCTGGGGGTGGGTAGGGACATGGGTGTGTAGATTAAATGATGGGTGGATGGATTAATTGGTGGATGGATGGGTGGGTGGAAGGACAGGTAGATGGATGGATGGATGTCAGTTATGGAAAGACAGGTCACAGCTGTTATTAGCATGTTCAGGACCGCAGGGGGGAACGTTCTCCCAGGGCTCCAGTGACTGATACACACATACACAATGTGTAGCACCACACCGTAACACCACCAGATAATGTCAGTGTTGGCTTTACAAGCAGCTCAGCTCTGCTCTCAGTGTTGTGGCGTTGTCAGCACCGGTGGTTTCTTACTTGAGGTTGAACTTGAGTGCTTGTATCGCTAAGCTCTCGCAGAAACCTTCCACAGCAAACTTGGAGGCAGCGTAGACATCGTTGAATAGGATTCCTGCAAGGCAAAGAAAAACAATATTGTCGGACATGTTGATCTTCTTTTAGGAGAGTCTTGGGTCCATAGAGACTTACAGGACTGAGTGAGAACAATCAAAGTACAGGATCACTATTGGAAGAGCTAAGTTAAGATTAGTTTATGCTAATACGCTATACATGCTATTTGGTGGCAATCGTAGCATGGGTGGCCCCAGTGAGACCCCTAAACCTGGTGCTAATGCCCTGCTGTACCAGTTGGGCTACACCGGACCATTACAGATTAAGGTGATAGTTTGGCGGTCCATATATCAACAAAATATCTGATGTTATTATTTCTGAAATAAAAAAAAGGGGACATATTTTGCCTATTATCATGGTAAACGTAGAATTGTAGTAAAAGATTGCGCAGTACTGTCCCCGGAAAACGTCTGGGGACGTCTGGTCACCCTTTCACAGATGTTGTTGTTGTTGTTGTTGTTGTTGTTTACCCTGGATTCCCAGGACACTGCTGATCACCACGATGTGTCCGCGCTTCCTCCTCTTCATGTCAGGCAGCACCTCCTTCACCAGCCTCACCAGGCCGAAGAAGTTGGTGTCCATGGCGGCCTTCATCTCCTCCATGGACTGGCACTCGATGGGCCCGATCAGACCCACGTCCGCATTACTGACTGCGGGGGAGGGGGGAGAGAAAGGGGGAGGGGAGAGAGGGGGAGTATCCATGTTGAGGTCACAGGGACTCAGTATAGGGGTGTGTAAATGCACAGTAAAAGCATTTATGGCCTGGAGGTCAAGTGTGAATGTGTTGGGCGCTCACTGAGAACATCCACCCTGCGCTCAGGCAGGCTGTCCACGCAGGCTTTGATGGACGCCTCGTCACACACGTCCATCTGTTTGACGAACAGGGTGCGCCCCAGGGTCCGGTCCGCAGCCTCCGCCAGGTCCTTACCCCTGCTCAGCTTCGTGACGGTGGCGTACACTACACAAGATACACACACACACACACACATGCACACACACACACACACACACAAGACAGATACAATTGCCAGAGCAAAGACACGACTCAAGGTCATTGTGATAAATGTATTGTTACTATTGTATTGCACTGTGTGTATTGTAACTACAGGATCACATTTATCAAGAGGGTAAATAAGACACATAAAGCATCAAATAACTTTGACCTCTCACAGTTTGGTATAGGAGAGACAAACCTACCCATGAATCTCTTCTTGGTATCGCCGGCGATGCGGAGGGCGAGCGCCAGTCCGATGCCAGTCGAGCAGCCGGTGATGAGCACGACTTTCTGGGTCATCGTGTCCGTCTAGGTCCCCCCCCCCCTCCCCGTGGTCCAGTCCAGAGAGGCGAAGTGAGTCTGACCGGTGAAGTCTGCACACAGAGACATGGAGGTACTTTCAGCGCTCCAAATCCTTAATTCCCCCCTCGGCGACTCAGCAGGACAGCCTGGCACACATGGATCTGGAGGTGATGATCACCATGCACACGGCTTAGCGGCCGTGACGTCACCCTCACACCTTCCACACGTGCATCTAGGCATAGGTTTAATCAACTGTTATTATTATTATTATTATTATTATTATTATTATTAATAATAATAATAATAATAATAATAATAACTCGGAGCCAATAAAGAAATAGATTACACAGGTTTTTACGAAGGATGCTTTATTAAAAATACTGCAAGGTGGTCCTTTTTAATATAAAGATATCAAACTTTACAGTTCAGTTTTGGCGGACGGTGATTTCACAACACATCATATTAATGTTTATTCCTTCACAGCTGAATGAGATCAAGAGACAGCCACGACATGAGCTGAATATCGGTGCAGGACTCCATTTATTTATACTTTTTATTTTCATCACTGTATTGAAAATGCACATTTAATTGTCACTTAAAAAGCTCCAGTGAAGTCCTCTCACACATGGGGGGTCATCGCCTCGGGGGGGCGCTGTTCCGTCTCAGGTGATTTTAAAAAAACGAGTCACGTTGATTACTTAAGTATAATTAAAACTACACTGCGTTAATTGCTCCTTGGCTTTGCCTTCAATAGGCACCTTAGAAATAGAATAGCTAGCGGGACCAGTTTACGCTAAAAACACAACAATTTACGGCAGCGCAGCTACCAGCACGTGGCGTCATGGCAACGAGCTGGGGTGATGAATAAGATACAACTGGAGGGATTGGGGATTCAACACATAAATGTTGCTCATTGGTCCACATGTTTGAAATAGGCTGGTGTGTAATAAAATATATGATTTAGGTCATATCATAATATATGAAAGGTTTGATTGTCACAACTTACCATTTCATTTCAACTGCGTCGAACATAATGTCACACTCATATGGGTTATTGGGTCAGACTGACAAACGTCCTATTCTGTCATTTAGCTTGTTGCCACACACACACACACACACACACACACACACACACACACACACACACAATATCACTAATATTAGTATTCAGTATCTCTAATATTAGATTTTTAGATATTCAGACACCATCCAACCCTGACCAAGCAGGGTTTATGAGAGTTTATAATCACACAGCAGGCCTACAAAGTTTCTTTGCAGGCCTGATTCTGCTGCTTGCAATTTACTCATATCTCATTAACACATGTTTACTCCAGTACAAGCCAATAGCAAATCCTGTATAATATATTGGTAGTTAGTTAGTACTGGTGATACATTCAGTCTGTTGACAGGTTAGGGTTAGAGACCAAACCCAACGTCCACCGTCAACCCAGCAGCTTGTCAGACAGGTTCACGGATTAAGGATTCAGTTATTTGCAGTAAGTTCAGATACATGTCATTAAGGAGAAGAGTACAAATACTTTGACACTTTCACTTATGGAAAGGTGGACTTTGACCTCGTTCCCCAGAGCCGTGCTGTTGCAGGGGTATTTTTAACCAGTATGCATGGAGTACATGAGTATCACTCTGTCCAGTGATCAGCTCAGCATGTGACCGCCTGTGAAACCAGCGGATCTAAACAAGGAGCGGTCACACTCGTCTTCATCCAAACCCCCGGGGGAGAGAATCACACAGCTGACTGCTGACTCACCGCAGGGTGGGAGAGAGAGAGAGAGGGGGGGGGGGGGGAGAGAGAAAGATACAGACAGAGATGGAGAGTGAACAAGAGAGAGGAAAGGGAGACAGATAAGAGAGGAAGATAGAGAGGCAGAAAGGGAGAGAGCACTGAAACTGTTTGGGCCATACTTGGCTCCTTGTACAAACATTTTTGAATAAAATAGCTGACGAAAATAATTTACTTGACATACTAATTTAGTCCAACAAAATGTATGAAAACATGAAAATGATCCTCCACATAACTCTTGTTTGTTACTCATTAATGTATGTTTATTATAACAGTTAATTTACAATGATGTCGACCGATCCAGTTTGCTAACAGGAGCCGGGCATATCAACTGAAGTTTTTATAAATCAATTATTAACCATCAAAAACTCAAATTGCAATAAACACATTTACTAGTGCTGTGTAACACACCTTTAGGAAACGTTATCTAAGACGCAATCAATAGTAAATGAACAAAATAAAAACAAATACAAAAAAACAAATAACACTGATCTAGAAGTTAAATAAGCAGTTTTTACAGCCCACCATGCGAGACTAACAGAGTCACAGCCCAAGGAAAGGAAAATCCAGCAACACAAATGCAACAACAAAAATAAACAAACAACAAACATAAGCCAAAACTAAAAAAGTTTCAGATTTTTTTTTTTTTTTTACATCACGCATCATGGTGGTGATATTAATAGCGCGCTAGGGAACAACATACAGTACGTCTCTTTGTTCTGAGGCTGGCTCGCTGCTCCAGGTGTGGCGGCGCCCACGTGGCGAAGGCGGTGGGGAACCCAGAGGAACCATGGGAGGAGGAGGAGATGGGAAATATCGCGTCCGACGTGGCGACACCCTACTGCCGGACCGAAGCGCAAACTGGAGAAAACACAAAACGAGGACCTTGACGTCGTGGGGGGGGGGGGGGGACGCGAGGTTCACCTGAGCCCCGCGGCCAGCTTCTCCATGGCGGCCTTGCGCTCCTCCGCCTTCTGCTGGGAGCGGCGCAGCACGTTGCGCAGCTCCTGCAGGTGGTCCAGCGTGCCCACCAGCTCCCCCTTCACCGTCTTCATCTGGCTCTCCAGCATCTGCGTGTGGTGCAGCGAGTTACGCCGGTAGCGCCGGCTCGACCGCACGCGCTCCTCCAGGTCCTCTGACATGAGACGAGAGACATGAGATGATGATGAGAGACATGAGATGAGAGACATGAGATGATGATGAGAGACATGAGATGAGAGACATGAGATGATGAGGAGAGACATGAGATGGGAGACATGAGATGATGATGAGAGACATGAGATGAGAGACATGAGATGATGATGAGAGACATGAGAGACATGAGATGATGAGAGACATGAGACGAGAGACATGAGATGATGATGAGAGATATGAGATGGGAGACATGAGATGATGATGAGAGACATGAGATGGGAGACATGAGATGATGATGAGAGACATGAGATGAGAGACATGAGATGATGATGAGAGACATAAGATGAGGTAGGACATGAGACGACATGAGAAGAGATGATATAAAAGCTGAGGAAAGACGACATAAGATGAGATAGACTGTGATAAGAGGATAGAAGATGGCATGAGAACGAGACGGAGTCGACGTACGATAAAAAGGAGATGAGATGGAACGAGATAACATGAAATTGTATCTGTTGAGCTAATAGGATATGATGAGACCACTTGAGAAGGTACCATGACGACGAGAACATGGGATGACATTAGATTGGAATGAGATCAGATGAGATGAAATGAGACAGGGTGAAATCGAAAAGGGTCTGAATAGGATGAGATCAGATTAGTTCAAATGAGTTAAGATCAAACAAGATAAAAGGAGTTAAGATGAGATAGGAGAGCATAACATGAAATGACACGCCCCTCTGACTCCTGAGGGGAAATCGGGCCGTCACAGTAGACGCCCTTACAGAATATAAGAAATGTGGGGTGTTGTCAACAAGATAAATCGACAAATATATCCAAAGAAGATGTAAAAATATTTTTTTTTTAAACGATATTCTCAGTCTTAGATATGTAAGCCTGTACATAGTCGACATCAGACCGTCTATAACACCATAACACTATAAACACTATAACATTATAAACACTATAACACTATAAAAACTATAACATTATAAACACTATAACACTATAAACACTATAACACTATAAACACTATAACATTCTAAACACTATAACACTATAAACACTATAACACTATAAACACTATAACACTATTAACACTATAACACTATAACCACTATAACACTATTAACCCAGGGGCCTATAAACCATATTATTAACCCAGGGTGTGTGAGTGGCGGTACTGACCCATGTTCTCCTCGTAGTTCTTGGTCTCTGAGCTGCTCTCCGCCTTCTTCTCAAACATGCCCTTCGTCTGCTGCAGCATCTTCTCCATCTTCACCAGCTCGGCCGCCTTGGTGTCGCTGTCCCGCCGGATCTTCAGCAGCTCCTGCTCCCGCTCCGTCAGGTCCCCCATAAAGCGACTCTTGCTGCTCATGTCCCCGGGTCGACGCGCTGCCGAAACACACACAAAAAGCGCACCCACCCTGGCAGACGAGAGCCAAGCGGTTTGACAGTGGAAAGCAACGCCGGTGGTGGTTCTTCTGGAGTAGAAGAAGAAGTCGACTTTCAGAAGGTTCTCAAAAGCGCTCGTTTGGTGGAGAGGCTTCGAAGGACGACCCGCGCTAGAGCTCTGCGGAGACGCGCGTGTCCTGACGTGTTGACGTTGGGCTACGCACTGCGTGGGGCTCGGCTTTTATGTGACCAGGAGACCAGAGAAACACAGCCGGGCCTCAGTACATCCGCTCCGATCCCGAGCCGTCATGCGACAGGCTGCACGCTGCCCTGGAGCCAAAAGCCTTCACAGCGATTAGCGAGGAAGAGGGCTTTGTGCGAGGAGGAGGTGGAGGTCTCTGTGTGTGGAGCTCCACCACCAGTGTGGCTTCTACATGCATTATGGTTTAATAGTATAATGGGCTTTTCATCTCTTCTTCATCCTCGCAAACTTTCTCAGTGAAATGTTGACCTTTTACTCTTTGTTCATTGTTTCCCACTGTGGTTATGGTACAGCATATGTTTTGATTTTGATCTATTAGTCGGGATGGTCCGGTTTGGGTGTTGGACTGCCGGCTGAAAGGTTCTGGGTTCGAAGCCTAAAGTCTAAAGCCAGCAGTTTTGTTCACTTGACTTGCTTGGGCAACTTTTGTGCCCCCGCCGAATTTGACAGAATTGTGTTCTCATTCTTACGTCACTTCAACTCGACATGGCATCCTGCCATCTGCCAGCGCTCAAAATAAACCAAAGCCATTTTAAACCACCCACAACTTCACCCTCATCTGCAGAGAGCAAGAACAACTCTCAGCGGCCGTTCCTGAACAATACGCAACGATACACACTGAGCTGCTACTGAGAATATACATCTCCAAGACAACACAAGATTGTTGTGTTGTGGTGCTTTTAATAGCACCACAACAGACAACACACAAACACACAACACAAACACACCAATACACTATCATGTTTCCCTTAAGTAAGTCACGCGTTCACAGACTTGATTATAGCTAAAGCAGAACGCGCGGCGCGCGTGGGCCGCGGCTGACCTGGAGGACACGGATGTTGTTGTGTTGCTATCCATTCAGGAGTGTGTCATGCTGGATATATAGGCATGGAGGGGGAGGCTGCTGATTGACAGGAGGATGTGTTTTTGCAGAAGCCATTTCTGGAGCCATTTCTCTCTCTCTCTCTCTGTGTCTGTCTCTGTCTCTGGCTCTCTCTCCTGTATGTCTATCTCTCTCTCTCTCTCTCTCTCTGTCTGTCTCTGCCTCTGGCTCTCTCTCCTGTATGTCCATCTCTCTCTCTCTCTCTCTCTCTAGAGAGAGAGAGAGAGAGAGAGAGAGATGGACATACAGGATATGTCCATCTCTCTCTCTCGCTCTCTCGCTCTCTTGCTCTACAGGTCTGCTATCCAAAGTGACTTACAGTGAATTCAGATAGAGGTCCTTTAGGAGTAGGTGTTGGGGATTATCTTCAGACCGAGGTCCTTGGGGCTCGAACCCAGAAACTTTCGGCTGGAAGTCATACAGCCAAACACTATCCATCCTGCCCCATATATCCCATTAGGACGCGCATCGTTCACACTCCTAAATATACACTCACAATAAAAACACAATAAAAACAGTTACAATTCAGACTTGTCCCTGCAGATCAGCACATTTCTGTCCTCCAGCTCCTTAATACATAGAATTCATTGGCATGCTATATATATAGCACATAGCCTACATGAATGTACACAGTGTTAATGTAAACATTGACAGAGCTGCTCTTATCACATGACACATACACACGCATAACCCACACACACGCATATGCACATGCAAACACACACATATACACACACACACACACGCACACACACACAAGCATGCAAACACAGACATGCACACATTCACAAACGGAGAGACAAAGCCTTTTTGTTGAACCTGTGACCTATATTATTATCTTACTGTCTCCTATACACGATCACATCCTGTTGCAGTCTGGGGAGGTCCTGCAGTACCCCTGCCCACCTGCAGGAGGTATACATGTCAAATATTATATGTACACTTTTACCATTACAGACAGACAGACAGACAGACAGGTAGACAGGTAGGTAGGTATGCAGACAGAAAGATGGACAGACAGAAAGACAGACAGACGGATAGAGGGGTAGACAGACAGATAACTGGCTCCTGTCAGTCTCTGCCTTGATCTACAGTCTGCGGCACTACACACACACACACACACACACACATATGCACGCACACAAACACACATTCACATGCACGCATGCACGCTCAGTCACACACACACACACACACACACATGCATGCACGCACATACACACATGCATGGATGCACATACATTCATGCACACACACACACACACACACACACCCTTATATACACACATGTGTGTGTGTGTGTGTGTGTGTGTGTGTGTGTGTGTGTGTGTGTGTGTGTGTGTGTATGTGTGTGTGTGTGTGTGTGTGTGTGTGTGTGTGTGTGTGTGTGTGTGTGTGTGAACTAGACAGCAGTGGTGCTCTGCGGCGGCCTGGTTAGAGTGGGCAGGGGAGGGTAGGGAACAGGAGGTAGTGGGGGGGGGGGGGGGGAGAGTGTGTTTAGGAGGTAGGGGACAAGGTCATACTCACAGCACACCTCACTGAAGCACAGCACTTCCTCAGACAGGACTCACAATGTGACTTAGGTAAAATCATATTTAAATAGTTTGGTCCTTGGGGGAATGGTTTAGAAATGGAGTTCATATTGGATTAAAGAAGAGGGTTAAGGTTATCTTTATTTAAATAGACCAGGATAAAACATATTGATCTTGGCTCCTATGAGCAGGATAATTGGGGTAAACACGGTGCTCAGCAAACAGACCGAGCTGCAGTTTTATCCGTGTGGTAGTGAGTCACCTCTCTGATAGGACCTAAACCAGGACGTGGACGGACCAGCGTGGGCTCATAATGAGCCCCTATGGGAGAGAGAGATGGAGATCAGCCTGTCCATAACTTTACCGCAGTCCCCCTCCTCCACAGCGCCGCCTGCAGGCCGCGGGGGGCCACAGCAGCCGGAGGGAGGGATGCTGGCATGATCCACACAGCGAGACCAGGATCTCAGCAGCAGCAGCAGCAGCAGCACCGTGTGAGACACAGTGAGGACGAGGCTGCTTGGTGGCCAGCTGGCTCTCCTCTCCTCCCCGCTAGCTGGACGTGGGAGATGTGCGGAGGTCCGCCATGGCGAGGAGCGGGTTTCTGTGGGGGTGTTTCAGGAAGCCTCTGCACGTCCAGGTAAGGGTCTCCCTCACGTCGCTCCTCAGACATATTGGGATTTTTTTATTGGGGCTGTGTGTGTGTGTGTGTGTGCGTGTGTGTGTGTGTGTGTGTGTGCGTGTGCGTGTGCGTGTGCGTGTGTGTGTGTGTGTGTGTGTGTGTGTGTGCGTGCGTGTGTGTGTGTGTGTGTGATTTCGGTAAAACTCGACATGGAATAACCGCATGTTTATTGAATAGTTATTATTTCATGTCCACTCCGCGTCGTGTGACGGTATGTTGTGGTGATGTTATTATGGGGTGCCGGCGGGATGCTGGGGGAGACGGGATGGACGGTGCGCGAGGAGGTGAGGTGCTTGATTTCTGCGGCTTGTTGCTGTGGCAACCACATCCACAGCATCCGTGACCGTAAAACTTTCATTACTGTTCGGTAGGCTATTCAAATACATCATACAATACCTTTAAAAGTATTATAAAGTACAAATGTAACTTCTAACTTGAATACAGTAATGTTGGGATGTCTTGGGAAAATGTAGTAAAATGTAGTCGTAGTGTCATATTTTTGCTTATAGTTGTTGTACTTATTCTTACCTATTCTACATTATTATTTAGGACATGTCAGTTGATTCAAATTAGTTGGCCACACGGACTCTCACTGAATTAATTCCTATTGAATTAAAATGTGTTTCAGAGAGTGGCAAGCATTAGATGACAGAGATGAGAGAGACAGAGAGATGAGAGAGACAGAGAGATGAGAGAGAGAGAGAGAGAGAGAGAGAGAGAGAGAGAGAGAGAGAGGGGGGGGGGGGGCGAGGGGGAAGTGCCTAAGGGAGAGCAGAAGTGGTAGAATAGAGAGAGAGAGAGAGAGAGAGAGAGAGAGAGAGAGAGAGAGAGAGAGAGAGAGGAGAGGAGAGGAGAGAGAGAGAGAGGGGGAGTGTTTGAAGAACCAGTCCGTTAGTTTTCTAGGCCAGCTAGGCACAGCAGTCATCCACTCATCCACTCTACTTCATCTAGTTCCACTGAATTCCTACCGCTAATCAGATGAATGATAATTTGATGTATTCACATCGCATGAACATCCAAAACCTCTGCATCAGACGCCCTCCATAGAATCACATTAGACTGCTACATAGAATTATAATACGTATCATTATTAACATATCAATCAAGGGTCCGTGTTCATTACAGATAGGTTGAGTACTGCTGGGAATGAGGGCAGGATGAGTAGACTAGAATACACTAGAACAGACTCGGAGCCGAGAGGTTCTGGGTTCGATGTCCACTAGTCCACCTGCAGGCGTCCTGGAGCGAGATGCATGGAGACCCCTATAGCTGCTCCTTCATGACATTTGTCGTTGGACATGCAAGTCGCTAAACGACTGAGTGCTAAATGCTACGGTTGGATCCGCATACTGTTGAAAACTATACTGTCTAACAGTATTATACTTCTTTTTTTTTATTATGAAAGAAATCGATATTGAGTCAGAGCGGGTGTCTGTGTGTGTGTGTGTGTGTGTGTGTGTGTGTGTGTGTGTGTGTGTGTGTGTGTGTGTGTGTGTGTGTGTTGTGTGCTCAATGAGTCACATGGACGACCGCCACTGGTCTGCGCAGATAGTGTGAGTCCCCTGCCAGAGAGGGGGAGGGGGGGTGTACACGCAGGACTAGACATCACGGTAGTGTATCACTGTCTGCTGGGAGAGGAGTGAAGAGAGAGAGAGAGAGAGAGAGAGAGAGAGAGAGAGAGAGAGAGAGAGAGAGAGAGAGAGGGAGAGGGGTGGAGAGATGTACTGTATCTCAAAGAAAGAGGGAGAAGGGGGGGGGAGAGATTGACAGACAGAGAGAGCATCCACTGAGAGAGAGTTGCTCTAACAGGCTGCTGTTGGCGTGAAAGAGAGTCCTATGGTGATAGACATCTATGGTGATTAAGCTCCATGGGAAACTTCTATGGGGATAGAGAGCTCTATGGGGATAGAGAGCTCTATGGGGATAAAACCATAGAGAGTTCATAGAGACAGTGTTGTATGCATAATTAACGACGGGTGTAGGCTGCCAAGCACAAGTGTCAAGTCAGGAGCGTCAGCTTGTTGTTGACCCACCCAGGGTCTCTCTCACAGCTCTGAAACCAGGTCAGGTTACGGCGTACCTGCAGTACGCACATACCTGCGTGTGCGTACATGTCTAGACATCTAGCAGCCTTGATAGGGGGTCAAGATGGGACCCAGATCGTTGGGTCCCAGTACCAGGTAGTGCCACATATATATGAAGATATCAAGTGCTAACACAATATCACTCACTGTGTCTAAGTGGTAATGAGTTACGGTGTACAATGCACATTAATAAAAACAACTGTCTCTATTCCCTGTGATCTGCGATCCATCATTCATATTTTATGAGTCTGAATATTAATATTATTAATTCATATCATCATCCCTGAGACCAGCACTCGAATACATTTTTGACACAACATTATTATATATATACTGATGTATTGAATGTATATATATTACAATAATAGGCACTACATGACTTGTAACTACTACTTCTACTACTACTATATTAGGGTGGTGTGTGTGTGTGTGTGTGTGTGTGTGTGTGTGTGTGTGTGTGTGTGTGTGTGTGTGTGTGTGTCTGGACAGCAGAGTGCACGGTATTCCCCCCCATGCAGGACCACTCCCCCCCCCCCAGTCATTCTCTAATGAATAGCTCAACAGCCCTGATCGATCTGACCTCATTAGCTGTGTGTGTGTGTGTGTGTGTGTGTGTGTGTGTGTGTGTGTGTGTGTGTGTGTGTGTGTGTGTGTGTGTGTGTGTGTGTGTGTGTGTGTGTGTGTGTGTGTGTGTGCATGTGTGTGTGCATGTCTGCGCGCATGTGAGTGTGCATCAAGCCCTCTCGCCCCCCACAGGGAACTGTATGGACCAACAGATGGAAAAGAAAACGAGACAGTATCGACCGGATCCGTCAGCCGTACTTGTTGTGGAAATGTGGAAATGTTTTTGGGTTTGAGTGCATTTCGCCTACGGAAGAATAAAATCAATAGGAAGTGGAAACAAGGGGTATTATTTTGCGGCCGCTGCTGTAATATCTTCTGTTTGGCCAGTATGGTCAGGTTGGTAAATACATAAATCGGTTTAGTCTCATTGGCACGACTCATAGGACTAAACCTTTTTATACGTGCGCCTGCATTCAACAGCCTCCGTATCATAATGTGGGTCAATTTGATGTTCTACATGTGAGTGAACATGTAACTGTATTAACTACAATACTTTGTTGTTTAGGAGACGTGTCCCACCTCTTTAGCTTGGCAAGCACAAGATTGCTGGTTCAATCCGCTGGTACTCTGCTATTGAGCAGAACACCTGAACATAACTGCTCCCAATACAGGAAGCTGGCTGTTGACACCACTGTGTGTGTGTGTGTGTGTGTGTGTGTGTGTGTGTGTGTGTGTGTGTGTGTGTGTGTGTGTGTGTGTGTGTGTGTGTGTGTGTGTGTGTGTGTGTGTGTGCGTGTGTGCGTGCATGCGTGCGTGTGTGTGTTTGTGTGTGTGTGTGTGTGTGAATGCATGAATGTGAGACATTAACTACCAAAGCACTGAGTGGCCAAAGTGGCTGGAAGCAGGAGATAACTGCCGTCCCTTTACTACATTTACTGCATATCCATTTGGCCCATTTCAAATGGACCCATGATTACATGAGCAATAGAGATGGAGGTGGTTCAGTATGGAAAAGTATTAGATTAGAGGAAGACATCATACACGCATATATCACATCATATAAACATAGTTGGGTTTTAAGACCCCAAATATATCATATTTTAAAGGTCCCCAAATATGATTATATTTTAATGGAAATGTTTTCCACTTTATATAATCTATTTAGATTATGATAATCAATAAGCACATACAATTTAAAAAATGACAATTGATGTGCTGATATCATCTGTTTATTCATTTACGTATAATGTATATTATTCCCCAAAATCCCATCTTGCACTTTGTTCTAACAGAAGGGTTTCGCTAAAAGACATTTGGCTGAATCTTATATCTTCTGCATTATGAATGGCTGTTGGGGAAGTGTGCATATCAGACAGACAGTCTATAAAAAGGCAGAATTTTGCTGTGTAATACTGTCTCTCAAGGTTTCCTTTACGTGGTGGTGAGGTTGTCTTAATGTGGTCATGTGACTTGGAATGTGATTACAGGTCTGCACACATAAACTCTGTATCACGTCGATCAGACGAGATGAAACAAGGTCAATTAGTGTCCTGACAGGATAAAGATGATAGAGAGAGCATTAGCAGAGGTAGAGTGCGTCTTAGCAAACGGAGAGAGAGAGAGAGAGAGAGAGAGAGAGAGAGAGAGAGAGATGAAAAGGAGAGAGAGAGAGACAGACAGAGAGAGACAGAGAGAGAGAGAGACGGCATGAGGCCATCACTCAGAACCACAGGCATCATTATCACTTAGAAAGTGCTCTCCCTCAACACTGTACTTACTCCCACTAATGTCTGTGTGGACTGCTGCCATCAGAGACCGGAGACTTCTGTAACATTTAGAGTGGCTGTCAGAAATGTTATTTAGCCTGTTTTGACTATAGACTACAATATTATGATTTAATGTTGTAAACAGAAAGAGACACAACGCTAGAGAATCGTCCGCTGTTGGTAGGGATGAATAAAAAATACAAAATAATAATAATAATGAATAAAAAATATCATGCATAACGATTGTGATGCTTCATTTATTTTTCTGACCTTTTCTCTTTTTATGACCCATCGAATGTAATGCATTGACTGCACACCGCCACAGATGTCTGCATATTTACAAGGTTATTAAAAGGTTGTTTCTCAGTATGTCTCCAATCAAATCATTCATGGACACACAAAGCTCTCTGTAGATAGCAGGGACATCTCAAGTACAGGCCCAGAGCAACACATGCGTGATTCTCTCTCTCTCTCGTGCGCACACACACACACACACACACATACACACACACCCTTCGCACTCTCTCTCTCTCTCCCATCACAAATTTACACCCTGATACTTAAATCAGCTGAGACTAGCCTAGCCTCACACCCTTCAAGTAACGTACACTAAGTACATCAAGGGCACACTACTACTGAGCATAATAACTGTTTATAACCGTGAGTCCAATACTGGAGCTGTTGACAGTGGTACCCATGACAACGTGAAAATATGGACAACCAGAGCGCCTGCTCAACAGTAATGTTCATGGACCCGTCCGTGTGCTTCCCCTCCCACTAGGTTCGGTCTTCCTACCTGCGTATGAAGTACCTGTTCTTCTCCTGGCTGGCTGTGTTTGTGGGGAGCTGGGTCGTGTATGTGGAGTACTCTTCCTACACAGAGCTGTGTCGTGGGCAGGAGTGCAAAACCTCTCTAGTGAGTACTACTCTCTACAGCCGCTTTACCGTTACAACATAACTCATGTGATGTACATATGTTTGCCTTTTTACTGAAGTAAAGGAAGAACTAATAGAGCGGTGCAGGGATGATGTATTTTTGTAGGCCAACCCGGAAATTAGCATCGCCCTGGGTTCCCTCGACAACAAGCCAATCCCATTGGATTTTACATTATTGCAGAAAATAAGCTCTGTGGCAAACACACGTTTATGATACTCACACGTTTTGTTAAGCAAGATGATCTTCACCAATGAACACTACTTTTATGATTTTTGAAGCGTAAATGCAATCGCCAGTTTTTTAAGACACGTAAAAGCTTCAAAATTCATGTCGTAAATGGTCGTATGTCGTAAAACAAAACGTGTAAATCTCTTAAGCTTGTGTTAACCACAGACCTTATTTCAGGCATCCGACCAAAAACCCATTCAAAAAACCCATCGACTTCGAGACAAGGGAACCGGAAGTACCGACATGCTAACGGACTTCCGGGTTTTAGGACTCATTCCTGCACCGCTCTATATAGAGTACAAACACAACCCAGGGCGACAGGCCCATTTTTGATCGACTGACATGTATTCGATCACCAAACACATCAAATACGACGGCTGCATTTCTGCTGTCCCTGCAACTTTACTGACTTCCATAAAGTGTTGTACTATTGACGATACTACGTTTGCTTTCAGTGTGACAAATATAGCAAGGGAGTGATCGACGGCACGGCCTGCAGCAGCCTGTGTGAGAAAGAGACGCTGTATTTGGGGAAGTGCCTCTCGGCCAAGCCCCACAGCCAGGTAACGTCTTGGTCTCATGTCTGGGTCTGAAACATATTTATACATCAGATGTTATGAGTGATCTTGTGTTGGTTGTAGGGGTAGGCATCCTTACGCAGGACACCAAACTCCTACCTGCTCTTTAACGACCTAATTTAAAAACAATGCACTGTTTTTAATCCGCTGTATGTATGCGAATAGTTTTGCGGACAGGCATCCATTCATCCACAGCCACCCATATAGGCATCCATGTACCATGTACATTGAATCATATTGACCAGCCAACCCCTGCCCTAGCCACCATCGTCCGGTATATTCTGTACGCCAGGTGTACTCTGGGACCTGGGGTGACCTGGAGGGGGTCATCAGGTGCCGGATGGAGACGGCCCCTCGCTACGCCCTGGGTTTAGAGGCCCAGAGAGAGCCGGGGGCGGCCTTCAACCAGCCCACCAGAGGCACCTCCGTGGAGAGCTTCAAAGAGATGGTCATCAGTCACCTGAAGGTCAGTGTTGTAGTGTGGACACACCGGTGGCACCCATAATGACATCACTTTACGTTTTTTGCTTCTCTTTTTAAATGTTTGTCAGAGCAAACAACCTCTACAACACCTTGCTTCAAATTGTAAATGTTTTCCATATGAACGAACCACCAAAGTTTGCCCAAGAGGTTCACACCGGCGTCATTTTTCTCCCCAGGTGAGACTTGGAGATCAGGCCAACCTTGCAGCACTGACCGACATGCTGCTCTCGGTGGCCGACGGCAACAAGGACGGTCACATCACGCTCCCCGAGGCGCGCTCCGTGTGGGCGCTGCTGCAGCTCAACCACTTCCTGCTGGCGGTGGTGCTGCAGCAGCGGGAGCACGCGCCCCGGCTGCTGGGTTTCTGCGGGGACCTGTACGTGACGGAGAAGGTGCCCCACGCCCCGCTGTACGGCCTCAGCCTGCCCTGGCTGCTGGAGCCCTGGGTGCCGGCGGGGCTGCGGCGCCGCATGGACCAGTGGTTCACCCCCTCCTGGCCCCGCAGGGCCAAGATCTCCATGGGCCTCCTGGAGCTGGTGGAGGACGTCTTCCACGGCACCTTCGGCAGCTTCCTCATGTGCGACGTCAGCGCCGCCAGCTTCGGCTACAACGACCGCCACGACCTGAGGGTGACGGACGCGCGCCACATCGTCCCCGAGCTCGCCTTCCAGGAGGGCATGCGGGAGCGCCGCTGCGACTCCGACCGGGACTGCCGCTACGGCGTGGACTGCCACACGTCCTGCGACCTCACCAAGGGCCGCTGCACGCCGGAGGTGACGCGGCCCAACCTGGCGAAGGCGTGCGAGGTGCTGAAGGACTACGTCCTGCGGGGGGCGCCGGCGGACGTGAGGGAGGAGCTGGAGAAGCAGCTGTACGCCTGCGTGGCGCTCCGTGGCGCCGCAGAACACATGGAGATCGAACACTCACTGATCCTCAACAACCTCAAGACGTTGCTGTGGAAGAAGATCTCGCACACTAAAGACTCCAAGTGAAGGCCTCACTTCCGGACATTTAGATGACGCAGTGTGGCCAGTTTACATTATATTGGGCAACGAAGGCACTTTACCACTTTAACCCAAGTGCATATAATGTAGAACTAAACGCATTCAAGCGGATCAAACACGACAATGAAAGGGAAGGATGCCAAGTCCACTTATTCATAAGATGCAAGCATTTTGATGTTTTCAGCTTTTATGATGCCACTAATGGCATCTATTAGACATGCAAGTTAAGAGGAATAGTTCCTTTGAGGGAATCTTCATGGGTTTTTCCGAACACATGTATAAATTATATTTAATAAACACGTCGCTGCTCCTTGACAAATCTTCGGCAATGGATTAGTCTTTCAAATCAGAATCTGTATTTTAGTCCGTGGTCATTGGTGCCTGCTGAGCCATGAGGACCAACAGCACCCTCACGTGTCAACTAACAGAACAGCCAGTCCCAAAGCCAACAGATTTCAAACACCAACATTAACTGAATTCTAATCACACAAAGTGAAGCCATTGTACGGCCAATGACAAACTGGGACACAAGTAGTCCTGAGGGTTCATTTCACCCTTTTGTTTACCGTTTCAATAAGAGTAATAAAAACCACGACATGGCTCTTTTTCAGTTGATTTATTAGAACAAATGTCTCCATTAGAAACAGACAAGGCCAATAGTTTATTCGTCTTCCTGCTCCTGAGCGCGGAGGAAGCTGGCCTTCTTCTGGGCCACACGGTCTTTCCTCTGGGCCAGAGACAACTTCGCACGGTTCCACCTAGCACACAAACAGAACCAGGTTACACACCAAACAACTGCGTTGTTGCACTCCTAAAGTAGAGAGCCCAACCCTAGTCCGTTCATCAGGTCTGTTTTATTACTACAGTACCTTTGAAGGGCCCCCATTTTATCACCAGTTGTGAATGTCAATTTCAAATTTGTGAAAAGTGCCCTCTATTGACTTCACAAGTGGCAGCATCCACCCAGATATATGATGACTATATCTGTTTACCAGCCTACCTAGTGGACTGTACCAACTGGTGGGCTCATACATCTGAGTGGACAGACCCACTAAATGGTAGTCACATGACAATTTTGAAATGGCTTGTAATGGCTAATCACACTCAGACCTGGTGGTAAAACAGGAGCCCTTTAAAAAAAGTCCAGCCATCAGACAAGTAAAGGTTTCCTGGTGCAAAGCCTTCACCACTACTGTCCATAATCTCTCTGAAGCCTACATTTCACTTATCACTTGCAAGTGCTCATAAAACATGCACTTGGTGGTAGAACAGGGCCCTTCAGAAAAACCTTGAGGTACTGCATTTTTGATTGGCAAGTTTAATTGTTCTTACCTCTTCTTCTTGACCTCTCTTGCTGGTTTCTTTTCGTGGACGGGGTTCTCGCGAATCGAAGCGTGGGCCTTTTTGTACATCTCTTCCATCTAGAAATTAACAAAAAGAACAGAAACTCATCTCAAATCTGGTATAATACAGACAATTATGATGCCATCAAAATGCCACTGGTCATGACAAAAACAAAGTACACTGCATTTCTAACACAAGTCACTAGTTAACTTGAGAGTCAAGTTAGGCGCCAAGCGGCACCGACTCAGCATTTAAAGACCAAGACAACATCTTTTCTAACCAAGCAACACCACAACATCCGGTTGAGAAGGTCCATCGACGACAGTTTCACATGCATATGAATAAACAAAGATGGGAAAGCAGCACAGTGGAACCAGCCATGGTTGGAGGGTCTGGTCGATCTGATTGGGCCGCTCTGCAGTTACTCTGGCAACACGCTGTCCCCCCTTAGTGATTACAGACCAATCAGGAAGGGTCTACTGGTGTGCCATTAAAGAGCTAGAAATACAACCGCCATTTCAACTAGTGAAAGTCTTAAGCATGCAACTAGACAAGGATGTACAGATAACAATTACTCCTAATCTGAAATTCAGCAATAGTCCACACTACATTTGTGTCAAATCATTACATGATCTGCATCTTTATACAAATTATATTGAAGTAATGGGTGAACCCATTGTATCGATTGCATGATAAATAACTTTCACTCCGACGACTAAATACACCTCTGGTCCTGTGAATCTACTATGAAAACAGTGGGAAATAATTTGAAGCTTAAGCAGCGTCTCCTGCTGAGGCCAAGGCAAGTACACAGGCAGAAATCAAAAGAGTGAACAGCGCTGGGGCTTTTAAAGCCTTTTGAAACTTCATTCCATGAACACCATCCCCACAAAGACAAACCACAGCACCTTTGCTCCAACACTATGCTGTTCAGCACCAACTCCTCATCCAGCCAAGTTTAACTTCAAACCGCACAACAAGATGTCCATCATCTTGAGTGGCATGAGGCCAGCCATCAGACATAACCAGACACCGTAGCAAGGGCTCTCCTACCATATCAGGGCTGACGCCGTTCTTGATGAAGCGGGAGAACTGCTTCTTGTAGGCGTCCTCATCCTCCTCCATCAGGAGGGTCATGTACTCTGACACGTTGATCCCCATGATGTGTTTGCGGTGGACGTCGGCGTTGAACTCCTTGCTCTCCACGTCGTAGCCGGGGAAACGCTTGGTGCTGTTGAAGAGAACGGTCCCTGATCAGTTGAGCAGTTCAACATGGGGACTGTTGAGTGACCATGTTGCCACCAGGTGTTTACCGTTAGTTATCGGTCGTGTTAAACATACCAACAGAAGCCACAGCCCGGTGCCTCCCATCATGCAGGCAAGGCAACTTGAGGCCTATAGTTTAAAGGCAACAGCCTAGTGACAAACGAGTGTTACACATCCTGTTGTCACCATATACGTCCAGTGCTACTCCAAGGCAAACAAATGTATAACGTTCAAAACTTCATTAAGGCTCATAACCATTAAGGGTGCTCCTATCGGCCACCGATCTTTATCGTTCTAAATAGTCTGATTGGTAGTCGCTATACAGGCCAATCAGAAGACGCAAAACACACGAGACAACTTCTGTATGCGCCGCTAAAAATGGCTTCACCGTTCTGGCAGTTCTACCAGGTGTCTCTAGATATACAAGCTCCAAGCTGCTCCCAATAACTAAGCATAGGGTAATATAGTTTATGTTGCCTCTTAAGACAGTGGAATATGGCGCACATGCTGCCTGTCAATAAACAAACACTTTCTCATCTCTTAAATTTAATACTCAGTATACTATGTTGTTAGTTAAATGATAGTTAAATATCTACTATTTTAGTTAAATCTAACAAATGGACCCTGTGATCGGTATTAGCCGCTAGTGCTTTCCATCGGTAACCTCTCCCAAAAATCCTGATTGGAGCACCCTTAATTACCATCTGGAGCACCCTTAATTACCATCAGCAGAACAAGTACCGAGAATCAAGCCATCTCAAATGCAACACCGCTAAAAAAAACGATCTGAAACCAAAGCTGAATATGACTCATTGCTAGCTATAGTATGTATTTGTGCACAACAAAAGACACTAGTAATGCCACTTTCACTGCACTAGTAATGCCACTTTCACTGCACTTTCACTGCAGAATAACCAGTCTTCTTGCCAATCGAAACAAAATTATTTGGAGAGCCTCCTGGGCTTATCATGCTACAAATGGCCGAGTTTTAATCTTTAGATGGTAGCGTTACCATCTAGAAGTTTACCATTTAAAGTGAGAGGACCTCTGCATCAGACGGGACGCGATATCCACCACTAGTGTGACGGATCAACTGCTTCAGTCCCGCGACGCCACAGCCGCTCGACAGCTTACCTATGTGGGATGGAGAGACCTCCGTCCACGGCCCCCTTGAGGGCGCCGAACACCTTGTTTCCGGTGGTGGTGCGTGCCAGACCGGCATCCAGGTAGCATGTGAAGGCACCGGGCTGATCGTCCACGCTCTCCACATTGAACTCATCCCCGGTCACCTCCACCTGGCCCTCGTAGACCTTGTCCAGTTTGAACTTGTTGAGCAGCTGGAGAGAGATGAACAGCCACACATGAGCCAAAAAACACAACTGCTACACCACTGGCTGTGTGTATTATTCCCGACACCAATACGACTAACAACATGGTCGGGTGATCGCAAAGTACTTCCACCGTCACATTTCAAAGCCCTCCCTTATATCATTTAAACATTGCATCACGTGTTCATCCTCTGAAAACAGCGCCTTTTTAAACGGGCTGTTGTTCCTTAATGGACAAGGCAAGGAAGACGGACAGAAAGAGGATTGAAAGAGGAAAATGACGTAGCATAGGCCCGCAGGTCCGGTGTTAATCACCAGACACTTGCACACCTTCACCCAAATCGATTATCGTGTGATTCACTAGTCGTCCTCCATTGAAGTGAACAAACCCCACGTTTCAGTCACCCAGCTTAGCGGTTAGGAGCACGCCTCACCCTGCGAGCCACCAGCAGACCCGTGCAGTAGGCCGCGGCGTAGTTCGTCAGACCAACTGTCACGCCATACTTGGGCAGCTCATGCGAGTAGGCCGCGCACACGATCATGTCACCCTCGATTTTGGCGTAGGCGATCTGGAAAAAACGAAAAAAGGACAGTTTTCACCGGTGGGATTGGAAAGCATAACGGAGCAACGCAAGGGTTGGACCCGAACTCACCTGGCATACGATGTCCCTGTTGGAGAAACGGACGATCATCCTGTACTTGGGTGTGTTGTACTTGTTCTTGTCCTGGATGACCAGGCGCTTGCGGGCGAAGAAGTCGGTTTTTCCCTCTGGCAAAAGCAACGCAACATTGATAAAACGGCGCAGGACAATGCAAGGCCCCAATGTCACACCTGGCAAATGTTCAAAAATGAGCTTTTGGGTTAAGGGAGGGGGGATTCACGTACCTCTCCTCCTCCTGAACTTGACCTGGTACCTCTTAAAGTAGGCCTTATTCTTCACCACTTTAACAAAACCCTAAGAGAGGGACATGGAGTCAGCACACATGACAACATCTCCCACCGGCCCTACTAGGCTGTCAGGTGTCGCGGGGAGAGACAGCACCTCGCTAACGATGGGCTAACCCGTTAGCGACCCCCCCCCCCCTTTAGCATAATAGCCATGACACATAAAGCGGAAAGGACTGCATGAATGAAACTAGCCAAGGATTAGGGGTTACTTTCCCACACGTCGTTCGCATTGCAACGCAAAACCAGACTGTTGACAAGGCGACAGGAAATGAGTGGCGCGAGGTGGTTTGCACGTTAGGCCACGTTTAAGCCTAGCTCCGGTGAGCGTTAGCAACGGAGGGGAGGAAAATCTACCCTCATCCTAACTTCACGAACCGACTTTTCAACATCTGCCTCCACAAATCGCGGCCAGGCGGTGTAAGGCGTTGACCTAGGTGCGTATCGGGGGTGATTACAAACCATTTTAGCAGTCTTTCTGTCTCCTTAGACAGGAGCCCGGAGCCAAAGACTGGGGATTGGACTCCGCTGCACTGGAAAAAGGAAGAAGCGGTTGCGCATGCGCCCTAAGTATCGTGGCACAGGATGGACCGCAGCGACGCCATGCTGCAGCGGATTTGAAACTCTGCCCCCTATTGCACTGGGGTTTCTCTTTTTTAAGGGGGATTCGTGGAGTAATATGCTGTGTCTTTGTGTTAAAAGTATGGTATGCCATAAAAAATACAATGAAGAAAACAATTGAAATGTTTTAAAGTTGAACCACAGTGAGTTGGTTGGTGTGAAACACTGTCCAATGCCAGTGACAGGCCTACATGACTTGATACGCTTTTGTTTATTGTAATTCATTTAACATATATTCATTGTGCATTATTCGTTTTTCATTCCAACACACCATTCGGTTAGTTGTTCAGCACTTCCTGAAGCTACGAGAGGAGAAGAGATATGGTGTTTGATGTTGATCAAGGATGAACAAGTTCAAATTCGTGTTGGTTGGCTTCCTAGAAAAAAAGCAACACAATAACCACATAAATCATTTCAGCTGTCAAATCTCAAGTAAAATGGCGTAGGTCAATTCCTTGTAAGGTTTTGGAAAGGGAAATTCCCACCATTTCTCAAGAAGTTTTCAATTAATGTGTTTCTTTCGCTGAAATTATTTTGAGCCTATACACAATCTTGTGCGAAAGGGAAAACAATACAATGCTATTACTAATATTCACATATGCATCTAGTTATGTGTCATGTTGTTGTGTGTCATGTATTACGTATACATGGGCTTGGGAACACAATGCGTGTCAGAGCCACAGTGACATCATTGTCTGACATGCATTGTTACTGGGCGACATGAAAAGCCGGAGTCCCAGCGTGGCCCTGGTGGGCCGGACCATGACGTCTGTCCCTGGTCCTGGCGGGGCCGGATCATGACGTCTGGCCCTGGTGCTGGTGGGCCGGACCATGACGTCTGGCCCTGGTCCTGGCCGGATCATGACGTCTGGCCCTGGCGCTGGTGGGCCGGACCATTATGTCTGTCCCTGGGTGGTGGGAGTGCCCCGCTTGCGTCATTCCACCTCACGCGGCCAAACCAGAAAAGTGGGTTTGATATCTTCATTGACATCTGCCTGCCTGGTGTTCTGCGCTTGCGTTAGACTTGAGTAATGTTTTTGTCGTGTGGTTTCAGCTCGGAATGAGCTCAGATGGAAACTACACGAAACTAAACTGGTTGTCAATAAGTTATGGTGTTCAGAGATGAGGAGCCTATGCAGTATGTTTTCATCGGTGGCATTGCATGGGATTTGCTCAATGGATTTATTGGTCATTCATTTTTCCTCAAAGGAAGAATGAATACACTTTAGGAAACAATATATGTTTTAGTGTAAGGTGTGTATCGAAGGCGCTTTAGACAGGTGGCAAGACATTGTTTCCTATGAAAGACCGTCTACCCTCTCCCATCTACGCTGTCCAACCCCAGGTAAGACACTCTCTCTCTGGAGAAGGAGACATATCCAGGGGCAGGACAACATAGAGGACATTAATGGGTTTCAAACCATCAATAGGACAAAGTAATATGAACTATTTAGCAAGACACTTGTATCCAAAGCGACTTACAGTGAATTCAGTACATCATTTCTTCATGAGCAGAGGTAATCTTCCTCAAGGATCAATACAAGTGAGGCTGCAGACTTTGGGGATTGAACCAAGTACCTTCGGCAGAGAGTTGAACACCCTATCCACAACTACACTACCCTGCCCCCTAACTAGTTCATGTCCCGTGGGATTTCTTCAGACTTCGTGCCTATTATGTTGTGGTGAATGGTTGTACTGAAACAGTGGAATGCAATGAGGAATCAAACCTTATTAATCTGGGGGAAATTATCTGTTTTGTGGAAACAATATGTCATTCATTACAAAGACCTGCTTTGGACAGGTGCGGACGTTTGAATAGACAGGATGGCGTTAACACACCCACATTACTGCATTACATGATGTATAATGGTACAATGTAGGGGGGGGTGTGTGGTGTGGGCTCCCTTTCATTTCAGCCCAGGTCTGTCACGCACGGCGCGGTGTAGTGCTGTGTCCCAACACTAGGTGGCGGTAGCGCTGCGGTGGCGACGCCAGGGGGGCCGCGCATGCCCAGTAGAATGCCGAACGGAGCCGCGCATGCCCAGTAGGATGTAAACATCGGGCTAGGCGCCGCTCCAGTAGCGACGTGTATGTGTGTGTGTGTGTGTGTATGTGTGTGTGTCTCCACGTCTCCACATCCAGCACTCCGGGAGTCGCGGTCGGTGTGGACGTTAGCTTTGAGAAGCTACCTTGCTACTATAGCTCCCCAGATAGCATCCAGGGCTAAACAGCCAGGGCTAAACCGCGGAGGACCAGCAGGACTACCCGGGTCCATGGGTTATTAACTGGGGGGGTCCCCGTCCGTGGATGGGAAGTCGCGTCCGCTCCGGGCGGCGGATCAACGCGTCAAGGTAACGGCTGGGGTCCGTCTATGTGCTGGACCCTCCATCCAGCCACAAGTAGTCCGCTTTTGTTCCCACGCCGCAGAGTCCCGGTTTGATGGGGACCGGGTCTGGGTCCGGGTACTGGGTACTGGGGCGTCCGTAGCAAAACGGAGCTGTTAGTTTTATTTAACTTTGTGTCGTTTTTAATGAACTATAATGAGGCAGCCTGTTGCCATGTCGACGAGACGTGGTTCCGTCTGTTGTTCCGCCAGTTGGACTCTGGTGAATGTGTGTGTGTGTGTGTGTGTGTGTCTGGCAGGCATCAACACTGATGTGGGTACAGCACACACATTGTTTGATAACGTTGTGTGTGTGTGTGTGTGTGTGTGTGTGTGTGTGTGTGTGTGTGTGTGTGTGTGTGTGTGTTTAAACTTGAAGACCACCGCCTCTACGCCCGGTGTTGCAAGCCCCACAAAGGGGGTCTGGTTGAAAAGGGGAAGGAGACCCTGCTGAGGGCCAGGCTGGACTCATCGAGTCCTCATCAAGTCCTCCAGGGTTGGCAAAGTACAACGTGTCCACGGGCCTCACATGTGGGACCGTGAGACCTCATCGATGCACCTCCTCCTCCTCCTCCATCGACTGCCTCCTTTCTGTTGCATAGTATTCACATTCCCCCCCCAAAAAAACTTAAAGCATATATCTTCTCCTTTGTTGTTGGACTAACCAGTGGATATACCATGGAGAAGTACTGGAGGACTAGTGTATGGGTTTGGGCGGCCACTGCCCTGTAATTACAACCCAACTGTTCCTCTGGGTTTGTGGGGGCAGGACGAGGGGAGTGTTTGTGAGCTCGGAGGTAGAGATGTGGGGATTTACTTGTCCCAACTCGCCGAGAGACCTGGGCTGTGAAACCTTGCCTCTGAAACCCGGCTACTCACCTAGACCCGATGACTGTGATAGGGAGCAGTAGGACTGGAGGTGTCTGCGTGGTGTGGTGGTCAGTATTGTAATCTAAACAGGAAGAATTTGCTTCCCTTGGAGTACAAAAAAAAGGAAGAAACTCATATTTGCTGACATTTCCTACTCCAGAGTTCAAGGCTGCAAGTATGATTTTTTTTTTTGTTTTAAATGCCTCTCAGACCAACAATCGCTGACCTTCAGACTTCAGGTTTCAAATCCCAATTCTCTTGTACATCTGAGCTGCTCTCTTAAGTGAACTGAGAGGACCCTCCTTGCTCAGACACGGCTGTGTCGTCTTGGTCTGTGTGACCACTGGGTTCCCAGGGAATGTATTTTCTGCTGATTATGTCCCCTTTGAGATTTATGCTGCCTTCAGTGATGCAGCTAAAGTATTTTGTGTTTCTTGTTTTTGGACTTCCGACAGACAGAAGACAGATTCAAAAGTCTTCTCAGTTAAACACAAAAAAAAATGAACTTCACACCGCAATGCTGGTGAAATAATTTGTGCAGCCATATTTGCAAGTCATCTCTTCTTTTGTCTTGCACAAAATACCCACATCTCCCATCTGGGTTTAATCTTATTTTATTGATGATAGAACCTGGGTAGAACTCACAGTCTAGGTATAACTACACAGTACCTACTATGGCTACTACTACTACTACAACTTGTTTCCTGGGTGGGAAGTGAGTACAGAACATGCCAGCGCTGTAGAGAAAGAGGAAGGGCTCCTCTTGCTGGATGACTCCTGCGTTCTGTGGTTCCCCCTATGATGGTGTTGGACTCTGGCCTACTGTGAATCTCCTTCCCCATGCGCACCGCGGCCCCCTCCCCTCTCCTCTTATCTCCTCTCTGCTGGGTCTTTTGTCAGGGAGAAGGAGACATTTTCTGTGCTTCCAGGATTTATGGGGAAGTCTGCCCCCTCCTGCACCCCCCCCCCCACCGCCTCCCTTGCTCACAGTTGGCAAGGCTTTAGTGAACAGACTGCAGTCCCCGACCACCTGGAACCAGACATGTAGCTGATATATGGTCCTCCTAACTGTGGTCTCAATACTTGTCCTGACTTGATGAACCGCTTCGCACAGCTAGGATCAAAGGCATGGTTGAAACGATAATATACAATGTGTGATGATGTACATCTTTTTACGGGCTTGAATAGGTCAAATTTAAAAAAGGCGTCTTCTGTTTTGTCATCCTCCCTTCTTAAAGGTTAATACTCCCATCATGCAATGCAAAATACCAGCCATCACTTTTTTCCAATTGCAGCGTGAATGTTGCCGAAAAGCAGGAATAATTGAAAGTGAGATAATGTTAGCTGTTAGCTATTAGCTTTCGTTTAGACACGCTCAGCGCTGGGATGTCAGAGAGGGTTGATTCAGTGCCAAGCTGCAGGCTGACTATTGACTACAACCATTAGCAAACCTTCTATTGATCCGTTGTTAATGGACCTAGTGCCGGGTACGCTGCAGTCGGCTCAGTCCAAAATATCGCCAGAATATGGCGTATTTGTCCATATATATAATATAAACCATGTATACATCATATTTGTGTTCATAAATAGTCAGTTTGGTTGCCTGAATCTGCCTTTGACTTTTCCTCCATCATTGTGAAATGTAAAGTTTGTGCCTCCGGCCACCTATAGAATAGAATAGAATAAAACAGTGGTGTTGACTACTGAAGCAGGTTCAATACCGGCTGTGCCTGGCCGTGTCTGAGCTATCTGTCTTTGTCCTATCAAGCAATACAAAACACACTGCCTTTATAGACTGGTGGTGGTGCCGGCTGCGGGTGTCTTAGGGCAGGTGAGTACTAGGGCTGGATTCGATTCAGTTTCGGATTTGATCTAATATCGATTCGGTTAGGGATATTTCAGTTACAATACCAATTTCTCAGAATGAATGCTGTACAAGGAACCCTCTAACCTGGTGCATTATTAAAATGCTTACATGGCCGCCACGCGAGACTAATGGGGTTAAAGCTTCAAGCATCCACGGGAAAAGGCATATATTAAAAGATCGATCTCGGGATTTTATGAATCGATATCGGATCATTCAAATGAAAATCGTTTTTTTTCCTGTTCAAACCCAGCCCTAGTGAGTACCCCATAACAAACTTCACAAATACTGGGACTGTGGCAGGGTGTCCGGACCCTGGTGTGGAGGGACCAGGGTAGAGCTCCAGGCAGACAGTCTCCCATGAAGAGCTTAATGACAATGCTGATTAATGTGTTGTGTAAGCCGGGGGCCACAGAGACAGCCTGTCCCCAGAGCCTCGGCCTACCTGTGGTACAGCTGAACTCAGTGCTCTGGTGACGTCGTATAGGCGGGTGACTGTGCTGCCCTTTGACCTCTCCAGACGGTCTGATCTGCATATGACTCGGAGGCAGCACACCTTGTACACTGAGACAAAATCTCTCCTGGAGCTAGCGGCCAAGAGACAGTGGTGGTCCTGGATGTTTTGAAGGGTGGTCTCTGTGCAGGCAGGAATATATGCAGGCTCATTGGTGAGTAGTTCCTTCATGAGGCCCTTTGCCCTGACGGCTGCTTTCCCAGGCCACTAAATTAATAATCACACCACTAGCCAGTTTCAGTCGAGCTAGCATAGCACCATTTTTGCTAAGCTTGCTAAGCAACTTTGAAGGAAAATAAATAAGGAAGTAGGAAGTCACGGGACTGTGCATTTTCTTAAGCCCCCGTTGTCCGCGGGTGTGTCACACTTCGGTGTGTAATTACTGTTGGATCACGAGAAAATAGTTTCCGTACATTAACATTAATACTTTCTTAGAAGGGAAACGCACATGAGAAGTGAAAGCACTTTCACTTAATCCCTGTACTTATTTCAAATAGTTTGAATAATCAAATTATATGCATATATTTCTGGATGCAATATGAATGACTATTCAGAGGTCCTAGCTGGGGGTCTGGCTCTCTTAAGGGGACCCTAAAGACCACAGAGCTGTACAGAAGAGACTGTGGTTGAGTTAAAATCTATAATGAAATGTGCTTTTGGACTTTGAGTTGAGAATGATCAATAGTTTTGCGTGCACACACTGTATTGAACCATACTTCAATATACATATACAACACCCTTGATTAGATACTTTAAACTAACTATCTAACTTACTTGTGGCTTTCATTTACAAATGTTTGACCGATGCTAGTTTTCACGTGATATGTCCCATCCAACAAAGTCCAAGATATAGAGTAATATAATGTGAGTAATAAATACTACTTTCTGTTCCCGTTGGCAGGTGGCGACAGACAAGGTTGCAGGAAAGCTGAGTTCTACTCTCTCATGGGTGAAGAACTCAGTCAGTCAGATGGCTAGCACGGTGGCCCCGCCCACCTCCCTGCAGACCTCCTCCTCCCCCGGCCTCTCGCCCCCCTCCTCCGCCTCGCTCTCCTCCCCCGGCCTCTCGCCCCCCTCCTCCAACCAGCTGAGTCCCGACGATGTAGAGCTCCTCGCCAAGCTGGAGGAGCAGAACAGGTGAGCCACGATGGCTAGCTCTCTCTCGACCGCGGTCTCTCTTTCGCCATCTCTCTTGCTCTCGCTCCTTCCCTCCCTCTCTTGGTGGAGGCGTTGACTCACCTGGGTAGCTTCGATGTGGTAGATAGTAGGGCTGGTAGGGATTCCATACTATCACGATACTGGCGTGCCGATTCGATATGAGTTTTGCTTACTTTTGTAACACTAACGTGGGAAAATGTTGAGTCATACACTTCTAGAGACTGAGTAACTGAATAACATGAGGCATATTTCCAAAAACAATGCACATCACATGTCGGTCAGTCTTTCTGACTTTTATTTCAGCAGCATCATTGCTATGCTGGGAGGGTTACATGATACTGTTGAGGTAGTGTACTTTTTGAATGCATTTAATGTGAAAACTAGAAAAATCGATCCAGGCATTAAACAATCAGCGAAACAATAATCGCGATACTTAAGTGAATCGATTTTTTTCCCCCCCCACCCCTAGTGGATGGATCAAGAGTCTAGATCAGCAATGGTAGAGGTTGTTGGGTTCCTCATCGGGACAGATGATCGTAAGAGCCAATCCTATGGGACAAAAAATGAGGGTCTGTTTTCGAGGAACGTTAGGATTCATTTGATGTTAATGTGACGTAGGGTAAAATATTTTTGTGCATAATATTAGTGAAGATATGAACTGAAACAACAACCCACTGTACATGTTCAGCTGTGACATCACTAACTGGAACTCATTGTACATTTTCACAGTTCCCAAGCGTTAAAAGTTCCTCTGAATGGATGAGACAGTCTCCCCCCTTCCGTCCCCATCTCGACTCTCCTCCTTCCCTCCGTCTCCCAAATTCTTTCCCCCGCTGGGGCTCCCACCAATAGACGGTGCACTCTCAGCGTTGGCATGGAAACCGCTGCTCTGATTCAGAGAAGGGGTAGGCGGGGGGCGGGGGGGGGCGGGAGGGGGACTGTGCTAAACAGTTGGCCCAGGAGGGAAAGAGGGCCGTGGGGCTGTGGGTGACGGAGCGAGACCTCACAGTGGAGGTCAGTCGCTCATCGTCTGGCCCTCTGTGTTGGCTGTGGGGGCGGGGGGGGGGGGGGGCAGCTGTAAAAACGCCAGCTGAGGATAATTCATCATTTTGATGAGGAAACGTCAGAGGTATTGTCATTGGTCCTTAATGACTGGGCTCACAGGAAGTAGGGTCTTGCGTGCTGCCTCAGCACACACTCCTGTTGACCTGTAGTGCCTCCTCTACTCCAAGTAGACCCGAAGCTGAGGCTCGCTCACCACCAAATGTCTAACAAACATGTTGTGTTCTCTCAGCTAACCAGATTCACTTTGTTCCCTGTTTATAAGACAGTAATAAACAGCAGGGGGTCAGCGCTGCTCTCTTTGGTTATGTTGGTAATGCCCCACAGATGCTGTGTGGCACTCCACCCCCCCCATCCCTTCGCTGTGTGTGTGTGTGTTCTGTGTAGGCCTTTGTACCCTACAGAGTAGATAAGACACAGACGAGAATAACAAGGGATCCCTGTAGCGTTCAGGTCTTTAAAGTCTGTTCAAACTTGAGGAATTCCTACAGAGCCACGTGGACATGAACACACCATGAGTCTCTCTTGGTAAGAACTGTGTATAAATGTCTTCTCTGGATAGTACTTCACATTTCTTTCCATTACAGAGGGAACGAGTGGAGAAAGAGCCGTTAAACTGTCACACTGGTAGAGAATTTAGTTCTCTGTTTGTCTTTGTTTGCTTTTGATTCTCTGTCACAACTCAACACTGTTAATAGAACTGTTTTAAAGAGTATTTCCAAAAAGCGTCCGACCTAATCTGATTTTGCTTTTTGAAACATGCTTCTATATGGTTGTCTTAAGTGCCGGCCAGGCCAGTACAAACACACACAGGCTCTCAACAGGTGAATTATTAGCGGAAATTTCCACATCGAGTGAATGCACTTTCACATGTAGCAGCACACACTTGTAAAGCAGTTACAGGACCTGTTTGTTTAAAGAATGGATGCAAGATAAAATGCCTGTGATTTAATCATACTAAAGTCTTTGATGACATTGGCGAATGTATTGGGGAGTCTTTCAGTGTAGTTTAGCTGTTCACTGTGTCATTGGTTTAGCTGTTTACTGTGTCACTGAAGTTTAGCTGTTCACTGTAGTTTGGCTGGTCACTGTAGTCTAGATGTCCTAAACCCCAGCAGACATACCACTAGTAGACTTCTCTTCCTGAGACTGCAGCCTGTGGTGTCTGCTCCTTGTGTGTCCCGATCCCTCCCCTCGACCCAGATTGGGCCGTAACCCTAGCCTCTCTCGGTGACGTCACCGGCCTGGCCTGAGCGCTCTCTGCCTTGTTTTCCGAGATCAGGTGTCGGGGCTTTGTGTGTCAGACATGGAGGAGTCCTTGGCTCTGTACGAAGAGACAGCCCCGTCTAACGCTCTGGTCCTCCACCGGCCCTGTCTAATCTCTGGCCCTGCTATGTCCTGGCCTCAGTTATACACTGTAGAAAACACACAACAGTGGTGTTTAACCACATGAATCCATTCTATCAACATGTGTTTCAAAGTCAACCTGAGATGCTGACTGCATATAATGAGAGTCACTGATTGTTGTGTTGAACTTGGCATGCATATTATTTTGTGACTATAAATACATGTAATTCCATGGCTTAGAGTTGTAAGTCTGGTCTGTGAATTTGGTTTCACCACTGGCATAATCCTTTTAGAATAGAAACCCCTGAAAAGTCAGACTTTTAAAAATACACTTATCCAGTTATATTCCAGTTGTAAAACCTTTTAGCACTACTGTAATCCAGTGCCACCCTGTAACAACATTTCCCTCAGTAGGTGGTAATAATATTAACATTTACATTTAGGGCTTTTAGCAGACACTTTTGTCCAAAGCAACTTACAATAAGTACATTTGTCGGTAGAAAGTAAAACAACAATATAGCACTGTTGGTACAGCAAGGATGTGAATAGAACCAGTTTCTAAGAGCACCATAATTGCCAGGTGTAGCTCTCCTTTCTGGTATACAGCATGGATAGCTAGGGTAAGATGCTATATGATGCTAAGTACTATTTAATTGCCAGGATGTGCGAAAATACAACAAGTGCATAAGAGGGGGGGGGGGGGGGGGTAGGTAGAGGAGGGAGGCTATGCAGAGTCCAGGTGAACTCGAAACAAGTGAGTCTTGAGTCACTTGAGGAAGCTGGTGAGCGACAGCAGAGAGTTTGTTGCACCAATGCGGCCCCAGAACAGAGAAGAGTTGTGACTTAGCTGAGCGACCTTTGCGACCTCTTGGCGATGGCGGCCAACTGAGGTCATTGAACGGAGCGCTCAATCGGAGGGGGGGGGGTGGCAGGTCCATTGACAGCCTGTAGGCCAGTTGTAACCGTTTAAGCATGGCAGTAGAGTCATGTGTGTGCTGGAGAAAGTTTGTCCACCAGTGTTTTAGTCTCACCACCAACTTTAAATCACTCCTTTGTTCTTCCCTAATGGAGTAATAAAGTACAACTTGCTGCCTAACCAACCAAGTGGGGGTGGTTCTGGTTTGTAATGCTAGTATTAAGAACAAGGGAGTGAGGGTGGTTCTGGTTTGTAATGCTAGTATTAAGAACAAGGGAGTGAGGGTGCTTCTGGTTTGTAATGCTAGTATTAAGAACAAGGGAGTGAGGGTGCTTCTGGTTTGTAATGCTAGTATTAAGAACAAGGGAGTGAGGGTGCTTCTGGTTTGTAATGCTAGTATTAAGAACAAGGGAGTGAGGGTGCTTCTGGTTTGTAATGCTAGTATTGTAAACCCAGGGGGAGTGGGGGTGGATCAGGTCTCTAATGCTCTCTCTCTTGTCTACTGAGTTGGTGGTTCTGGACTGTAATGCTAGTGGTTCTGGTCAGGTTGCTGGAGACGGACTGTAAGTCCCTGCGCTCGGTGAACGGCTCTCGGAGGAACAGCGGCTCGTCGCTGGTGTCCAGCTCCTCGGCCTCCTCCAACCTGTCCCACCTGGAGGAGGACACCTGGATCCTCTGGGGACGCATCGTCAACGAGTGGGAGGAGGTGCGCAAGAAGAAGGACAAGCAGCTCCGGGTAGGAGGCCAGCCTGCACACACACACACACACACACACGGAGAGACACACGCACACACATGGACACCCACACACACACACACACAGACATGCACACGCAAGGAGACACACACACAAACATGGACACACACATGGATGCATACACAAACACAGACACACACTGAAACTGTGCTAGCCCTTGTACTACGCCTGTGCTGCACCTGAGTGGCGTGCAGACACACAAAGGCATGCACGGAGATTATTATCACATCATGTTCGCAGCGGCTAGCGCACCTGAGTGGTACGCAAACGCAGGCATTCATTGAAGGCTCAGGTTCACACACAAGCATGGCGACACAATTCACTAAGCCATGCAAGCCAGCCGGTTCACACACATGTACGCACACGCTCACACTCACGCAGAGTGCACGTGACTCTGACTCCGTGTTGGTGTGCCAGTCAGCTGTGTGTGGCTTAGCGTGTTGTTATGAGCTTAGAGGAGCGAGAGCCCAGAGGTTATCTGGAGTCGGGTGTGCTTCCTCCGCCGAGCTTAGTCTGCCCTTTCACTTCCAATGGCAGCAATCAAAATGTGTGTGATTATAATTGGATTAATACGCTTGTGAGCCACAACGCTGCTGTATTCTGCATGGATTTCATAGCGTTTAAGCCACTGCCTAAAAAAAAAACCCAAAATTGAGAACAGGATGTGCATAATGTGTCCGGCCAGTTATGTCTCAGATGCAGTAAAACTGTTTTGGATAGTTCTGCCCTGTGTTGTTTACATGGTCCATTTAAGCCGGGCTTTGTCCCCCACCACCCAGCGGGCACCCAGGGACCCACCGTGGGGCCCCGGCAGTCTCATTTGTTTCCCTATACTCCTGGCTGTTTACTCTGCCGGGGGGAAACTCATTCCACTGGCTATCTTCGTACCCAAACCAACCGTGGCGCGGTGCCCTTGAACTTGTTATTTTAGCTCCTGACATTTTGAAGCTAAGTTTAGATTAGCCCGTTGCTAAACATGTGATGGAATGCCTTCAGGTCGCCGAGGCTGTGGGGTGGTAGCCCCACTGCCGTGTCATCACGGTGTAGACCGGTACCAGTGGTGAAGGGGAGGCAGCGGGCGTTTGTGTTGGCTAACACAAACGTAAATGGGGAAGTTTATGGTAAGGAGCTAGCGTCGAGTCATGCTAGGCCCGGGTGTGGTGTTACGTAACCAGGCGAGGTTCACCCAGATGGATGTTTAGTGGCCCGGGGAGCCGGGACGTTAATCCAACCCAGCTGATTCATAGTGCTTAGCGTTTCTGTTCCCCTCCGTTTCCCTAGCAACCATCCGAAAAAAGAGCTTTTGAAACTGAAAAAGAAAACGAGAACCCAGACTTTTCTGGCAATGTCAGCATACACTCTTTATTTCTTGAGTGAGTTCAGGCTGTATATGCCCCTTTCTAGGAGTGTTGCTGATTCAAGGTCTGCTCTATGCTGTTGTGCTTCAGTAAAGCAGGCCTCTCTGATGTCACGGCTTCACAGTATAACTATCAGGTTTAACAGTGTTTAGTAGAGCAAGACGGTCCTGGTGTTCTCATGCTGTTGCAGCCATGAGGGTTATGTAGCAGATAAACAGATGGATCTTCTCAATATGTCTCCCCTCTCACTTCTAATGTTAAATACAGCTTCAGCTGGAGAGAGATTGACTGAGAGGGAGAGAGAAAGAAAGAGAGGCTGTTTTGTTTCAGAACAAGGCTTGTCCTGTCTCCATGGACCTTAGTGAGCAAGAGGGAGAGAAAGAGATTGACTGACCTTTTAGAGAGAGAGAGAGAGAGACCGAGACCAAGACCGAGAGAGAGAGACCGAGAGAGAGAGAGACCGACCCCCACCCCTGCTGAAAGGCAGTGAAGCTCTGCGCCAGATGCACCCTGGAACGACCAGATGTATTTTGCACACAAATGCCCTTACAAAAACACACACACACACACACACACACACACACACACACACATCTGGTCATGCTCTCTTCCTGTAGAGGATGCAGACTGATAGCGTCTCATCAGCAGTTAGAAGGCAGAAAAACAAACATCCACTGTGAAACGCCTCGCTGACCACATTATATTTAGACATGTAAAATTATATTACAGCCAGTTGCACACTGGGCTCAATTGTCATGACAGTACACACACACACACACACACACACACACACACACACACCAAATCCCAAATGCACAACTGTATTCTAATATTAACACCTCCAACACCTATAGTCAGACACACACACACACACACACACACACGTACCTCTTAATCAGACAAAAACATATGTTTTTGAGAAAATGAGATGTCAAGGTAAGGTTTTTTTGAGCATTTTTATGACTCAACATCAGTTGAGTATGGAATGACCTGGACTGATTCAATCCTTCAGGTTTTGTTTGGGTCATACACAAAGAAAATACTCATCACCGACCAAGCATTAGAGCCTGTAGCAGGCTTTATATAAGGGGGTGCCATCATGCTGTATCATTGGCTGAAATGTTAACCCTGCTAGCGAGGACATGCTAACATCAGCATCATTGGAGGGAGTCTTGATACCACCGTATCAAGACTACCATGTGAATTCATGACTGTGGAAAGCAGACAACAAGTTGGAAAAGGGTCCATTGTAGGGCTGCAACAATTAATCGATTAGTCCATCGACAGAAAATTAATTAAATCACATTTTTATAGTCAATTAATCGTGAATGTCATTTATCAAGTGCAAATACTAAACATGCTTGAGCTTGATGCTTTAGAAATTCAAGTTTTTTGCAGCCGTAGTCCATTGGATGCCCTGATGACGTGATTGCACTCTCCTCAGGACATGGTGAGAAAAGGCATCCCGCACCACTTCAGGGCCATTGTATGGCAGCTGCTGTGCAATGCCCAGAACATGCCCATCAAGGACCAGTACTCGGAGCTGCTAAAGATGACTTCACCCTGTGAGAAGCTGATCCGCCGGGACATCGCCAGGACCTACCCCGAACACGACTTCTTCAAGGAGAAGGATAGCCTGGGCCAGGAGGTGCTCTTCAATGTCATGAAGGTCCGTCAAGTATTTGGTCTTACTTTATGTTTCTGTGCTTTATTCTTTTTGACTAATTATTTAGGGTTCTTTGTGGTGAACCACTTAGTTCCTTGTATTGCAAGGTTTTATATAAATATTCAGTAACACTTTAGATTAGGGACCACATATTCACCATTAACTAGTTGCTAAGATTGTAATTTATGTACAACAACTTCATTCCTCTCCATCAAAAATCAGTAATTAGGAGGTTATTGAGGGAAAATTATAATAAAGTTAATGGCCTAGTAGTTGTAGAATATGGTCATGCAGAATAATGCATTAATAAGTGCTTTATAATGACTAATAAATATGCATGCTTATAAGCAACTTGTTAATGGTGAATATGTGGTCCCTAATCTAAAGTGTTACCAAATATTCTATTGAAGGTTATTATTATTCATTTGATATGTCGCTTCCACTGAAGTAAAACAGTGAAAGCTACATTCTTAGTCATACTGTGTTTACTGTTGGACACACCTCACACCTTTTTGTTGAGAAATGACTCAACAACTGGTCCTTAACAGGTTAATTTATCCTAAACTAGACATTTGGCTTTTTAGAGGATGGGTTACAAGAGAAGTGGTATTAGTAGTTGGATACATGTTGTGTTATGGGGACTGGACTCTTGGATCCAGATCCTGTGCTGTGTTGCTGTGTGTTATCACTGAGCTCCAGAGACTGGACTCCATCTTGGATCCAGACCCTATGCTCTGTTGCTGTGTGCCATCACAGAGTTTCACAGAGACTGGACTCCATCTTGGATCCAGACCCTGTGCTGTGTTGCTGTGTGTTATCACTGAGCTCCAGAGACTGGACTCCATCTTGGATCCAGACCCTATGCTCTGTTGCTGTGTGTCATCACAGAGTTTCACAGAGACTGGACTCCATCTTGGATCCAGACCCTGTGCTGTGTTGCCGTGCGTCATCACTGAAGTATATTCTAATCCAACATGCTGTACTGCATTTACAGGCCTACTCTCTGGTGGACCGCGAGGTGGGCTACTGTCAGGGCAGCGCTTTCATTGTGGGACTGCTGCTCATGCAGGTAATGATTACATACACACACATACGCAGACACACATCAAGAGCCCAACACACAGGAACACAAACACAGGACAATCATATTTGCTTGGTGGACAGTTTCATGTGGTTTCTCTTTTTGTTTGTTTGTGTTTATGTTTGCTGTGTGTTTGTGTATAGATGCCAGAAGAGGAGGCGTTCTGCGTCTTTGTGAAGCTGATGCAGGACTACAGGCTCCGGGAGCTCTTCAAGCCCAGTATGGCTGAGCTGGGGCTGTGCATGTATCAGTTTGAATGTATGATCCAGGTAGGCACTCGGTATTAAGAAATTCCAGTTTCATGTATTCCAGTTCACGTTTTGGTAATGAAACCGGAATGAATGGAAACGTAATTAATGGAAATGTTGCAGTTTATTTTACGGGTGTTAAATTATTGAATCCTTTAAAATTGGCTACAAAGTGAACTTGGCCTATGTTTTAATTTCAATAAAAAATGTTGACACCTAAATAAGTGTTTAAATTCTGGATATTTACATTATAATTTTGCATGGTAAGGTCAATTTTTGCACCCGGTCTCTATCTTGATTGGGGTGATTTTTAGCCATTTTCTGGAGCACTTTGTGGATGATTAGTGTTGTCCTTCCAGGAACACCTCCCAGAGCTCCATGTCCACTTCCAGGCCCAGAGTTTCCACACCTCCATGTACGCCTCGTCCTGGTTCCTCACCATCTTCCTCACCTCCTTCCCGCTGCCCGTTGCCACCAGGATCTTCGACATCTTCATGTGCGAGGTGTGTAACGTGCGAGGTCTTCTACGGACATAAGCCTTCACAGGTTCAATAAGAAATGTGTTGGTCTTGTCTTAAAACAGGTCCTTGGTTTATTGTATTGTTGAACGCTCGATGCTAGTTGGCCGTTTTCTATTTTATTTAAAATGTGGGACAAAGGTGAAATAGTCAATGAAATGTAGACCGGTATGTTACATTAAACCTACAATTGTATACATTTTATTTAAATATATTACACCTACGAACGGCTCTAGTTTAAAGTTAAATCATTCCACATGCCTGATTTATACGCATAAAGAACATAAAGAACCAAGTCCACTGCTGTGGATGAGAGGTTCTGCTGTACAACATATTGAATAACATTGAATACTGGACACAATGGTCTCCAAACAAAAACTACAGTGAAGTGATCCATTAGCACCACCTGCTGGCCAAAACACATTGATCAACTCATTCAAAATCCCAGTCTCTTATATTGCACCTGAAAACACACCAGTATGTTTTGGTAATCCCGGTGTAATTCAGACCTGTTTCCTGTGGTGTTGATGCATGCTGCTCGTCTCTCCCACCAGGGTCTGGAGATTGTGTTCCGTGTGGGATTAGCTATCCTCCAGATGAACCAAGCAGACCTCATACAGCTGGACATGGAGGGAATGCTACAGGTACACCTTGCTGCCATGCTGCCTTCTACTCCATTTTGATTTCAAGTTACATTTTATTGTATTGTTATTACACAGCTTTGTTGAATACTTGATTCTGATTGGTCAATGAAGGCATTCTATGAATAGTCGTTGCTGTGAATAACAGACCATTGCTATGGACGTTATTTCCAACTGTAGAATCTAACACAGACAATAAAATAGTTTTTTGTTATATTTTTGGTGAAATTATTGATTTCTTTACTAAGTAGCCATGCAATAAGCGGGATAATGTACAGCGAGCCGGTCATTATTGTGAAATAAACTCTGACATATTTTTTACATGATCCCTTCCATAACATATACCAGTGTTGTGGTTCTCTAGTGGTCTTCAGCTCTCTGGTGTGTTGTCTACTCTGCAGCACTTTCAGAGGGTCATTCCTCACCAGCTGGACAGCGGCCCTGACAAGGTCATCCAGGCCGCCTACCAAGTCAAGTACAATGCTAAGAAGATGAAGAAGTAAGCACTTGTGTTCAAACTGAAACAACAACAAATGTCTTCTCTTGCTTTGGGAAGACAGTCATACTTTCACCTCAGGTGCCACCGTCTAGGGATGAGACCGTCTGATTGGCCTAATGTTCAAAGTTGTATCTTTGGTATTTGATGTTCAATCTAGTTTCATATGTAAACGTTCTGGCCATGTGTGTTTCAGGTTGGAGAAAGAGTACACTACCATCAAAACTAAAGAGATGGAAGAACAGGTTGAAATAAAGGTATGTTTATGGTTTACAGGTATGTTATAAGGTATGTTCATGTCTGCAGATGTGAAAGTAGATCTGATTTCACAGGTATGTGAAGGTGTGTTTGTTTTAAAAGTGGTGTTCCTGAGATGTGTAAAGTTGTTGGTGTATTTTTCACCGGTTCATTTCCTTGTCTGTATGTAATGTTTTATTCTTGCCGTGACTTTCCAGAGACTGCGAACGGAGAACAGACTCCTGAAGCAGAGGATTGACACTCTGGAGAAAGTAAGTATTTAAACTGGTTCCCCGGCAGCCAACAGCCCTGCACCTGTATGAGCTGCTGCTGCTGCTGCTGCTGTGGACACCTGTGAACAAACCATCCACACTCATCCTAACCCATTACGTGAATGCTCTCATATGCATCATGCATTGACTGTTATGCATTAACCGTCATGCATTAACTGTCCACCAATTACGAACATGGCGTCTTCTACTAACCGTGGGCTGTCAAAAAGTGTTCTGACCACAAGACCGCCACGGTGTGGTGTGTCATGTGAGTGTTGTGGCCACTAAACGGGAGAAGCTTTGGGTATGCAAGTGTCTGGTGCAGCTTCAGGCGCGTTCAGGGAGTGGTCTGTGTAGTCTCTCTGGACGCCACTAACTTAACCATCCCGGAGGTCTGTTGTGGAGTGTGTTGAGAAAGTGAAAGTGTTCTCCTGACTCTGCTTTGAGATGAACTGGTGCACTGCATGCACCGGTGCTATGTCTGCATGGTTCCGCTCCTACATGCGTCAGCACTGCCTGGCTGAGCCACCGTGCATGAGGTCCTTGTTGTGTTTGGGGGAGCAGGGATGTCCTCCGTGATGGAGGTTGAACCGTATGCGACCGCAACAGTTTGTAGCACAATGGCTGCGAAAAGCATCTCTTCCCACTAATGCCCAATGTTTAACTCTAAAGGTCTTCAGAGATTACTAAAACTAAAATAGCATGACTAATAAACCGTGATGATAGTTATAACGCTGGTTTCAGATATATGTAAACACTTCTCTTGGCTGTAGTGTCCTGTGCTTTGCCTGCCTCCACCTCTCACCGCCATCAACACTGCCAATTTCACGCTTTCTCACCAGCTTATTCTCACTCTTTCGCCACACTCTCATGTTCTTTTTCTCCCTGACAAATCTACAAATGTGTTACTAGACGACTGTTCACAAGGGGAGAAAAGGAACATTGTGTTTTGTCACCTGAACAATTGTGTTTCTTCTTTGTGTTTTAAACTGCCCTCTGGATTCTGTCTCTCCTGTCTCTTGTTGATGTTTCTGTTTTGTAGGAGAGTGCTTCCTTGGCAGATAGGTTGATCCAGGTATATTCTCTATTGTTTCACCCCCCCTCACTTATATTGCACTTTTTCTCCTTTTCCTACACAAACTCTTTAGTGTTGCATGCTTTGGTTTAGCTCTCCTCTTTAATGGCATAAAAACTGCTGATCAGCGAAATAGATAACTAGGAAAAAAAGAAAAATAACAGCAAATCAGAGTGTATCAGATGGATTATTCAGTAAATGCATGTGACTCTGGATTAGTGCATGTTTTACCTACTAAAATCCAAACAAGGAATTTAGCAACCCAAATGATAAAACCACAATTAAGTAACCTATAAACAATTAAAATTAGCATGTACGTAAATTCGCGCCCTTTTTTTCTGGTTTTGTTTTTAATTTTATCGAAATTGCTCCACCCGTTCCGCTCCATCCATTTCCCATCATGCCCTGCTCCCCGCCAACCCCGCTCCCTCCGTCACGGCGGTTCACGTCCAAAAGGGACAAGTGACTCGAGCGCAGGAGGCGGAGGAGAACTACCTGGTGAAGAGGGAGCTGGCCACTGTCAAGCAGCAGAGTGAGGAGCTCTCTGTTCAGCTGGAGCAGGCCTCCAATGCCATCCTGCACCTTCAGCAGATCCAGCAGCCCAAAGCGGTAAGGAGGGACCCAGTTCCATCCAGCCACACCCCAGGGGCCCAACAGACGGCTCTCTGGTGACCCTCTCCTCTCGGTGACCGGGGCGACCGTAACAGCGACCCTGGATGTAGTTTGTTTTCTGTTGAGTCATATTGCAGACAAGAACCAGTTCGCTAGAGGGCTAGATTATATATATATATATATATATATATATATACATACAGGGTGTTGTATTGGCAAAGTTGATGATGGTGAATGGATATGTTGCAATACATGGGTCTCAAATCAACATATAATATATAATGGTGCATTGGGTCAGTGATTGTAATGCTTGTTGTGTTGAGCTCTTTCTATACCTTTTTATATACATTAGGATGTAATATAACTATTTCAATAGTTCATCACATTTAGGTCAATAGATCATGAGACGGCATTAGATAAACATTTTCACTTTCTTTCTTGCTCTCCCTCTCTTACCAACTGAAACGCCAAACGGCTGCCTAGCAACGGTCTCCTAGCAGTGGCATGTCTGGATCCATTGCAAAGCATAAACATATGCGTAAAGAAGTGACGCATAGTGACACAGTGCATAATTATGTTGAGCACATGTTTTGCATGCATGACCTAAAATTGGGACATGGTCGTTCCACACTTAGTCATCTGCGCCAGACGTCTGCTGGTGAAGCATGCCAGCCGATGGGGTGAACACTCTTGAGCACTCTGCTGGTGAGAGACTCTCTTGGCTGGTCTAGTGAATTATTGATGGGCAGATTCATGATGCTAATGTGCTCACTTGATACGGCGCTCCACGTGATTCGCTCCGCAATGAGCCTTCATGAAATAGTCCTCTGAACTGAGGCCGCCGATTTGTGGGTGTCAGTGGACATCAAAGTCAATGAGTTTGCTGTGCGTGTGTGTGTGTGTGTGTCCATGTTGTGACCGTCCATGTGTGGGAGGGGATATTTTGTCTGTTGTTTCTATACGTCACCGTGCATGATGGAGTAACCCTACCGGTTACGATGCACCAAGTTGTGCTCGAGTTATACTTGAGACATGTTAGACGTGAGTTAACTGCCATTTGAAAGGCATACATTCTGTACATTCTGTACATTCATGTTGGATCTTGCCATTCTCTGATATACACATCTATGAACAAACGCTGCTTCGCTCACATCAGAGCCCCAAGGTCAGACTACAGTGAAAAGAAAAAAATGTAAATACCAAGAAATACTAGTATTATTGTTTTTTCTCCAATACCACCATGACCTTCTGGTGATTCTTTTTTTTCAACAACTACAACAACTACTGTTGTTGATCAGACCATTGAAATACCAGCTCTAATTATTTGGAGCCCTTTGAAGCACTAAATAAGCCATCAGCCAGCTCCTGTCCATCTAGCGATCGGTGGAAGCCTCACGGTGGTCCTGTTGTCTGTGTTGTAGAAGGTGCACGCGCGGTACTCGGAGGACTCCGTCCTCCAGCTGGAGAGGGAGCTCGTCCAGGCCAGACTCAAGGAGGCAGAGTCCCAGTGTGCCCTCAAAGAGATGCAGGACAAGATCCTGGACATGGAGAGGGTAAATATTCTGAGTGTCATTCTTGGTTCAGTGATATGATGGGATGTCAGGGTGGGATGTAGGCAGTAGATGAGTGATGGAGGAGGTAGTACAGGATGCCCCAACAATGTTGTCCATATTATTTGTTCTTGGGATGTTGTGGCTGCGTGCTTGGGACACAAACACACATTTGGCTGGCCAGGACGGTGACCAACCAGATTGACTTTCCTAGTCGGACAAACAAACAAACTGAACAGAAACTATGAGCACCACAGCCGCAACGGGGGAACCTCAGGGTTTGGACACATTTTGCCAATGAAAACCATTCCGGTGTAAAATGTTTCCCACTCGTTCCACAGAGGAACACGTCGCTGCCAGACGACACCAACGTGGTGCGGTTGCAGGAGGAGCTGATCGGGGTAAAGCTCCGGGAGGCGGAGGCCATGACCGGCCTCAAGGAACTCCGGCAGCAGGTCCGAGACCTGGAGGATCACTGGCAGCGCCACCTGGCCCGCACCACGGGCCGCTGGAAGGACGCGCCCAGGAAGAACGCTGTCAGCGAGCTCCAGGACGAGCTGATGAGCGTGAGGTTGCGTGAAGCTGAGGCCCAGGCGGAGCTCCGTGAGACCAGGCAGAGGATGTTGGAGCTGGAGACACAGGTACATTCCAAGGCTAGCATCGCCACGCTAGCATCAACACGCTAGCATCGGGGCACTAGCATCACCAAGCTAGTATGGCTTTGCTAGAATCGCTACGCTTAAACTACATGCCAAATGGCACATCTGCAATTTGCTAGCAATACAGTATATGAGGGTGGGACAACATGTAGTTTGGATGTGATTTGATACAGGATTTGATTGGCCATGGTTGGAGTCCCTCTTGCTTCTTTAAAGCCCCACCTGTGTTGGTATTGCTGAATCATTCAAAACCTTTGTCTGCATTAAGAGGATTTTAATGTATAACATCAACATTGGTATTAATGTAAAATAAGCAAATAAATAATGTACATTTTTTCTGGAATATTTTGGATGGATAAATGGGTAACAATCTATCATCTGCAGGGATGATAGGTTTTCAGATACATTTTGTATCTTCACAAAGCTGCCTCTAGGGGGCACCAGTGGTCTTCAACGTAAAAGTTATCTTTTATGGTGGAACAAAACGCCATTAAACTGTAACATTAAATTCCCTCTCCTTTCCCTTCCAGAGCCAAATCCACAGCAACCAGCTGCGGCGAGCGGAGCTGGAGGGGCGGGGCCTACAGGACCGCGTCCAGACCCTGACCACCCAGAATAAAGAGCTCAGTGGGCAGCTTCAGGAGATTAAACGCAAGCAGGCGGAGATTCAGTGCAAGGTACCTAACTGAAAAGACTTGGCCTTGTCTTGTCATAATATATAATTTTGTTGTGTAATTATAAGCTTTATATGGATATTAACATAACTGTAAACATTATGTATGGTAATGGGGTAATAGATTTTTCCACAACACCAGCTGGTAAGTCTGGTTAATAAAATCAGTTCTAGTTCATCTGCTGTGTCCTGATAAGGTGGAAATTCAGCCTCAAGAGGAAACGGTTTGTTTTGCTTTTGGTTTCTGCTGTTAGCGATAACATCTTAGCACTGATGGCTCTACTGATGCTGTTCAACTGCTCTTCTGCAACGCTGAACACTAACTCTGTAACACACACACACACACACACACACACACGTGCTTATACACACCCACACGCGCACACACAGGTTTTTTTTGTTTAGATGTAGGTTATTTTATTTGATGAGCTGTCTAATTTAATATGTTGACAAATCACATGGCATGCCCATATTTGATGGTTTCATCACTTAAACAACATCCCACACAGTAAAATCCAAATACTTGTTTAAGGGCGTCGGTGATTTAGTTGATATTGTTTCATATAGAATAAGTAATGTTTTTAGTGATGATTTATTTTTGTATTCAATGTTTGATTGGTGATTGTGATTGGTATTTGGTTTGTTGTCCTCTTGACAGAGTAAGGAGGAGGTGATGGCAGTGAGACTGCGAGAGGCAGACAACATCGCGGCCATGGCGGAGCTGCAGCAACAAATCTCGGAGCTGGAGATTCAGGTAACCTATCAAACCCCAAAAACCTCAAATCACCCTTCAACCCCCAGGTTTAGTGTGAGGAGCTCCAGTACAGGAGCTCCAGTACTATGAGTTCTTACAACACAAATACATTGGTAATACAAGGTTTCATGCACAGCAATATTTTAAAAAGAATGTAGTCATGTTTTTTTACATCATAAAAAAACATCCAAAACTGATGCATAGCAATTGAAGCGATCAATGTTTCACAATGGAAAGAAGTAGTAAAATGAATTCAGATATGTTCAATAGCCCTTTCCAAACCCTCAAAATGCTAACCCTGCCCCTTTTATAATAGCCTACTGTAATGCTAACACGTATCATCAAGCACCAGTTAGCACACCAGTATTGACACCCAGACAACTGTTGCATCACTTGTAATAAGGGTTGGCCAAACGTACACATGTCTACTTCTATAACACCCAAGTTGAAATGGTTCATAAAATATAACTCGCACAACAAAAACCTTGTTCTGAGTCAAGAGTAAGTCATGTCCATGTGATGTCAATTCCTGAAGGCTGGTATGTTGACCTAGAATACACATAATTTTCCTGAGAGAAAACATCTTTAAAATAATCACTGGTCTGTGACATGACATTGTACCATGCGCATGACATTACATTAAAATTACATTAAGAGATAAGCACATTAGTTTTTACTCATCTTTGTCTCCAAGCCTTTAATGAACATTAATGCTGTCACTTAATTAATAAAATGTTAAAGTTTTAATTTTAGATTGTGGAAGATTTTGTTCAATTCTGAACATCATGACAAGATACAATACTGAATTGGTAGTCTATTTCAGCTTGTGTGTGTGTGTAGGTGTGCATGTGTGCGTGCATGTGTTTAGGTAGATATAATAATTCTACTTAATCAGTGTGTCCATGACGCCCCCCAAACATGTCTGCCATCACCTTAAGTTCATTGGAAGTTCGGTAGGTGATTCACCAATGAAATCCCCTTCTCCTCTCACATGGTGAAATACACAAACTACAGTGTGTGTGGTCTGTGGTTTGGTTACCCTGATCTACCATTAACAACAAACCAACACTCCCACCATCACTACCATTTTCCCACTTACTCTTCTGGTGTTCTGAATCTGAGTCAGACATCGTTAATAGTGGTTAACATCTTTCAATGCCGTGCTTTGTATTTTTATACACATCATACTGTATGATAAACTATCAATCAGCACGTGTGCACACACATATGTGCACAGACAGAGAGTCTCAAGTGCACAATGCCAGTGTTGAGGTGTTGAGGTGAGACTGTCTGTGGTTTGGTTACCTATCATACCGGTTGTGGCTAAACGCTGTTTAACACAAACTATCTTCTCAAATACTTCTCCTACTCAAGGCTTTTACTGCGTGCTCTGCTGCCTGCTGTGATTAGAGATGGCAGTAAGTTTACTGAGGTACTTTACATTTGGGAAAACATTTAAGTGCGTGGCATGGCAGACATGGTTGATGGGGGACTTTAAAGGTGATGTTGAAGTTGTGTCCATAAGAGAAATGCACACCAGCGACAACGATCATTACATCACACTAGGTCTCTTGGCAGATGATTTTATGCAAGGCCACATGTTTGATCAGAAGTCGGTACTAAAGTCAGTCTTTCAGCAGACGCCTACTGTTGCACTGTTCATTAAAGCTTCCAATATTACGCAACATGACTGGTGTTAGAACTATGATGTCATGTTTCAAAGGGGTACATGGTACGTTAGAGTGGTACTGGGTATTTTTTTAGAGGGGGTTTTAGAGGGGTACAGGGGTGTTTTCAGACTGGTACAGGGTGTCCTATAGAGGTACAGGGTGTGTTAGGGGTACAGGGGTGTTTTAAGACTGGTACAGGGTGTCTTTTAGGGGTACAGGGTGTGTTAGGGGTACAGGGGTGTTTTTAGACTGGTACAGGGTGTCTTTTAGGGGTACAGGGTGTGTTATGGGTACATGGGTGTTTTTAGACTGGTACAGGGTGTCTGATAGGGATACAGGGTATGTTAGGGGTACGGGGTGTTTTTTTAGAGGGGTACAGGGTAGGAGTGTTAGTTGAAAGTAGCTGGGGAGGAAGGCGTGTCTAGAGCCTGCTGCACAGCCTGCGAGAGACCCAGAACGCTGCTATCTTTTCTCGGAGGTGAAAAACCACTTCCTCTCTGCCACAGAGACGGTGAACTCTCAAGTTGACATGCATGATTTAGTTGAGGTTTAAGCGACCTGCTCACAGATTTAGACTCCACATTTCAGCCTGCAAGGGATATGGTGAAATTCTGTGTTTGATACGTTGTATTTTTTCCTGTTATTGTTGGAACGCCTGAAAAAAACATGCTACTTTAAAAACGCGACATCCAATCTAACTGTTTGCACATCCAAGGTTTCTTATTCGTTGTAAGCACCAAGGCTGACTTGTTTTCTCTTGATGATACTTGGAGTGTCCAGACATTAGCATTATGATGGAGGCCCAGCAGTTCCCTGTTTGATGCAGGCAAGGAAGCTGTCACTTAGAGACGTTTGGAGGTCCTGCCCACAGTCTGACACCTGCTGATTCACATAGCTGAGCACAAGGAAGTCTTATTAACTGCCTGGCCCCTTATTGTTCCTGTTTTGGAGGGAGGAAACCTCAAAAACAACACAGATGCTTGGAATAACACAACCTGTTTAGATTCCAGCTCTTCCAAAACCGCTATCGATAAATGACAGGCTCAACCCCTGTCTTCACCACAAGAATTGAAAAAAAAAAACCCCACCATCTTTATTTTTGGGGTGTTAAATGCCAGACTGCGAAATAGTGTAGAATCGTTTCTCTAGCTCAACAGCCTTGCAGAAAGCCTAGCCATAGCTTCCCTGGTGGTTAGAGTAAGCTAAAGCGCACACTCTCTCTCTGGGCTCTGCCTTTAAGCCGCAGGTTCTAGAATCTGATTTGAGGTTTAAAGTTGGTTGGTGGCCTCCAACGCCAGCAGATGTCTTCGCTGAGACGTGAACATCACGTGCATAGCGTCTAACCGTTTGGCTGTCAGCCTCTTCCCCAGGGTCCTGGGAGGAAACCAAACACAAACGACTCCCATCCAGAAGCATTTTAGAGGGGTCCCACCTAAAATGTCAGCTATTTTAGTGGTCACCACTGGACGTTTCTGCCTGCTTCTATCCCCGCCTTGTGTAGTACAGTCTGCCCCCCAACCAGGCCACAGATTTTTGACAGAACTTGAAAAACACCAGGTGTGCCATAGAGCTGTTATGTTGTTGTGTTTTAATCTCTGAGTAGACCTCAGCACCTTCTCTGCTGGGCGGATGCTACATTATTTGGGCGGGGACCAAACAGTTTCTTAGTTAAGTTGTGTTGTTTTGTGCTTGGCAATGCTACAATCAGGTATTGTTTTATCTCTTCCCAGAAGGAGGAAGGGAAGGTTCAAGGCCAGCTAAACCACACAGACTCCCGCCAGTACATCCGAGACCTCAAAGACCAGATCGCAGAGCTCAAACATGAGGTGAGTCCAGTCCAACCACCATAGTAACTGACTGATGAGTCAACAATCGGATAAGAAATTAGTGAGACTTTATGACCACAAAATAACACCATATTTTATGAAATCCCCCAATTTTTATGAGAAGTTCTTCCATGTCCCCCAGATTAAAAAATGTCCAAGTTGCTTAGATTGGTAGAGTTTTTTGTCCATCAGATCAGGTGAGACAAGTGTTAACTACATCTATAGACTTCCTGCTGTGGGGTGCTCGGTTCACCCCATGCAAGGGAAGGCAGAAAAGGTTAGAAGGTGACTACACCCGGTCGGCGGCATGCGGTTAGTAGTGTGTGCTAAATCATTATGTGCACTTTTCCCCCCCCCCCCCAATTCACATCTACACCTGCTGGTCAGCGTGTGTGTGTGTGTGTGTGTGTGTGTGTGTGTGTGTGTGTGTGTGTGTGTGTGTGTGTGTGTGTGTGTGTGTGTGTGTGTGTGTGTGTGTGTGTGTGTGTGTGTGTGTGTGTGTGCTGTATGTATGTTTGAGTGTGTTATCAGTCATGATGATTTAAGTGTTTGTGGTTAGGACACATCGGGGGTGACAAAATGTGAAGGATGTGGATTTTTTTTTTAAACACACACACTCTATGCTGGAAATGTTGACTACCATAATCTTAGTCAAAGTTTGTTGTGTCTAACTTTTATTTGATGGTGAAAGAAATCTTTTGAATAGATAACACTTCATTAATCCCTAGAGGGAAATACAGGTGTTATAGCAGCCTCAGTGGACAGAACAGTACAGATAAAGACAAAATAAGATAAAATAAATACAGATAAGATTGCTGCCATTTGATCAGACTTCTCTTGACCAGAGTAGTCTGGCGTAGGCTTCTCTAAACTTTCCATCTGAACAACTCTTTCCATACATGTCTGGCATGGCAGACTCCTCCAGGTAAGTTGTTGCTGCCTGGTTACATGTTACCATGTATCCCCCCCGCCACCCCCAGGTTAAAACCCCCTCAGCTAAACCTGAGTACCTCCTCTGTTACTTGAATGAGAATGGTGCCATGTCCGCATGGTAGAGGTTGTATTTTGTGTGTGTGTCTAACAGTGGCTCCTCTCCACTCGTATCTCCTGCCTGTCCAGTTTGATTGACGCTGGTCGTGTGTTTGCATGGGGCGTGTGCATCCGCAACAAACATGTCAGTCATGAAAGATATTTCACGCACAATAAAATTGTGTTTTATGTAATGGTTATATTAATGTTTATGTTCTAATATCTTAATACAGCTCAGAGCTTACTGTCGGATAGTCTTTTTCTAGAAAACCGACACGCACCAAATATAACCAATCAGAAACAGCACTTGTTCCACCAGCAATGGCAGCAGAAGACTGTATTGTTTAGTGACAGTTTATAGTTGATGCTTGTTAATTGGAGAAGTCTTGAAGATCCCTAGCTGTGAACTATTGAGTGTATTGTTTGCAGTGTGCCGTATGAATAAAGTTGTAATGGTATCATAACGATGTCGTACTGCCTGTGCAGATCTGCTGTTTAAAAGGCCAGCGGAGCTCGGCCGGCCCGCCCTCTTTTGACGGCATCCACATCGTCAATCATTACACGGGCGGCAGCGGTCCTGGCGAGTCCTACCACTCTTCGGATGAGGACAGTACCAAAGGGGCCATCTTGGCGGGCAGCCAGCTGAGGGGTGTCATCGGCGGTCGGATCCGACTGCACCCCAACCTGGAGGACACGGACAGCGATGGAGAGGACGACGGAGAGACCCTTCGCCTCTCACTGCCCTCCAGTGCCCCCCACAAGTCCACCACCGTCTGACCCCCTCTGATTGGCTGCTTCAGCTACAGCCCTGCCTCCACCTTCCCCTGGGGGAGGAGTTCCCACCTCGAGGTTTTCAACATGGAATGCGTCAACATTTCATATTGTGAGCGAGAAACTTGTAGCGTTTGTTTAGTTTTTTTAACACCTGGCTGGGTGGTGGAGACACAGTCAATGGGAACCATGTTAAGATCAACTAACTGCCCTCTACAGGGTCACATGACCACCGCAGCTGGACCTATCGGGGCTTGGGGGAGCAGCAAAGGATAAGCACTCTACCCAAACCCACCCACCCCCTGTGCCTGTGCAATGAATTCATTAACACTTTATGACACTTCACCAAATGGGCTTTTGTTTTTAAATGTTGGGGTTTTTTTTTAAACAAAAGCATTAAATCGGCGCTATTAATAAAATATCACGTGCAGTTCTAGGCTTGGGGCCATTGCACAAAACCACACGCTTTCCACTTGACTTGGTTGACCAGGAGGTGAGGGCAATCGCTAATATGCTTGTATATCTTTGTATATATGTATATGTTTTGTTTTGTTTGTTTTGGACTTCATTCAAACTTGAAAGTATGTATCTAACATGTAGAATGTATTGACAGATCAGATGAAAGGGAATTTGAACTCTATATATGGCAATCACCCCCCCCCCCCCCCCCCCCCCCCCCCCATGAATTCAAGCTCTCGCTAAATGTTAGTAGAGTCCCGGTCCATGGGAAGTGGATTGATTCGCCCATCATTGAAACATGTCAGTTCTGTTGTTTGAGCATGTAATTAATTCAAGAGTAACTCCTACTCGCACTTGTAAGAACGGGAAAAAAAAGAGGCTGGTTTTGATGTACTGTTACGGTTTGATTAAAAGCATTATGTCCAAACTATAAACTTTACTAGTTCAGGTTACTAGTTCAGGTTAGTTCATGAACGCTGACTAGTTCAGGTTAACATGAACGCTGTTGTTATTCATGTTTGAACAGGAATGTCTGGCTATTCATGGGAAAGTTGAAATAATAACACATGACACTTATTATTAAACGATCTGACTATTCAATGAAATTATATGATTTCTCAACTTTTTTTTACCATTTTGTTTTGTATATCAATGCCTATCCACCCTATAAACAAAGGTAAAAGCCAAGCCACTTTTCAGAAAACAGACTGATTCTTTCGATGGAAAGCACAGCTAATCAATTGCCAATGATTTCCCCTGTGCAGTAAAGACCAGTATTTTGAATGTGGGGTTATAAATGTTCCTTTGAAGAATAAGGCATGTGTGGGGTTCGTTAAGGAGGCAATTGTTGAATTGTGCGTTACAAACATTAACACTATTAAACCAGAAGGCACACTCTGCAAGGTGAGATTGTTGTGTGTGATGAATTCATAATAAAATGTTTGATAAATATTTTGCCTCAGTTTCATAATGATATTGCCATTTGACTATGAAATCCAATGGCAGGGCGTGTTGCTTGCATTTAATCAATCTTTATCTTACAGAAAGTGACAAAATGGTCACCATAATAGAATTATCCCATGTCATGATCCCGTGTAGGCCTATTCATATCTTGTTAAGCAGTTGATGTTAGAACAAACTACTTTTTTCTACAAGTTGTATTTAGTATTTCAATAGGCCCTACTGCTGCCTTGTGGCGTTGATACCGAGATGACCTCCTCTCTGCGGGTTTGTTATCTGAGTCGCCTGTTAGGTCGCGTCTTACAAATGCGTCTGCTTTCTGTAGACCCCCTCCTTTGAAACGATGCTTACTGAGATTGTCGTGTTCAGGAAGTTCTTGTGGTTTGAAGAACCGGGTCTGACATTCTTATTTAAGTTTGGGCTTCTTCGGGCTATTGGATCATCACCAGGTTTGTTACATTGAACTGATATATTGAATTGATATAGCTGCATCGTTGCTTTTAAAAAAAAAATCTGTTTCTTAAAATATGTTTACCCATTCGAGCCCTTAAAAATAGCCTAATTAATGCAGTATTGCGATTTTTTTGGTATTATATTATATTTGAATTATAGGCGCGCCTATTTAGGTTCTGCAATAAACTTCTAAGAATATTTGAAGTGCATGGCTACGCACAAATTCGCGGGTCTTATTTCATTATATCTAACGTTGGGCTGATATTACTTAACCTATAATTGTAACGACACAACGACAATTTTAAAAGACTAAACTAGGTTTTTACAATAAAGAAAAAAACTGCTTGTATTTGCTAAAAAAAAAAAATCAAATCTGGTGAAACATCAGACCCAGCTCTTTAACGACTGTTATGGACGATAACCATGGCACACATTTGTCAGCCTCGTGGTTTGTACCGGACGGGTTCCGGCATGATAGTGTGGATGATAGTTTATCGGTGGCCCACATGGATCACCGCGCACTCCGGATGGCACCGCGGTGATGTGGTAACTAGGCGAGGCTTTGATTTCCTGCCTCATGGGAGATAAAGACCGTCTCTAACTTCACTTTCGGCGCCTAAATGTATGGTTGAACACCGCGCTGTGGACAGGACAGCACATCGCTGTATGAGGTACTGGTAGAGGACGTGTGTTTTGGAGCTCGTTTGTTTTGAGCATATATGATATGAAATAGGCTCTATATCAGGGGTATTCAACTAAAATTTCAAGAGGTCCAGTGAGAGAAAATTTCCTCAAGCGAAGGTCCGGATATATATATATATATATATATATATATATATATATATATATATATATATATATATATATATATATATATAGCCTTATAGTTGTATCAACATCTGCAACTGACTGTTAAATTAAAGAAAGTCAAATTCACAATTCAAAAATATTTATTGTCACTAATCATTGAAGTATACATGTGTACTGTCTCTCCCTGTCTCCCGTTCACTCGTCTTCTCTCCCTGTCTTCCGTTCACTCGTCTCTCCGTCATCTCTCCCTGTCTCGCGCTCACTCGTCTCTAGGGATGGGGATCGTTAATATTTATTGATATCGATACCTTTATCGATACTCCTTATCGATCCGAGTCTTTATCGATACCACTATCGATACTTTTCTATTATTTGGTGGAAAGACGACGCGACAATTTGTTTTCAACAGAACTGGTATTGCTTAACAAGTGAGCATAACAAAAACGTTTCTAGCCTTCAGTAAACATGGCTAATGTAATAGGCCACTTCGAAATGACATACAACTAACAATAGAAAGAATATATCAGCAGCACCAAATGAAAAATAAGTCATAATGTATATGGGTCACACAAAAGGAAATAAAATCTAATCTCATAATTTAACAGGGGTTTTTTTGCAGAAAAATTAACATGTCTGCCTTTCATGATCCTCCAGATTTTTAATATACTATACAACTGTATTACTCATGTTTCTCGCCAAAATCTCAATTTCCCTTTTCTTTACATTACACTTGAACGCATCATGATAACCTAATAGTCGTTTTACTGAGCCAACCTGAACACATCATCACGCAGCACGTCTGAATCTTTATTTACTTTTCAATATAACTAGCTTGTATGCTGCCGATTACAACACGGATTTCACAATTGGATTACTATTTTTAACTAACGGGACAAGCAGGGGTGGACTGGCCATCGGGCGTACCGGGTGAGCCGATGCACATTTTTGGGCCGGTCCAGGACTGTCATAATTAGGGTTTTAATAATCGTATTTAACCGTATAACTGCAGACAACTTTATTTAAAATCAAATGTAAAACATGTGTGTTTGTATTGTGGTGTCCGGTGCGTGTGGATGTGCGCGGCTCCTCCGGCGGAGCGGTTCATGTTAATAGCGGAGTCCGGGAGGGTTCACCTTCACGGCGGAGTTACGAGGGATGTGCGACTATCGGCTTAAAAATACTAAAGTGTTTTTTAAAGTTAGAAAGATATTAGATATTCAACCGATATTCACGCTCCGAATTACAGCGATCAGACACGGGGAACTAAAGCCGCGATCACCGGTATGAGTCCCGTGTGTCTAGCGGTGTCTACCTGCCCCCCGTCGGTCGTAGGTCCGGGGTGGCTTACGATCGCCCCCCCATAAATTTGATTGGCTGAGCAGCGTCACGTGGGATACTTAACTCACATGCAATTGGTCTGTAAGGTCCGCTAACCAAATGCCGTAAAGACTAGAAAAGCTGCGCTGGTTAAAATAGAAGCGCCCCGTCATAATGTAGAATCCCTCAATAGTTTATTGATTATAGGTCTGGGTCCGCATAGGACGGCGTCTGGGTCCGGACCCGGACCGCGGTCCGCCTGTTAGTGACCTCTGCTCTATATGATACAACAAAAACAACAACATATTTTAGGCTAAGCTACTTTGCGTTGCAAGTCAATCACCCACGTTGTAATTGAACCGCCCCATGGTTTTATGCGTAAAAGGATTAATGGGTGTCCATAACCTCAGTTTGTATTAGTTGCCTGGCGCAATGTAGAGAGTAGCCTATAATGTAGGCCTACCAAGCTGAATTAGACATTAGGGCTATGGCTCTATATTTATTCAATATGCTTTGCGCATATTTTTGCTTTTTAATTTTTCCCCCGTAAACACTTCTCTAAACCCTCCACATGTTGTGTGTGTTGGAGGAGGGCTGTGTGACTAAAACACCTCCAGACAGGCGCCAGGTTAGCCTCACGGCGTGGCTCTCCAGATTGGGTAACGGTGTGATAAAGCACTCGTCCTGATGGCCACGGGCCGCCCGGCTCCCCGCGGAGACGCGCGTCTCCGCGGGATCATTTTCCCCACGAGGATGGACCAATGAGGAGCTGGAGGCGGTCCTCGCACCGCCACCACAGAGGCACCTGTCTCCACATAACACCTGGCCAGCGACGCTTGCCTCGCGCATGCTCTGTGTGCGATGCAATCTTTTAAAGCAATTGAAACCGCGGTCAAACCAGAGGAGTCACAATCTGTCCAGACGACGACGCAGGAGTCGTCCTCAGCAGGAGCCTCTGATTGCCGGATTGTCACAGATTTATTTTGTATTTCGGCCTCCCGCAGAAGACGGACCCGCAGCACGGACCATGCCGCGGTCTTTCCTGGTGAAGAGCAAGCGGGCCCACAGCTACCACCAGCCGCGGACTGTGGAGGATGACTACAGCAGGCTGGATACCATACTGGCGCACATATGCTCAGGTAATCATGCACTACCTAGATACAGTAGATTACAAATTATACCTAGTTATATGGATATATGATGTGGCCTTTTTAAACTAATATATAAAAGCCCTAATTGTTGACATGAGGCCGTATATAATGATCACAATGATTTAAACACATTTTTTGTTATAGGCCTAGTTTAGGCTAAATTATTATTAGCCTATTATTCATGGTTATAGTTTGAAGATGTTATTGTATGTACTATAGGTCTACTACTGTTATTATAGGCTTACTATTAACAATTGTTCTACTGTAATTCATTTAACAAATCGCTTGAGTTACAAAGCAACACCTTACGCCTAGCTTTTTAATTAAAATAGTTCGATATAAAATAAGCTGAAAGGCTAATAATGTAGGTCTACGAATTTTAGCCTAATGATATGGTTTCTTTCGGGGTTTTTTTCTAGAAGCAGATAAAATACCAGAAGACTCGATGGACCCGTACGGTCTTTCTGCTGCCTCTCACTTGGTTGATAAAGTGAGTTATTCCCCCGTTAAGTCCCCGCTGAGCTGTGAGGACAGTGTGTGCGGTCAGTCTCCGGACTACGACGACTTTTGGCGTCTCCCATCCCCGTCCGCGTCTCCCGGTAAGACCGTGCCTTCTGATGTTTTCGGTTATTTCAGATAATTTTTAGCTTATATTATAATAGTCTACATATTGGCTACGTTAAAGGTAATCGGGGTAAAGGCTTTGGAGATGAATGACCATATTCATCTCCATATTCAGCCTATATAATTTGAAGATGATAATACACTTGCGGGTGGTGTAGGCCTTTCAGCTGCATCGCATAGCCCAATTAGGCCTATAGGAACTGTTTCAATTCAACGTGTTTGCCTGTGTGTCCCCTTCAGTGACCTCCGACAAATCCCTGTCGCCGTCGGTGGACGAGACGCAGCCTTTCGTCGTGCCGTTCAGGCCGTACGCCTGGAGCGGCTACTCCTGCTCCGACCTCCGGCAACTGGCGCAGCAAAGCTTCCGCCGCCGTGACACGGACTCGGACAGAGGCTGTCCGTCCTTGTCTTTCCACGAGGACAGAGGCTGTCCGTCCTTGTCTTTCCACGAGGACAGAGGCGCGTCCCTGTCTTTCCATGAGGACAGCACCGATAAGAGGACTGTGGGGGACGACAGCTACGGCGAGTACGGGCCGGCCGGCGGCGGGTACGACCGCGCCGCGGTCTTCTTCCCCGACGGGACTCTCCACGGGAAACCCCACGACCTGAAGACGTCCTCCGAGCTGCTCTGCTCGCGGCTCATCCTCAACGGCTCATACAAGTGTGTCAAGTGCAGCAAGGTAACTTGGAAATAACCTGCCTCATACTACTTAAGGATGGGAGTGTCGCCAGTTCCAAACCTCGGGAATATTTCTAATACGGCTTCTTGTCTTGTTTTTTGTAGGTCTTTTCTACTCCGCATGGTCTGGAGGTCCACGTCCGGAGGTCCCACAGCGGGACGAGGCCGTACGCGTGTGACATCTGCGGCAAAACCTTCGGACACGCAGTGAGCCTAGAACAGCATAAAGCGGTGCACTCGCAGGTACCTTGACTGCATGCACTTGATGGTGATGATAATGAGTTTGACGTGGGATGCACCTAATTTATACTCTGTAATTACAGGAAAGAAGCTTTGACTGCAAAATCTGCGGTAAGAGTTTCAAGCGGTCTTCGACCCTGTCCACGCACCTCCTGATCCACTCGGACACCCGGCCTTACCCCTGCCAGTACTGCGGCAAGCGGTTCCACCAGAAATCAGACATGAAAAAACACACGTTCATCCACACAGGTAAGGCCACTAGGATAACACCTTCTACTTTAATCCTCCCCAAGCGTGCGTTGTAAAGTGTCATGTATTAGGCCTATTACAAATGATGAATGAAAGTTCAGGCTTTGTGATGATTTTTTATCTTTCTTTTTTTTTGCAGGTGAAAAGCCTCACAAATGCCAAGTGTGCGGGAAAGCGTTCAGCCAGAGTTCAAATCTCATCACGCACAGCCGCAAACACACGGGATTCAAACCCTTCGGATGCGACCTCTGCGGCAAGGGCTTCCAGCGGAAGGTGGACCTGAGGCGACACAAAGAGACGCAACATGGCCTCAAATGAACTTTACCAAAACGACAACAAAACAAAAAACTTTATAAGGAGAACATTTAAGAAACACTAAACTGGAATGTATAGGCCTATACGACAGAGAGCCAGTGATAAGCTATGAAAAAGGAGTCTCCTGTAGGCCTATGCTCCGAGGAATGACACCATCTGTTGTGTGTCCAAGATGTTTCAAAGCCGGTTTGAATTCCCTTGGGTTGATCTACACCCAAAATATTTACATTCGGCGCTCCAGCAAGAGGACGTAACCAAAATCTGCGCCTCTCCAAAGAGCGGTGTTTGTTGTCAGTTGAAAGTGGGCTTAATGCGGGCAAAACAGACACAGGACTGTGTGATTTAATACACATAAGGGTAACTTCATAGGATTTAACCATGCTGATTCCACTTTTGCACATTGTGTCGTTGAAATGCTCAGAGGCCTGGTTTACTGGCATGGTTTACTGCAATATATTATAGCGTCATATGATGCCTTAGCTGTTTGAATTAAATAAAATATTGCAATAACACGAATAATAGGACTACGTTTTCTATTTAAATATTTATAGCCCTGCTGCGACAAAAAGAAGTAGGCTAAAATGACTGCAATGTCCTAGGCCTATCGAACATATAGGCCATAGTCTTTTTAACAGTAACCGACAAGAGCCAAAATACAGCCAAACACATGTGGTCTGCACACTTAGGTCCGTGAGTTTCAACCAAAACAAATGGGTCAAATGGGTCCTGCAATAACCAATTTGTATAGGCTAATAAAATAATGACTCATTCCTATAAATTAAACGTCGTTTTCGTTTGAAAGAATACCTTTCTTACAGACTTTTAGTATTCCCAATAACTGATAAACAGCCACATATTTTTTGCCGTTGGCTGTTTCAGTTGAACAAATCCGGGAGACCACATCCAGAGGTCTCCAGGATCCAGGGTCTCCAAGTGTCTCTGGGCGAGAAGGAGTGCGTGGTCGGACGCCCGTCTATTATTAATCAGACAAGCGTCTTCTGCCGAGATGGAGGAATCGTTTTTTATGGGCCTATTGTTATTTAACACAAAGGCATTGGCAGCACAGTGCCAGATTCGTTTTTAAATCTATTTCAAATCCGATTAGGCCTATCTCGATGTTAAAAAACTAAAAATATTATTAGGCCCATATAATATATTTTTTTATTTGTTAGGGTGAAGTCAGCCGGTTGGCACCAACAAAAACATCAACGGCTATTACATCGATTTGTGTTTTATGAATAACAATAGATTTGTTTTGATGCAGTAGGCCTAATACTATAGGCTATAGGCTATAATAGGCATGTTTGTTTCAACGTCATAAGTCGCTCATAAAATGAGTAGTGTGCTGATAAGCATACATGGGCCAGTCTCACTTGACGGTTTATAAAGGGACATTTCTGAGAAAACGATACAATCATATTAATAAAGTATAGCCTGGTTTATAATATTTAAATAAATAATGTATTTATTTGAATATATTTGTGTGTTCATGAGAGTTTGTGTGTGCGGTGAGATTTGCTATTTAAATCAATGAGAGGAAGCACCTGCTAAAACTCAATAGTGTAGCCTTTTCTAACTTCAAATTTTATCTAACACGCAAAGGAAAAATGGGACAGCAACTAAAATGGACTTATTACTAATTGACTTAGCCTACTTAAATTGTCGCCTACTCTTTGAAACGCAGTGATTGGCACATTTGATGCTCTATATGGAGCCCAGGTATACCTGGTGGCTTAAACTGTCTGCACAGCGTTTGGTTTGTGGCCTGGAGCAGCAAGGATGTGTTTGTTTTGGCTCCTCTTTTGTTTTTACGTCAAACACTGTCCCTGCAGCTCGACCACATGCTTTTTTTTGCTACCAGGCATCCAATCTTGTTGTCCAACTTAGAGGACATCTATTTAGGCCTATTCCAGCTGCTCCAGGGAATGCTGACACTGCCTTTGCTGTGGATGTGGACGTCACTAACGAGATAAATCACGGAAAAAGTAACCAGTACAATGTTACACCTGAACACGTGTTTGCAAAAATATACGCAATCATAATTTCGTTTTGAGGACAAACCATTTAAAATGATCCCAGATCCGCACCAAATCCTATCCGAGGATCCTCTATAAGGATGGAGATTTAAGTCCGCTCTTCTCGACATTGATTGAAATCACTGACTCACGAGGATTTGATATGCGTCAGTTCACCCCCCCCCCCCCAAAAAAAATCTTACAACATCCAAGCCTGCGAAAATACTGAATATTTTAAACCCCAAGACAGACAAAGGGAGAAAGAGAAAGGCCTGTTCATTTAACCAAGAGAGATACAAGCTAGGCCTACAGCCTCAACCCGCAGCGCTGCCATCCGGGATGAGTTTTAATAAAAAAAACACGTTCATCTAAAGGGCCGTCATATTTCTATTGTCTGCTGCACTGTTAACTACAATACTAAACCAATGCTAACATGACGCACCTATTTTTATTTTATTTTTTTTAAAAAGGGAAAGTCCGGCCTGCTTGCTCATCTGAACACAAGTGTAGGACGGTCCTGATATGAGAGATGTGTTTAATGTAGGATTTACACCTCCAGGCTATCTGGTCAGTATTTCGAGGCCTACACGTTTTGCTTTTGTTAATGGGCTAAAATGGGTTTCACTGAAGCCTAAAAATGGTAGCGCAATAATAGGCATATGAACAAAACCTATGTGTAGTCTCTGGCCTGTACGTTGTATGATTCCTCTAAAAAAAATAAGACATTTCCAGCAGATAAATCTCGGCGGGGCGCCGGTGCAGCCCACGGAGCTTCACATGAGCCATTAAGGCCCGGCCAGATTTGAGTGTGAAGCATCACCCCACCGCCCAGAGGCATATGAAATATGAATAGAAAAAGTGGCTCAATCGATCCGAGCGGGCGAGTAATCAGAGCACCGCAGTCTCGGTCTCCAACCCCAGACCCACGGGCCTCCTGTTTCTTCACCCCGACGAGCCGCGGCGCGCTGCTCCTCACCCACGGGCTCCTCAGCCGCCCGCAGCCCGTGGGGTGAATTAAGTTTTTCTGACATGTCTGGAAAAGTAGTTGTGCAATTAGGTTCAGAAGTCCACGTTTGGCGGTTTCGGATGGTTCATTATTCATCTGGAATGACGTGAATTATGAAGCGGATATTTGAAGAGGCGGACTTGGATGAAGTTCTGTGTGCATCTCCAAGAACTTCGGCGAAGACACGAGCAACACCTACATGTAGGCTATTAAATGTCTGTTCTATTGAGCTGTGTTAAGGTTAATATCATTCTGTTACAAGACACATGATTGAAAATGTGACTTTTTTCTAAAGACATGCCTTAGAAAATAGAAACCTATAAGCTTATCATAATGTCGAAAGACAAATACTAGATTGAAAAAAAAATAGCAAAAGCAACAAGCAGCAAAAGCAGCAAAACTAGAACCTGATAAATATGATCTACAGCAATGCCTCACAGGCCTTATTCCCACCCTGGCACTGGCAATATAGCTCGTAACTGCCACTACCAACACCAGCTCCATGACCAGGGCTCCAGGTGTCATGGTGTCTGGTGAGAAAAGATGTGCAGGATAAGGAGAGGACGGTGGTGATAATTGCCTTGGAGCTGGAGGGTATTGTGTACGGTCATAATAGTGCAGCGGTTGCTTTCTGTGCTGTTCAGCAGACTTCACACAGGTCTGGCAGGTTAAGCAGAGGCTAGACTCAAAGGACTCTCACCGATTTCCATCGCAAAGCTGATTAAAATCTGCCATGATCGTTGAGGTTGGAGAGGATGACGGATGAAAGAGTATTACAGGTGATTTATCAAAGTGTGTCAGTTAAAAACAAACAAACTCAACAGTGAAAATATTCAACAGTTTTGCGTATTCTGTGTGGGGTTTTATAGGCTTACTTGCGGAAATACAAGATAAATGATAGCTAAAGTGAGAGAGGAACGAGCGAGTGAGAAGTTTGCTCCACACCTGTCCCTTCCCCAGTGGACAGGTAAGCTAGCTGGCCGGCCTGCGCTAGGCAGCAGCAGCAGCTCGTAGGACAGGGCTCTTTTGTTGCAAGGCCTTATTCATTATTCACCTGATCTGAAAAATAGACTCCACGCTAACCGCACAGCTGTCATCGGGCAGCAAGGCATCACCACAAATTATTAATGATGCTGGAGAGAAGAAAGCAGGAGAATGGGAAAAAATAATAACAGGAGAGGCCAGCGAAGCAGGTGACAAGCTGCAAGTGCCACGTCAACCCACTCATGCTAGCTTGGTTTCTCCATTGGCTAGCAGTGGCTGCAGTCTCTGAGCCACACACTAAAACTTAACACAGTTGTGGCAGTTGTACCATGGATGTCTGCAGGCTTTTTAAAGGTTTTTTTATTATTATTTTTTTTACAGATTATTCACATCAGTGCTTCTCTACTCTGACCTTAACCTTAACCACCCCACCAACCTCATCCTAAACTTAAGCGTCCTTAATTAACATGTTTGGAAACATGTTAATTAAGGATAACATTGTGATAATGTTATCCTAATTACCAAATCCAAATGAAGGATTAATGTTCACAAGCGAAAAATAATTAAGTATTCTATTAGTATTAGTAATGCTCAGGATAACATAACATGAGTTCTTTGGTTTTACTATATGGCAGTGGGGTGGAGGGGCTTCTGATGAGGGCCCCTTGCTCTTCCCTACCAGGTTATGATGGCATGTCCCCTGGCTACCAACACAGACTGATCCCCTGGGGACCCAGTCCAGTGACCAAGGTGTTTCATGTGTGTGTGTGTGTGTGTGTGTGTGTGTGTGTGTGTGTGTGTGTGTGTGTGTGTGTGTGTGTGTGTGTGTGTGTGTGCGTGCGTGCATGTGTGCGTGTTTGTAGATACCCCTAAGGGGATCGGTTTATTTATTTATTTATACCAAAGCCTGTCTAAGCCCATAAATGTGACCACACACATACACCCACAAACTCACTCACACGCGCAAACACACACAAAAGGACAAATGAGAGCGGACGTTTTTGCTCTGTCCGTCCCTGAAAGCTTTCCATTAGGCCTGTTGTGCTTGGAAGGTCTGGGGCCCTGAACAGCATGGGGCCAACGGGGGCCAAGCAGCACAAGGCCGATAAAAGCAAAAGGGGTGGGGGAGCTAGTGTTGGCTCATTTAAAGACATATTTACACGGTTCATTAGGCATTACATATCACTACACCGTTTAGATGTGAGCTGTCACCCGCTGGAACAAAGACGCTGGTCTGCTGTACACAGCTAGATTCCTCTGCTCTCCACACCACATAAGGGTGTGTTTGTTTGTTTCTTTGTTTGTTTGTTAACAAAATTAAATACATACAGGATGAAATTATATTATATTCTGTAGGTCAACCGTTAAAAAAATGCTTTTATGTTCAGCCATGTTACCACGGGTTGCGTGTCATCTCTGCCTAATAAAACATGAATACTGAGCGACAGTAAAAGGACTCACTTTGGTTAAAAGGGTTGATAACAAAGGACTCTGTTAAGGAATGTAAGTGACAAGAGGTAGTGCGCTACAGCTTTTTAAAGCGGGTTTGATACCCAAGTGAACGTAAAGACCCAAGTCTCACATCGCTTAGGATTTGTCATCTAGTTGAAACGATGACAAGATTGTAAAGGAAGGAGTTTGCTGCATGAATGAATCTTTGTGTACATAACAAACGAACACCGCAGTTCGTTTGTTATAAGGTTATACCATAACCATCATCACCAGAATCATTATCTTACAATAAACATGGATAGATAATGCATTTATTTACTGAAAATAGGAGATGTTATGTATTTCAGGGGTTTAGTCTAGGAATGACAAAACCACTGAACCATGGATTGATGGATTTGGATTGAATTTTCTTGAATGTTGACACAGTGGAAAACATGTGTAATTACAGTGTCCAATTCCCTAAACAGGCATTTGCATGTGCTTGTGTCATAACGGGCTTAACACCTCTTCCCCCTTGTCTACATAAAACTGCTTAGCATTCAAGAGCAAACATGGCAAGGCAAGATATTGCTTTGTGAAAGTCATCCCCCTAACCAGGCCTGATTGCAGCGATGAATCTATCTAAAAAATTCATAAGATCCATTTCACAAATGACCAAGCCAAGCGTGCAGCTATACACCCCAACAGCACAGAAAGAGTGCAGGGCGCAGAATAGCTACAAGGCAATGCCAGGCACAGGAGGAGAAAGCGTACAAAACGACAAAGATTTATTCGCAGTCATGATCAAATATTAATGCTGAGGCATTCAAGTAAAGTTACTTTTTGTGTTCTGATTTAATGAATGATTTGTGCGGTGGCGGAGCTAGGAGGCACAGATGTAGAGTTTGCTGAAGCCTGTGCTAATGCCCATTCAGGGGGTCGTGTGGTCATGTGTCAGGCTGTAGCAGGATCAAGGAAATGTTGGGATGCTGGGCAAAGATATACTGGATTCGTGGGGACCGTAACATAGGGCAAAGATATACTGGAGTCGTGGGGACCTTAGCACAGAGCAGAGATATACTGGAGTCATGGGGGCTTTAATACAAGGCAGAGAGATTAACTTGATTTGAATAGGCTTAAAGTATGAGGCTTATCTAACTATTGTGGTACAGTTGAGGGTTACCAAACCTAAGCATTGTGGTACAGGTGAACGTTACCAATCCATTATGGTACAGGTGAGGGTTACCTAAGCATTCTGGTACAGGTGAAGGTTACCAAACCATTCTGGTATAGGTGAGGGTTACCAAAACATTCTGGTACAGGTGAGGGATACCAAACCATTCTGGTACAGGTGAAGGTTACCAAACCATTCTGGTACAGGTCAGGGTTACCAAACCATTCTGGTAGAGGTGAAGGTTATCAAACCTAACCATTCTGGTACAGGTGAGGGTTACCACACCATTCTAGTAGGCGTGAGGGTTACCAAACCATTTTGGTACAGGTGAGGGATACCAAACCATTCTGGTACAGGTGAAGGTTACCAAACCATTCTGGTACAGGTCAGGGTTACCAAACCATTCTGGTAGAGGTGAAGGTTATCAAACCTAACCATTCTGGTACAGGTGAGGGTTACCACACCATTCTAGTAGGCGTGAGGGTTACCTAACCATTTTGGTACAGGTGAAGGTTACCAAACCATTCTGGTACAGGTGAGGGTTATCAAACCATTCTGGTACAGGTGAGGGTTACCTAACCATTCTGGTACAGGTGAAGGTTACCAAACCATTCTGGTACAGGTGAGAGTTACCAAACCATTCTGGTACAGGTGAAGGTTACCTAACCATTCTGGTACAGGTGAGGGTTATCAAACCATTCTGGTACAGGTGAGGGTTACCTAACCATTCTGGTACAGGTGAGGGTTATCAAACCATTCTGGTACAGGTGAGGGTTACCTAACCATTCTGGTACAGGTGAAGGTTACCAAACCATTCTGGTACAGGTGAAGGTTACCTAACCATTCTGGTACAGGTGAGGGTTATCAAACCATTCTGGTACAGGTGAGGGTTACCTAACCATTCTGGTACAGGTGAGGGTTATCAAACCATTCTGGTACAGGTGAGGGTTACCTAACCATTCTGGTACAGGTGAAGGTTACCAAACCATTCTGGTACAGGTGAGAGTTACCAAACCATTCTGGTACAGGTGAAAGTTACCAAACCATTCTGGTACAGGTGAGAGTTACCAAACCATTCTGGTACAGGTGAAGGTTACCTAACCATTCTGGTACAGGTGAGAGTTACCTAACCATGCTGGTACAGGTGAAGGTTACCAAACCTAACCATGCTGGTACAGGTGAGGGTTACCTAACAACTGTGGCACAGGTGAGCTCTGCCTTACCTGCACCTGAGCTCTAGGTGAGTGAAGGATTGATCCTGAGTGAAAGGAAATGTATCCGGGCGATGCTGTGACTGCCTCGTTCCCCCTCTGGCTGCCTCTGAAACATTAATGACCACAAGGAGAATCTGATCCACTATCCTTATCCATCGTATTCATCTTTAACCTCCAAGCTTTGTGTATACCTGCAATATGAAATATCCACATCCCCTTAGCATGGGCTCTCTATCAGGTAGAGTGTTGATTAGCTGTTGCTAAGTAACATGAATCGTGGCATATAAGGCATTCAGTATAACATAAAAGAAAAGGAAATAAAATACGTAATACACATTGGGCTGCAGCCTGCCGCCTGTACCAGAGGCCAAATAACAGAATGTGAGTAAAAGTGTGTAAATACAATTGAGGTGAGAGTAACAATCAACCTGGGAGAGAGCCATGAGTGGGCAGGAAGTGCTGGTGGACATCTTGTGGCAGGTGAAATATGAATTTTAACACTTGACCGAACACCTCGACAGGATAAAGGGAGTTTTTAAAAAAAAGGCTAAAAGCCTCCATCACTTCCAGCTAGACATTGGTACCCCAAACACGGTGTGTCAGCATCTCTAAACAGCGGCGAGGGAGCGGCATGACAAAATCGCTTTGACAGCCAGCTCACATGTAACATCTCCTGCTCACCCACCTCGGGGAGTTGCCGGGCAGTTTTGCTCCATTGCCGGGGGAAACCAAGCCTCGTGTGCAATCTCAAAAAGGCGCCCGCCTACCAGTCTTGCGCGCCACACCGCACGCTACTTATTGATCCGAGTCAGACAGGGTGTCAGTCCCCAGCCCTCAGCTCCAGCAGCTAGAAGACTCTATCTGCGTCTGTTCCAGGCAACTGCTCGCTGTGTAGCCCTATTGATTGGGGACAACTCGACACTGGTAATTGTCATCAAAATGCCGATTTACAAAGAGCCGAGCAGGCTGGTGAAGACGAACGGGTCCGGGGAAGCTATGGATTATCTGGGGTGGTCCCCCAGACTCATGTTGTTCTCCGGAGAAGATGTGAGGTGTCTGACACGTTTCTCTCTCGCCCTGAGAGCTTCCACCTCATACAACACTGGTGGACAAACAGCATCACCGCATGCTGAAAGACAACACACACAGTGTTCCCTGAACACACTTCCCTGAACACCCCCCACCTCACTACCCCTCCCTCCCAATGGTGTGCTCCAGGGTTGTAAGCCTCTACAAAAAGGGGCCAAGGTCAACATTTTCCCCTGTGTGACCTGGCCCTCCATTAGCTCCCAGTTTCCCAGTATCTCTCTTCTCAATTCACAGGTCATGTAAGACATTATTTAGACGTATTTCATTTTCTTTTAGTACATTCTGTTAATTAGTTTACTTTGTATTCCCGGTATTATATCTTATTTTACATACCTCTAAATGTATATATTTTACCAACATTTATTTTGCCTGGTGTAATTTATTTGTAGTGAAACCTAATTTTCCCATGGGAATCAAAAGTCTTACCTTATCGTACCTTCCAACAATTGTACTGCATACCCACTCTCAGAAACTACAGCACATTTCAGAATAATAGATTTGGCCTTGAACTAACAATCACCACTGAATGCAACCAGTGAATTCATAAAACGGGAAAATCACACAGATAATCCGTTTGTGAGAACAAACAATCACAAACTCAAATCTGGATGGTATAAACCAAGAGCTCTCTAATATTTTAAAAATCAAGTGCATCAGACCAAACTCTGAAAACCTTACTTGATATGGGGCCCCTGGGAGCGGCCCTAAACATAGCAGTTTTCCTTGACAAGGCCACGGATGCCTGGGGAGGTATTTGGCAGACAGGAGAGGCAGCAGCAGTCTGGAGGGCCCCTAGGGGCCCGGCGGGGTAAATAGTACTCTGGAAGCCGTATGCTCTAAGAGGTCACCAAGGAAATACAGGAGAGGAGAGGGGAAGTGGAGCCTTTAGCCTGTTCTCACAGGACCAGAGTCTGTTTGTATACCAGTCCACTACATAAATACTTCACTATCCTTAAAGGTACACTGCGCAAGATTTAGCCTGTTCTGCTGACATTAAATCAACAGAATATGTCAATGCAGGTTGCAGTTTAGTGAGAGGTCAGTATACATTAAATGTTTTTTGTATGGTAAATTGTAAAGTGGTAGGCTTGAATAGTAGGCTACTACTAAATATAAGTTAGTATTATTTTTGCTTTTCTATGACTTGCTGACTGAATCGGAATCTCAAATCCAATACAACATAACGTTGATACAACAGAATTAACACTAACAATCGAAACATGTATTCTCCTGACATTATAGTGGAAAAATAAATAAATACAACAAAAACAACAAACAATGCCACATACAAACAAGATAATTAAGAGCCAGAGAAGGAATCCAGTTACACTTATTGTTTTCCTGTCATTGGGTAGATTAATTATAAATGGATATGTGATAGCAGAAGGCTCCCCACATGCTTTAAGCTAGCACACAAAGTAGCAGTAAACACTATACTGGCTGACAATTACACCTGTCAAACATCAACCATTATATTAACTAATGGAAATGATAATGTAGCTAAGGTGATAGATGGCTCAAGACGCAGAAAAGCTAAGCCTAATCTCTAATGTGAAACCACAGACAGTGTGTAATATTTTATATGTCGAGACATTGGCGACTTAATTACTCTATTGCGTCTCTCAATTACTTAGAGGGTGTGTAGATTTCTTCATAGCTAGATGCTACTCTATTCTTGACAGGTGATCAACTGTTTTTCCATTGGCAGTGATTATGTCTCCATTGTGACGGCTGTGGTCACACATTATTTACTCCCATATTCCTGAAGCTAGGGGGCCTCTAGCGACAACAGACCTCACCAGCAGCCGATTAAATAGGCCAGGAGGGACAAACACGGCGCTGCGTGCTGGTGTGGCCACTCTATTTACACTATAACGGCTCTTTTGTGTGATGCTTTCATCGCAGTGCAATAGGTAGAGTAAACCCAGGCAGCAGATGTTGGCTAAATCCTGCCGTTCAAACAGGCTCCTGTCTCCATTCATCTTAAATCAGGGCCTGAGCCGCCTCTTTCTGAAGCCAGTTAGACAGAGAAGGATGTCTGTGATTGTCGCTCTATTGTTATTATACACACACAGACACAGGGCAGAGAGGACAGAGAGGACGCACTGTCCTTTTAAGTCTTTGTGATCATACAGAGAGGTGCATGTCACTGAACAATCAGGGACAGGCTCCCTTAATCCATATGTACATCTTATCATATCATGCGTTTCAATTAATTACATTAGGCTTGTGATGAATACTTTGACAATCATTTGGATTTATTTACCCTTCGAATCATAATACATAAATAATTTTTAACTGCCACCTTTCGTCTAAAATAAAGGAACATATGTTTTTAGGCAGAAAGTATCTGCTGTTAATGTCATTCTAAATACTATTGTTATTATCACTTAAAGCTTCTCTAGGTCACTTTTTTATGGTCAAATATGCCAAAATGGTCCCCATGCTCAGTATGTCAGGTATGAGTGGGTCAAGTGGTCTGTGAGAATATCTCGCTAGTGGTCGTCCCTGCCACTGTAAGTGGCTGAATAGGAGATAAACACTTTTTTTGCCACTCCCTGTAGCCTGTCACCAATCAGGCTCTGAAGCTGTGACCAATCAGGCAAGCTCTGAGGCCACTACTGCCTGTTGGTGTAGATTGTGTATGCGTAACGGGACTGGGGTGTGGGCGGTGTTGTCAAGGAGGAGGTGGGGTTTGTTTGTTGTATACATTCAAATCCAATGGAAGGCTGAACAGATTTATTTTTAAATTCAAACTAGCTCTTGGTCAACTAGCAAAAGTTACCTAGAGCAGCTTTAAACAGATCTGCAGAACTGAAGAACTGTGCTTCATTAGGCCAAACAAACACATCTAACAGATTTTGTACCCGAGTACCTCTTCATTACATGGGAGACTATATCTCATTCTAGATCCTTCCGACAGTTCTTCAGTGACCACACTGTAGTCGTTGACTTTAATCCTATTAAATCTCAAGCACAAAGAGAGTTAAGAGGTTTATTTTGGGGCTGCCACAGACCAGCTCTCTCTCTCTTGTCTTAAGCAGAGCTTCATATTCAGCCAGACACTGGTGCTACCACTGATGCATGTCTGGTGCATGTCACCTTCCTCTTTGGATGAGACAACATTAAACCCGAACAATCAAGTGAAATCATTGGCAGTGGCGACACGTGGAGACACCAATGACGTCCGTGGATCAGATCAGTGATGTCGTCCAGAAATGGGTAAGGCACTCAGGAGACAAGGGTCTTTGTGTGGGCTGTCAGCTAGGACAACCTTTCTGACAACTGGGAGCGGCTTAGGTACTGGACCCAGGTGTCCATAAAGTTTAACCTAAACAGCACACATGATGTTTATTACTTCTCAAAGAGCTCATGAACCTAAGATCTCATCAGTGTAAGGAAAAAATCCAGGGTTGGCTAGAACCTTTTGAATGCTCCAACATAAAATAGTAGCACATTTACGATAAGTAAAAGCTAGATTCTACAAAAATGATGCAATAGACAATGTAATTGTGATTATTAATCAAATGGATACACTACTTTAAATTAGATAATGTCTAAAATATCCCATGGCTTTAATATTTGGATATCATATAAACAACATGACTTTCAACAGGTGATGGCAGTAAATCCGAATTGTGCCAGTATGGTAAAAAGAAAAACAAGCATGTGACTATAAATTAGACATATGGCTTACTTTACTTCACTCACAAATGGATAAGTGGTATTTTCTTTACTCTTTATTCAAATTCAAATATATTTTTCAAGAGCGACCTGGCCAAGAAAGCAGCACAAAACAGGGTTACATACATAAAACATGGGTTACAGGGTTACAGGGTTACAGAGAGTCAACACAAGAAAAGGACAATAGGCACTCATACACACGAACCTTTTTCATGTAAATGCTCAGGTAAGGAGGAGCCAGTCCAAGTTTTATAAATTAAACGCAACCAGTGGGTATGCCTGCATATATACAGGGAAGGCATATAGAGTGTAGTGGTGTGTGAGATATGTACAGCCAGTGAGGAACCATAATCACACAACGATAGACAGTATCCAGCATCTTTAGACTGTGGACAGACGCAATTCAATACAGCAGATCACCATAATCCAGCATAATAACTAATATATAAATATGGGCCTCATCACAATAATTAAATATTCTCACGTTAAACTATTAAACAAAACAAATTATGTAATCTTCGATTGTATAACTGTTTTGTTACCTGTCTTGCTTCAGAGAGATACACCAGATGGAGGTTGGGAGCCAGAAGACCACCAGCTCTTCCTGGACCTTGGCTACAGCTGCCTTGCTCAAGGGGATGGTGCACAACTACTCTCATTTCTTCAGGATGTGAAAAACCAGGTAAATCATACTCTGGGTGGAGGTGCTTATGCAGTAGAAATTGAAATGTTGTTTAATTAATAGATTGAAGATGGGCTTAGGTATAATGTTAGAAATAGTTATGTCATTATGTCAGAGATGGTAATATTTAGTTACAGATTTTGTGTTGGTTAAGGTCAGGGCATGGACCGGGGTAAAGCAAGACATCATGTTAAATAACTACTAGGACATTTTAGAGTTCCATCCACTAAACTGAATTCACCATGCTCAGAAATACACATCTGTCATGGACAGCTCACACCTGAGTAACTAGAGATGTCAGAGAGAGGACTTGGGCAGTGTGAATCTGTTATCATTCCCAAAGGAGACAGCAATGGGGAAAACATAGACAGTGACCTCCTCAGCCAGACAGAAGCAAGAGTATACAGCAATGCCTGCCTCCATATTCCCTGATGCTAAACAGCAGTGCTCTGCCTCCATCAGCTCGGACATCATGTGTAATGGCCTTCTAATCTGGAGGTGTGGAAAGCAAACCGGCAGCTCTGAATTCAAGATTTCCTGCATCACTGAGAACCTTTTCCAATATGGCTCTATCCAGGGTCAAGGGCTCAAATAGGGTGAACTATGGAAAATACGACTAGTTGTCTTGAGATGTTGAAACAGGAAATTGTATGAAAATAGTGATGTTCAGAATGAGTGTGCAAAACAAGTTCAAAGTAAAAGTAAAAATCAATGTGGTCTCTTTGAATCAGGAAATCGTCATGTCTATGGGCTGTGGTCTCCTGGAGCCTCTTGCAAATGAAATGATTAAAAAGGAGACAAGTCTGGTCCACTGTAAGTTGGCTATGACTCACCTCACCATGGTAGGTAACCAACCATGAACTCTCGGCGGACAGCATAGACTAACATTTAGCTCGACAAATGTGCCTAATTATCTCTTCTTGTGTTTAGACGTGCAGGCCAAATGAGCTCCTGTGTGGTCTGCTGAAATTGATAGACGATATTGATGTCAGTGCTATTGCAGATACTATCATAGCATTGGCTCCACATCTTCAAACAGGTAATGAGAGCGTTCAAAAGACATAACCACTGACTCACAAATCTGTAGTCAACACACAACATGGATCTAGTCAGATTTCAGTAACCAGATGAGTTTTTCTGTTCTGATCTTTGTCTTTTGCCTGGCCCTCGATCCTCCAACAACCCTTACCTAAACTTACCCATCTCTAACCTAATACCTAAATGTAACCATATCTGACGTGGCATGGAAATCTCCACAGCAGGGTTGCAAATTTGGTGTAACAGGTGGGGGGAGACCATGGTGGTTTTGCTATAACCTGCACAATCATACTGCATACTTTTTTTTAACGCATTAAGCAACAGATCACAACTTCTCTAAACATTGCTTTCATTTTGTATTTATTATTATTATTATTATTATTGTTATTATTATTATTATTATTATTATTATTATTAATTTAATTTAATTTATAATTAACAATCATCGTGTTATGTATCTATTCTGGAATAAAACATCTGTAAGTTTAACACTGGCGCTAAATTGCGCAAGAAAAGTAGAATGTACTTGCAATCCTAATTGAAGAGATAGATATAGGCAAAAGGAAAAGTATTTGGCGCCCCCTGCTGGGACATAATGTAATCTCAAACTAGGCTTTCTTATCATCCTTATGCCAATGACCCCTAAAATATGCCATCACCTTGATAGATGCCCTCATAAAGAGATTATGAAAACATGTCCAACTAAAATACACCAAATTGTAGTATTTATATGCACCTGTATATGTAAAATGATGAGCTATTTTTATATTATATTACACAATATTTTTCAAAATCATTCATCAACCATCCAGATTGCATACTGTATACCATCCCCTCTTTGCCAGCAAACCACCAACCCCTTCCCATAACAGTGATTCCCCTCCTGTGTGTCTCCTCTAAAGTGCTACTTCGTGTGGGCGAGGGACGAGCAGCCTCTCTGGGCTTGGCTCTATCTTCCATTCAGAAGCAGCTGTCCCTCCTGCCGGTGCCTTACACTAAGCAGCTGGAAGAGTCAGACCAGTACGGCCTGTGTCGCAGTTGTAGCGCCCTGATAGACTTTGTCAAGCCCTTCATGGTGGAAGTGAAGGGAAAAGATGACAAGAAAAGCTCAACATGTATTGAAGACCAAGAGCTGAATGATGTGCTTCTTAAGTTGTGAGTCTCAATCATTGTTTCTTTAAGATCTTAATGTTTAAAAGCAGAAAAGTGAGGAGTTTATATTGTTTACGCCAGTCCAGGCCAGTCCTTTTCACTCCTAAGTCAACATGGATTATAACTTGTCCTGCCATAATCATCATCTGCTCTCTTTATAATAATTATCTCAGCACTAATGATAAAAAAGAAACCAACTGGCAATGCACTGATTATCCTATACTCTCTTTGTCCCACAGCTGCATGAGGAGCCTGAGAGAGCCACTATTCCAGGCCCAACTAGACCCCAGCAGAAAGTCACCTCTGTGGTTCTTTGCGGCAGAGATTATGGTTTGAACATTTAATTTACATCAATAGACTAGCATAGAATAGAATAAGGGTTAACTTCAGTCGCAGTTGGCAGCAAAAGAGAGATGTGCAGTTTAGATTAGAATATCAAGGACCTTAACCTTCAACCTGGTGGTTCCCACAAGGAGGGTTCATGAGATGCAACGGAAGCATATATATATATATATATATATATATATATATATATATATATATATATATATATATATATATTTGACGCTTTAGTGTGAACATCAAACACTAAGATAATCGCCCAAATGTCTCCCTTTGCCCAGGTCATATTGGCATCTCTTCAAAAGCCCCTGGCTGACATTCTGCTGTACGTACCCCAGAGGAGAAGCACCATGGTGGAGACTCAGTCTGATGAGTGCAGGGCATCAATAGCCTACCTGCTCTTTGTCCAGCTCATCGGCATAGACTACTTCCCTGTAGTGTTCAGGTGACGAACACGACTAATCATTTTAGCACATGCTAGGAGACAACATATTCAGACCAGAGATTGAGTGGTAATCCGGTACTTGCATATCAAACACATTACTGTCAATCTCAATTACAATTCATTCATTTATTTATGTTTTTCTGTTTAGCCCTAGGTTTATACTTCAGTGCAACATGGAATACATTAATCTCCTACTCAGTAGGCAAGTATCTGTGCATTAAGATGTAAATAGTGTAAATGGTCAAATGAAGGATGTCTTAAAATAATTGTCCATTTGTTTAACAGAAAAGACGAATCCTACGTACTCAAAGGACTGGTAAGAACACAAACATACATATATACATCTACTCAGGCTGTAGCCAACCTAAACCTATAGGGAGCTTAAGGTGAACGACTCCCAGCCAAAAAGTGATTGGTTTACATACTATATCTAGAAGCATCCATGAGTCATATCCCTAACCTTCCTTAATACTTGTATTTTGCACTCACAGTGAATAAGAATAAAAGCATAATAACATGGATAAATCTAAACTAGGTAATTTATGTGTGATCATTTTTTTCCTCCAGGAATTATATGCCAGAAGCTTGGACAGTGTAGAAGACGGTAGTCTTACAGTGGATCTACTAGAACTGAAGATGTTCTACAGCGTCCCACAGGTACTAAATATCAGGGGGAGTAAGTACTGTAGTACAATCTTTTTAATAGTCATCATAGTAATATAAAGAGATTGCTTTGGGGAGTCAATGTGGGCTGAATAGCAGTTTGGCCCTGTGGGTCCCAACAAAATGCTACACGATTTTTGTCATCTAGGATAAAATATTTTAATGTTTATTTTATGTTTATTAAATCGAACTGTACAATAAATAGTGTGTGCTGTGGGTCTGTTGCTTGTTTATTACAGAACTTGCGACAAATTCTCATTGAATGTCCATCGCGACAATTGGTGAGTATGAGAAAGAAGAGAAATCATGAATATTTAATTGACCTATGGGAAGATGAGTGAATACAATATTGCTGTTTTCTCAGAGGGAGAGGGGCCTGCTGGTGCTTCAGCTCTTTATCAACAAGTTGAACTCACAGGCAAAACACAGATTTTTCAGGTGAGCATTTCATTTCAATAAACTATTACTTGTTGATCAATGTATGTGCTCCAATGTTTAATATATTTTGTACAGATGTATGCTGAAAACCAGCCAGCATTCAGGAATACAGGGTTACATCATCAAAAACATCAAAAAACAAGTTGAATTTTCAATGAAGGTAAGACAAAATAAATCTGTGTGGCAATATATAACAGATGTATTTATGTCTTATTTAACATAGAGCACAGATCATCTGAATTGAAACATCATGCTATTTGAAGTCTGGATTGTTCAAGTGGACAATGTACTTGGAGTATCTATTTAAGATATATGACACATTAAAACAAATTGGATATTCTGTCATATACCACATTCACAGCAATGGCTAATTTATTAGAAACATAGCACCTTCAGTAGCTGCAGCTTGGGAGATACGTGTGTGTTTATGACCTGATAATTTCCCTCCTAGCCGGGGAACGAGAATGATTGGTTCTTGGGAGTGGAGTTTATTTCCCTGCTGGAGCAGGCACTGAGTTTACCACAAGGTGCTGAGACATACCTGCTGCAGAACATGGACAGGTGAGTACGGGGTACAAATAGAACTATTCCAGCCTTAACAAAGGGTGCATAACACCAAGATTATAACACCTAGATTATTAATGAACACTTACATTTGCTAAAGATACTCTTACTTTGATATTAACACTAGACAGGCATCATCTAGTAGTAGCCAAGACAAGGACTTTTTTGATCCTGCAGGGTCATTTATTTGTCACATACTGATTATGAATTATCATAACCAAAGATATAGAATAACACAATGAGTGTTCAAGTCAATTTAAATTGATAGACAACAGAAATCCGTAATTGACTTACTTATTTACTAATTATGTTAGGGGTTATAAAGGTCTTCATTAAGCATCAAAAATGATGTTCCATTAAATCCATTGCAATTTCACGTAATTTCAGTCCAGCGATTTCCTTCTATTCCTTCACACCGATGTAATGGGTGGAGTCTATTTTCCCTCCTGGCTACGTAGCCCAGTAGGTGACCAATTACCGTCCACTCACGTGGCCAAGCCAGGCCACTCACATTACAGCTAGGTTGCCTATTGACGTGCAACTATACAGCAAAGGGGGGGAGGGGGGTTCAGACCACACCCCTACATTCCTGAGTCTTTCCAAGACTGAGTTTATTAGCTGACTCTGATATATGTATATTAATATATTTTCTGACATTTTCCTGACAAGATATTTGGTAGGTGCATAGGTGATACATCCCTCTGTGATACCTTATGGTTATTTTATGTTCACAAAAGTCTTCCTTCATGCAGGGTAATGGAGGGCCTGAATCTTCTACGTTATCTTTTCATCAGGGACAGAGAATGGAAGAGCAATGTGAGTGACTGGGTAACCACTACATTTTATTAGCCGTTCACTCGTATGCTAACCATTAAATGCTAATGGCCACCTTCTCCTACTGGTAGTCAAGTGTGTGGGAGGGGCTGTGCCGAATCAAAGATGACCACCTTAAAATGATGCGTGTGTGCATCACCATGTCAAGAACATATTACATCAATGAAGCAAAGACCCTGCGGGAGGATTACAAATTGAAAGCGAAAGGTAGGAACCGTTTACTCACCTGGTGGTCACCAACAAAGTAAGACCTCTTCAATGCCTCTACGAATTTAAATGATTGACCTTGTTACCAGTGAATGAATTACACCGTGACACTGAACATACACAGTCCTCAGAGGAAAATCAATCTTTTTCATTTTAGTTTTGGTTTTTATCCGTAAATCAATGTTTCTACAGTGACATTTCTAGGTTCTTGTTTGTTTAATACTTTTCATGTGTTTCTATGGTACATTAACCACTTTTCATATTGTATGTGTTCTTCTAGAGGCTCGGGCTGCAGCTAGATCCACTCAGCTGGTCAAAGACTTGAATGTGAAGCATGACAAGATGGCTGATATGTCCCCAGAGGTCCACTACCAGGTAGAGTTATACAGATCTGTCCCCAAAATGGTTCCTTTGGGTGGCAACATTTTTATTTACATGAGATTACCAAATACAGAGTTCAGGAGACAATGGTTGGTCTGATATATTTCACTTTCGCTGTTTGCCAAGGATGAGCCACAAAATATTTTTTTCACATTTTTTTCCAGGTCCTGCAGAACGCATTGGTGACGTTCGACCTAATGGAAAGCCTTATCTTTCGCATTGATGAAATAACGGATGAGAAGGCAAAGAGAGAAAACTAGAGATTGATCACAGATTGACATAGCTAGCTGCCCATAACATTGTCCAAACCAAAGGCTTCTTTTTATGTATTCCACTATGGATGTTTAATAAACGGTATTTGGAGGAATCTGAAGTGTTTTCAATAGTTATTCTTTTCTGAAGAAAACAACATGGTCTTAATTTCAACAGTGGAACTATACTAAAGTCAATTAAAAAATAAACACACTTTTACTAATACATTCAACAAGATGTTTAGTCTTATCACTAAACCAGAATAATTGAAAACCTGTTGTTTTTTACCCCAGTTTCACATCTTTGAGCATCTTCCACACTGGGCTGCGTTCGATGATGTGGGCTCTGGCCATAGACAGACGGTCCCGAATGCTGTCCACATGGGGCTTACTGGTGACCTGCAGGCATACAGTTAAAAATATAGTGTTTTAATGCATTATTAAATCAAACCATCACCATCAATCCATCGGTATCCATCAGGTTTCTTTTTTATCTGGGCCTGTGAAGCTCTTTGAGACTGTAGCTGTGATAAAGGGCCGATACACTTGACTAGAATCAAACCAGCGTGCCAATATTTCAAAAGATAAACTATAGATTGCATGATTTGCCGTACCTTAGAAATAGTCAACATCCCTTTAATGATGTCAACATTGTTCCGCACAGGAAGAACTTTCAGGTTGCTGCCAAAGAATCTAGAAATGTAGAGTAGACGGACTCAAAGTTACCATTTCCATACAAAAATGTAGATTTTATTAATTTCCTAATGACTTATGCATAACCTGTGCACACGTTACATTAACTTGAGTTGAGTTTTGTGCAGCATACGTAGCCTACCTCTGTTGAATGTCTGATAAGATGTCCAGTTCTCTCTTCCCAATAAATGGGGCGCAGAGAAGTAGAAAGCTGTTCCGATGGACTTGGGTAAAGGTCTTTATGTTTTCAAAGAGTCCAGTCTCAGTTATATTTTCAGGCAGTTCATCCAAGTACACGACCAAAAATGCAGTTCCTGAAAACCGGTTATAACAGATTACAGGTTATCTGGATTTAACTGAAATGTGACATTTGCTACACGTTAGTTCAGCATATATACTGGTGTGTAACTTCAACATAATTTGACAGTTGTTTCACAGCAGAGGTGGAAAAGTAGGACTATTAGGCCCATAGACATATATACATAGACGCCTCATAGACTGACGCTGCCCGTTAGAGCTGACGTGGCAGCGCGGCCGCCATCTTGGCAGGGGGCCCAGTGCGCCCCCAGTGCATTCATTTCTATGGAGGAAGGCGTATCCCCAACTACAATAATAAGCATAACTCCCCGAATTTTTACCGGATTTTCACACGGTTTGGTTTGTTACAAATGGCAGAGATTTATTTATGATACAGGACGAATTTTTTTTTTTTTTTTTTTTTTTTTTTAAATAATAAGAATCATTGTTCAATCTTACTTGTTAAAGGTAATCCCACACGATCTGGTGTCAATACTGCGCCGTAAGCTGCACAACATACTGGCATAGCTTGCTCTCCCGTTGACTCCTATGCTAGACTAGAGTGAGGACCCCCTACCAATATGGCGGCGACGCTGGGTTACGTTCCATCACGTCATGAGGCGTCTATGTATATATGTCTATGATTAGGCCTATACTGCAATGTTCAACAATGTAACAGATACAATCTCTTTGGCGACACCTATGGCGATCAGCGGTAACTGAAGGTGTGTCGCCACCGACACCCAGTTCGTAACATTCATAATACTGCAAATGCAAGGGCTTTCATCAGTGGGCCATAGGCTCAATCACCATAGTGTTACCCCATTCGGCGATAGATGGCGACTTAACAGACATTTACTTCCATGAAAATCTTCGAGATCATTACTTTCAGGTTTTAAAACTAAAATGTACATTGCACATTCCTTTAACTGTTAACCTCGCTTGCACAGCAAACAGAAGACCCTAAACGCTTTGAAATTAGGTGTGGGGTAACATAGACATATATACATAGACGCCTCATGACGTGATGGAACGTAACCCAGCGTCGCCGCCATATTGGTAGGGAGTCCTCACTCTAGTCTAGCATAGGAGTCAACGGGAGAGCAAGCTACGCCAGTATGTTGTGCAGCTTACGGCGCAGTATTGACACCAGATCGTGTGGGATTACCTTTAACAAGTAAGATTGAACAATAATTCTTATTATTTAAAAAAATTAAAAAAATAAAAATAAATTCGTCCTGTATCATAAATAAATCTCTGCCATTTGTAACAAACCAAACCGTGTGAAAATCCGGTAAAAATTCGGGGAGTTATGCTTACTATTATTGTAGTTGGGGATACGCCTTCCTCCATAGAAATGAATGCACTGGGGGCGCACTGGGTCCCCTGCCAAGATGGCGGCCGCGCTGCTACGTCAGCTCTAACGGGCAGCGTCAGTCTATGAGGCGTCTATGTATATATGTCTATGTGGGGTAACGCCTGTAACCAACTACACTGGAAGCACGTGTACTGCTATTATAATATAGTTAATGTTAAAGTACTGTTATAAGTTATTGTTATAATATACAGTTATTAATATAAGTACTGTATTACCTGATGACGGGAAAATGAAGGCTCCACTTTCGACGCTGTCCGAAAACCTGATGCGGTGCTGCTGTCGGCTCAGCGACCTGACGACGTCGTGGTTCTTCACAACAATATAAATGTCTCGTTCACCATTGACTTGTTCAATTACAGAAACTTAATTTTAACACGGGTAACGTTATTTAGTCTTTCTTAAGCTAATGAGCTGATATGAATTCATTCAGCCGACGAACGTCAACTGACAGAAAACGTGCTAGCTAGCTACGGACATTTTACCTGAAGTGATGAACTGGCGATGATCGTCGTTTTCCACGGAATGGGCTGTTGGGTTTTGGTCGTCATATTAAAAACCAACGTTTACGTAACAACACGCTGTTGTTAGAAATATATATATGTATTTGGGCTAAAAAAATATGTATTTGGGCTAAAACGTTTTTTGTCGTGGATTTAACGATGCAATGAGTATGCGCGGAGGACGGCACGAGGACCTAACCGTCCAGAACACACCAGTCTGGGCCATTTCAAATAAACTACTGCAAAGTCTAAATCACATCATTTAATAGACGTGCAATCTGTCAAATATTCATGCCCCCGTTTTGAATTAGCCTCAGATTTGTTCAGATGTCGGCCTATTTTTACTACGTTTATAGTTAATACACAACATGTCCACATAATGCATAAGAAAAGGTTTTATTAAAATAAAAATAAGACATTTAGAGGTAACACGTTTATAATATTGAAATACATGACACACAGGCCAACATAATAAAACGATTAACAGGCTAAATGGAACTGTCAACTTTACTCTTTACACTAGTAAAACGCTATAGCCTGTCTTGACAATGAAAACAAACAAACTGGACAAACAGCTCAAATTTCTGTACATCAACATAATTATACCATTATCATTTATAATAACAAGCCCTCATTGGCTACCAGTCTGGTCGCCTATTACATATTCATTCTATATTAAGGAACAGCAACCAAGACCAACAGGCAAACATCTACTGCTGGGCCATTTAACAAGGTACCATGAGATAAGGCCATCGTTCGTGGACCCTAACGCTGGTCCTTCAACACATTCAGCCCTCAGGAAGAAGCCTAAACCGGCGAAAGAGAGGTGTTGTGAGTACAGGAGGTTTGGGGAGGAAGGTTGTCCACCTAGAGGTCTTCTTGCAGCATCTCCTCCAGCTCTTTGTGCCAGTGGTCGTCATGTTCATCCGCATTAGCCACCACCTCGTACTCCTGGAGCTCCAGCTGAAGCTCCTTCTCCCAGTCTGGGACATCCTCCTCTGAAACAACGGCCGGGTTAGGATACTACTACTTCAAAACAAAGATAGTTGTATTAAGCAGTGGCTCAAAGCCTTGGTTTTACTAAGGAATCATTTTCGCTTGTCATTTCCTCACTTACCCATTGGGTTTTATTCATATTAATTTGTTTATTTGCCATTCCATTTTTGATACCATAAATGTCATTATCTTAGTTATTTTACTTTCTGTTTTATTTAAATGTAATACAAATTCTGTGAAGCGCATTACATTGAATTGCATTTTATGTACGAAATGTGCTCTATAAATCTCGAATAAATTCGATTTGACTTATGGCGAGGCCAAACAAACCCGCCTGTGTTTCACCTTAGTCTGAGGTGTCACTCACTAACTCAAGACGTACCTGGGCAGGTGGAGATGTCTTCATCTTTCTGTAACACACAGGAACAGGGTTAAGCTGTAAATAGATGCTTTACTATAGCATGTGCTAGCATAGCAAAATATAGGAGTCCAGAATCTTACCACACTGAGTTCATGTTTAGCACTAAGGGTGGACTTCTGTCTGACCGTGCCTGTAAGAAAAGATGTTTTATTTTTAAAATGTTTTAATGATAAATTCCATTTATTAAATTGCATTCATAATAATGTCAATTTTTCAGAATAAAGAGACCAGAACATATATGTATAATACTGACAACTGAGGCTTATGTTAGGTCTCAAATACCATTGATAACAAAAAAAAAGCAAAGTGATTCATTGATTTATTCAGCTGTGAGTTGGTCTCGCGGCTGAACTAATGTGAATATTTCCATCTATTTACTTAGATAGTCAGCCTTGATACTGCTCACTGTCTGGTATCAGTCTGTAGAAGTTTGGGCAGGGTAGTGACTATAGTTTGGCTCCCAATCAAAAGGTTCTGGGTTTGGTCTCCAACGTCGCTACCCTTCTTATAGGCATCCTTGAGCAAGATGCCAACCCCTACCTGCTCCTAATAAATAATGATGAATGTATCTGAATTAATTATAAGTCGCTTTCGGTAATAGTGTCTGCCAAATGAATAAGCAATAGTACTAAATAGAAATATCAATGAATTGAAACCTTTGTGCTGATCAGGGTCGGGGCTCTCGGGGGTCTGAGGTCTCTGTGCCGCTAACAGACTGATTTGAGCAGACTGTTTAATCAAAGACACGCGGTAGAAGTAGTTCCTCCAGAATGCCTCCTCTTTCACCCTAAACAGTACACAAATAGGTTTTTTTTAAACTTGTCTTGCAGTCATAATAGATGGACTTGGACATAGAGCTCACTGTTTGGGGACGAGATGAAAGCGCATCTTGCTGAGGAGTTCATCCTCTTCCAACATCACCATGGCAACTGGGGACATTTGTAGAAAATCAAAGGGAAACTGAACTCCAGCGGGTGGTTCTCGTAAAAAAATCCTTTTGTCCTGTCAATAAACCAGCAAAATGTGTGAAAAAGATCAACGATGAAACTTAAATGTATGCTATCATATTATTATTATGTTATACTTCTATTATTTTGAGCTCAGCAATTGTAAAAGCAACAATTCCTCCCGGGATCAATTAAGAAATCTGAATTTAATAACTGTATTGTAAATGGAAATTCCCATACTCACTGCTGAAAGAGCTAAGATTTGTTGTTGTATGCTTTCCTCATCATTGAAACCCACCCATGGCGGCACTGCAACACCTACGATGGAGTTCAACTGCTTTAATAGACTTTAGAGGAATGTAAAAAGATATTTCCTTTTCTGTTTTTCTTTTTTTTTACCAAAAAGGTCCCTACTCACCCAACTGTTTTGCATTCTTCTCCTGAACAAACTTTTCTTGCTCTTTTTGGAATTCGCCAAGAATGGTCTGGGAGATAAAATATATAATTTAATGGGATTTTAATGTATATAATGAGGACATATTAAATCAATTATAATGCAAGGTAGTACCTTGTCAATTATTCCATCAAACTTGCCTTCCTCGACACTCTTCTTTATTGTCTGTGCGGTTAAGGATACTTGCTTTGAGGCACTGCTGGCAAAATCATAAATGAGACCTGTAGACAAACGACAGAACCAACACATACTTTAGTGTTACTGTCAAACCAGAAAACAAGTTTGAGTTGTTTAAGGTTTAGGTTTCACCAGGGGCGATTCTAGGGTCAGAGCTTTAGGGGTGCTGAGCACCCAATGAGCCCCACTGCCACCACCCACCCTTTTTTCACACAAAAACAAAAAATATGTCTATTGAAAAATAACTTTATCATTCACACACACACACACACACACAGAGTAACGCTAGGAGTTAGTATATACTATGCCCCCATGAATGTGATGTGATTATTATTGTTGCAAAGCCTGGTTCAGGTTAAATCCTCTGTAAAACATGAATGAATACAGCAAAAGAAAAACATTTAACTTTATTTTATTGTCTGGTTTGATAGTCAGACAACTGAAAAATAACAGATATAAATCTATGAATAAATAACAATGAATTTAAAAAGCCACAGTGAGTGTTTTCACACATACTGGTGGTATACAGTGATGTGTAAATAACGTAAATTACGTAAGTTATTTACGTAATTTACGTAAGTTACGCAATTTACGTAACTTACGTAAATTACGTAAGTTATTTACGTAATTTGCGTAAGTTACGCAAATTACGTAAGTTACGTAAATAACTTACGTAATTTGCGTAACTTACGTTATTTACGTAACTTACGTAAATAACTTACGTAATTTGCGTAAGTTACGTAATTTGCGTAACTTACGCAAATTACGTAACTTACGCAAATTACGTAAGTTATTTACGTAATTTGTAAGTTACGTAATTTGCGTAACTTACGCAAATTACGTAAATAACTTACGTAATTTGCGTAACTTACGCAAATTACGTAAATCACTTACGTAATTTGCGTAAGTTACGTTATTTGCGTAAATTACGTAAATAACGTAACTTACGTAGGCCTAAGTTATTTACACAATTTACGTAACTTACGTAAGTTACGTAAATAACTTACGTAAGTTACGTAAATAACTTACGCAATTTACGTAACTTACGTAATTTGCGTAAGTTACGTTATTTACGTAATTTACGTAAATAACGTAAAAACTTACGTAATTTGCGTAAGTTACGTTATTTACGTAATTTACGCAAATTACGTAACTTACGCAAATTGCGTAAGTTACGCAAGTTATGTGTCGTTTCGTTTGTTTTCACTCTGGTCCAAACGCCGCACCACTGGCAGGGCTTCATGTTTCCATGACGACGGACCAGAAAAGACGCGCGTGACGTCATGTTGACATGACTCCCGATTGTTAAAATGAGTCTCAAAGTAACGATAAACTTTAACAACAGCGACACACGTACGCACTAACACAGGTACTTGTGGCGCTGCTGTTTCTGCTTAATAAATGGACTCCAGTTCGACTGTAGCCGCGCTAATGGCGCTAACGGAGCTAACCGGGCTAACAGAGCTAACTGGTAAACGGTGCCTGGACTCCAGCACTCACCGATATGGTATCGGAAACGGAACAACTCTCGGTAAAAGGAAAGAAGTGTGAGACACAGCTTTGGAGCAACTTACTGAGTTGATTCACAACACTACAACTAAACGGATCTCACTCTGCGTGAGTCGTGCTGGACGGTCGGGCTGCGGAGCGGTGCAGAGGAGAAGGAGGGGTGAGAAGAGGATCATACCATTTGCTAAGCGGGGATGTTTTCATTTTCGTCCTTAACATATACATTTTAAACCACAAACTACGGAGTATGTTTTGGACATTATTTAACCCTGTCAAAGACAAACACAATTTTTAGAATAACATTTCTTACCCAAGTTTTAGGGGTGCTGAGCCTGTTTTTAGGGGTGCTTCAGCACCCCTAAAAATGGGCTAGCCTCGCCCCTGGGTTTCACACTAAGTAAACCCAAAACAAAACTGTTTTACTATTTATATTACCACCAAACCCTTTGGCCCTTTGCAGCGGATGAGGAGGTAAAGCATCGGTTGTAGGAAGTTCATCATTTTCAGCAGCCATCTCCATTACTCCATCGGGGTCTTCTGTATTACAATCCACGGTTGTCTGGCTTTTCTGAGTATTAACACCATGTTCATGTCCTATTCCGAATCCGAGCCATGTTCCCCACGTCTTTATCATACTCACAACGAATGACAAATACAAACACACACAATCAACAAGTCAGTCTGAGTAGAAACAGGTTACACGGGCTTTTTAATGTGTTCAACGCTCAACTTCCGCGAAAACTTTCATGTGGGCCTTCAGGCGACCCGTACTTAGAAACGCGTTGTCATAGAAACACGCGTTCATCCTTTCTTTCTTGTTTTTTTTTATTACACCGCTACCACACTTTTAAACACATAGGAAAGTTGCGATTTCTCCTCACTGAAACAAGGTAAAGTGTATTTTGCACGGTTACCGTGACGGTAACCGTGCAAAAGGACCGCGCCGGGTCCGCGTGAAGACGGTAGATGGCACACTTGCGCTCCGGGTTTTACCTGCGCCGTGCTCATGTTGTCATCATCCCCCCAGCAGTTAGTTAGCACGACGTGCTAATGTTTTAAAACTCGCGTGTGTTTGTCGTCATTGTTGCGGTGCGCCGGGCGGAACCGCGGCGTTAAGGTTTTCTATTCAAAAAACCCACGAAAAAAACAACGAACTCCCCTCGCGTAGTTCGGCGGTTTCGCGGAACGCGAGCGCCCCACGAAAAAAACCCAGTAATCCCAGAACGAATAATGCGTGAAAGTAACGTAGAAGAAAGCTACGTGCCGCCGCCGCGACGAGGGAAGCTTGTTCACCCGGCCATCCGCTCCGATCCGCAGGTAAGGCTATCGCTTTGGGTGGTTATAAAGGACCGTTAATACACCTAGACCCGATAATACTCCTAGACCCGATAATACACCTAGACCCGATGATACACCTAGACCCGATGATACACCTAGACCCGATAATACACCTAGACCCGATAATACTCCTAGACCCGATAATACACCTAGACCCGATAATACTCCTAGACCCGATGTGTGTCCTCGCGCACAGGTCCGTCCTTCGTAGAAGACGAACAAAGTGTCTCAAAAGCGAATAGACGTTGCCGTTAAAAAGTCAGTTTTGCGTGCTGGACGAGACGCATACACACACAGGGGCTAGTAGTTTCCATTTTAACAGTCGTCGTCATGTAATGCTCTCTCGCACACGTCAAATAATGAAGTTAGTAGTTTAGTAGTGGGACAACAGGTGGTAAATAGTAGCTATGTCTTCAGTGTGTGTAGCCAAGCCTATGGTCACATTCAAAATGTCAGACCTCAGGGAGGAGAGGGGTCTGTTGACTTGATAAGTTATTACCTGTTATATGTATACGTTTTTTTACACAGGCTTTCGATTTTGTTTGAAGGATAACCTGACTTTTTTCGTTTCTAAAACGAGTAAGAAATAGTATACTAACATCGCAATATCGCATGAGTCCTATGGCTGTACTTAACCACTGTCATCTGGATGTCAGTGTCAGATATCATAGGGTCGTTGATGCTGAAAGTATACCATCATAATGTAAAGTATACCATCATAATGTAATGTCATAATACATTGTGAGTCTTCTCTGCCTAAAGCCCATTTAATTAGTAGCACATGATGTAAAACGTCTAACCATGTATTGGGTTTCATCCCAAGGGGCAGCAAGTATGTTCAGTTGGAAGAACCATCACTCCCAAACCTGACGTCATTCATTTGAATGGCTCTAGATGAAAGTGTCAGATGAGCAATAAGGAAATATTAATTTTGTGACAATCACAGTTGAACACATTTACACAAGTTTAAACGCTCCTTGTGTCTGATAGGCTTTCTCTTTTTATTACTTGGTTACGACATTTAAATATTACTTGACTAGTTTTACAAATATAACATTGTCGGCTCCTATTACCGAGCTAAACAGTCCTATAGTGTTGTGTCTGTCACATGCTTCATCCTCAGGTTCATCCCTAAAATATCTTAAATATGTTAAAAATGTAACAGTTTAACTACACTTAGAAGGTACACCTGCGTTTAATGGAGTGTGTAAAAAGAAAACACAGAAACCATGCACCAGGTTTTCAACACCATAGCCTTGCCTGGTTTGACATTTTAATCACAACACATTTCTGTTCGTTTTTTTTTCCTTAATCCCACCAGCAGCATGGAGGCCAGAGGCTGTAGAACTGATGTGTATTATGTGGAGGAGCGGCGCTCGCTGCACGCACGGCCCGGCGAGCTGACCCAGAGGGCCAGGGAGGACGGAGGCTGGAGGCAGGTGGAGGTGCACCTCTCCGGGGGAGCCCCGTGGGGCTTCACTCTGAGAGGAGGCCGAGAGCGCCAGGAGGCACTGCTCATCACCAAGGTACACACTCCTGGCAATCATGGTGCGCTTCCAACCCCCCACCCAGATTAATCTCCAGGTTCTCACAGGGGCCATGAGTTGAATGTCTTTTGAGGGGTGGGACTAGTGATGTGTAGCAGGGTGAGCAGAGAGAGACAGACGTTGGACTTGTGGGGTCATTGTGTCTCTGTGTGGTGTCACGACCATGCCTATTGGACCCGCAATGTTCCTGCTTACGCAGACATTTCTTGGAACCAACACTGCTGCAACTGGACAGCAGCAGGCAGCATTTTGACTCCTTTAGACAGTGCATAAGCCAAACTGATGTTTAAATCCTACTGCGCTACACTATCCTACACAACACTAGGTACACTGTGTACGATATCATTCGATTGTCCATGTTCTGCAAGGTTTTCTCCCCATTGCCTGTCCCCGTGCACACAGCCACATGAGACGGAAATGTGAGGCTGTGATTGGATAGTGTGAGTATCCTGTTTGCGGTGTTTCCACCGTCAAGTGGCGTGCATCCTGCAGTGGGAGAGCAACAGAACCAAATAGATTTATTTTAGTTAGACCCGGCCGGACGTTCAACATACATCTGAGAGGTGACATTCGAGTGTTCTACTTCTCTACTATTGTATTCAAGTGTACTGCTTCTATAGTATTGTATTCAAGAGTCCTGCTTCTATAGTACTGTACTTTGCTTGTAGTACAGTACAGCTTGCAGAATAGTTTAATCAAGAGTACCGCTTGGAATATGCGCCTGAAAAGGTATTAAAGAAATACCACCTGTTGGCTTTCATTCCTCGAGAACCCTTTTAACGATAGCTTTTATAGGTCGTTGGATCTGGGTTTTCTTCATCGGTGCTGGAAAGTATCCACCTATCACACATTTTAATACTGAAAAAACACCAGTGAGTTCAGAGTTGTCCACCAAGGCGCTCTGTGCCAAACCCCATTGGTATTACCACTAAACCACAGTCCTTCACGTCTTACTCGCATGGTTGGTTTATTGGAGTTGGGAAATGGTGGTGCAGATTTAAGGCAGCGAGATGATGACATGACTAACAGAGCCAACCACATAATGTTGCAAAAAAATGTTTGTAATGTACCACCACAATATACCCCCTCAATTAGATCCCAGTTACTACAGTCTGAAACATTACATCAAATGTATATGTTTAAGCATGATTTCTGTTTCAATGTGTTGTCCACAGTTGCCTTCCAATGAACCTGATAACATTTGGCACAATGGGAGGTCACGTGGGCCATAAAAGTAGGGAAAGTAAAATATACATGCCATTTGCAAAAAGTGCAAACATACATCTCCATGTTGCTCATCCTTGCAGGCCCTATATGTGTCCAGGAGTGATGTGTGTACCTCCGTGCTTCAGAGAATGTCTGATCTCTGTCACACCATATTAGGGTAACGGCTCCGAAACCTCACATACCCACTGGCTGCTTAATGATTTACAGAAGACCTTGCTAGTTATTTTGGCAAGGTAGAAACCACTGTATGTTTCTATGGAGTTTTTCTTTTTTCTTCCCCTGCCCGTTTTGTGTAATTTCTGTATCGACCCAACTGGGTCCGAAGTCTAACTCCACCATAGTCAGCCGAAACTGGGGAACTCATGGCATTATCGAGGCTTAGAGCAACAGGTTTCAGACCACCGTCAGTGCCTCCTCATACTGTAGAATTTATAAGCATGTGATCCAAATGGGCCGAATGCCTTTCGAGTTGACATTCTTCAAACTGTAAGATTCGAGGGTCCCACCGCTGGACCACTACTACTGCTGTTCTTAGTTTAATGTTACCAGCGTCTCACACGGCTACTGACTGGCAGGGGGGCTCGCCTTGGGGGGGGGGCTTGAAAATCCAAATATCGACGACTGCATCTCTGGGTAAGATGTCGCCTCCTCCGTTAGGTTCAGGTTCAGTGTCTACAAACCTTTTTTTACATAGACATATCATTGGTGTTAACATATCTTCAGTACTAAGCAACCTATTGGTTTGACTAGTGAATTCTTGATAGCGCTGCAAATGTTTAACCAATTTGAGATTAACCGTTAGGCTTCACAAATGATTGTCAGATTGACCCAAAATGCACCAGCATATTTGCCACCACTCGGGTTTATGATAGTTGGCCCCCAGCATCGCATTGTGTTTCCTTGTCTCTCTGCCTCTCTCTTTCTCTCCCTCTCTCTCTTCTCTCAGCGGGTTAACAGTGGGTTGAGTGTGAAGGTGACTCGTGGCACCAGGGCCAGTGTGGAATGCTGCTTGTCTGACAGCTGAATTATCCCTGACATCCTGGAGCCCAGTGGGATGACTTGAAGGGATAGAGTTAGGCTCGGTGGTGATGATGAGTGTATGTTGGAGTGGACAACAGTTTTTGCGGTCTTTTGATTTATGCGGTTTGTCGGCTGAATTATGGGTGCAGAGTAGATAAAGACCCAGGCATAACCTCGCCTGCAGTCTCACAGTGCAGATAACCCCTCTCTTGCTGTCTGTGTTGTCTAGCGATTATGTCTAGCGTTATTTAGAGCTGCTCCAGGAAGAGCTTCACAAAGTTCTTTAATTCACAGTGTTTGTGTTCTCACTCTGACGCTCAAGGCCTGTGTCAGTTGAGTCACAATCCTTTTTTTAAACAACAATCATTTTTTGCCCTATCTAGTCCCACCCAAAGAATATGTTCCCTGTGTTGTTGCTGGTGTACTCCGCATGATGCATGCCAGCTTGAGTTCTGCTTTGGGATTGTGCTTTGAACTCATAGACGTTCCTCTTCCTTTTTTAATAATGTCCCAGTGTCTCTGCAGTGTTTTAGTCAGTGGATAGTTCCCCCCTTTCTTAGTACTGTCTGCATTTCTGTCTCCATTGAAAACACCACAGTGGTCTTGAGGTGTTTGTGTTAAAGTGGTATTCAGGTCCACTTAGTTCCTACTCCCGACCCTCTGTTTGCACGTCCCTGTCCACCGCGATGGGAAGATGGATGTCGTTCTTTAGTGGCCCGCGGAGGATCTTAAATTACAGGCTCTGTTAGTTATTTTCTCTGGTTTATGGCTCTTCTCGAATACTTAAATTAAAGATAATAAAGAGAGGGGGCCAGGAGATTGGGGCAGCTTGAACGCTGTTAAAGGAAGAAAAAAAATAATCTGGATCTAATTTAAATTCTTAACATTCCTCTCATAGCTCGAGTTTTACCAAAGGTCTTCACGGACTTTGTTTAAATCCACGTCTCAATAAACCTAAATAATCCAGTTTTACTCGACGCAGCTGGGCATTCACCCTGTACATACGCTCCCTTGAGTCATGTTGCATTCTTTGTGGGGAAAAACATTAGTTATGTATTCTATTGTAGCAGTGTTTTTAAAGCTGTGTTCGTACATGCTCTGAAACTAAATCCACGTGCAGCGAAACTGGTTTGGTCCATTAATGGGTCCTTTGTGGTACACGTTGAGGGTGACGTTATTATGACTATCTCTGATTCTGAAAATCTCTGGTATGAAGATGAATCACCAAACGGCTCCGTTTATTGTGTTGGCATTTGGGGTTTAGCAAGAGTGAAGTTTTTCTGCCAGTAGGTAGGAAAACAGGTTGCAGAGGTAGACTGACTTAGTAACTGACGATTCTGAGGCCTAAACCTTTATCTATCTTCTAGTATCTTCTTCTATCGAACCTTGTGTATATGTGGCAGGCCATGGTTGGAAGAAGCCAGTCTACCTCTGGATCTTGGCGTGTAGGATACTGGAGTCAGGACAGACGTATGTCTAGTGACCCGATACTGCTCCGTCTGGCAATGGCAGCGCTGTGCTTGAATAGTGACTTCTGTCACTTTTGTTTGTTTTGAATATAAATGACCTTGCCAGTTGGTTTCCCGCCAACGCCGATACCAAATGGAGCAGTGCAAACACACTCTTCCTACCGCCGTTTCTGTAGTCGGGGTACAATTTATGGCATTACAGTTGGGTCCAACAGATCCATCCAATGGATTAAACATTAGACCTGGGATTGGCTTCCTATCAAGGCAATGTTAAAATGTGCCTCATTCAGGCTAGTACAGCCATGTCCAACTTGTTCTGTCTTTAAGAAGAAGGTGCCGTTCTCTGCACTATCAGGCCCTCAGTCAGTGTGGCATACAGGACGTCTGTCAGCAGAAAAAACCCTCCCACCCCCACCACCACATCCTTCCCCCCAGGTCCCAGGGAGCGACAGCAGGCTATTCTGGAGCCCACTGAGGAAGCCAGGACGGTTTGGCTCAGAGTGATAGCACCTGGAGGAAGCCGGCCAGGGCTGAAGAGAGGCCAGACTGTGCTGTGGCCATGGAGAGAATATGTTGCCCTAATGCGGTGACCACACATTCCTCCGTCTCGTATAGTTGTCGTTGTATGCTATTACTGCAGGCGTCTTCCTTGGTGGAGGAGTGCACTACAAAACACACATGCTGCCATGTGTGGCGTTACTAGTAGGTAATATGAAGCGTTCAGTACGTCCTGCGATTAGATGTGGTCATATAAAGCCAGTAGGACATGTCTCTCTCCTTGCTTAGAGCTGATCTTCAGCCTGTTCCCACTAAACTTTTACTGCCCCTGTTTTTATTTAAATTTTTTCGCCTGTAAGAATCCGAAACAGCAGTTTCCTGCGGCTCTGCTCTGCCATGCTTTCCCCAAAACACTCCTGTCTCTTGCCTCTTTTCCTGCACATTTTTCCTACATGACTTGAATATGTTTGCATCTTTTGTGTATTTTCCCTTCAGGATACGTAGGAAGTGTGATTGTTTGACCCTGGAATGCACTAGCTTGCTTGGATAAGCAAAGTTAGACCAGAGGTGTAAAAGGCTGTGGGTCCGGGGTTAGGTGTTGGTGCCTCCGAACAATTCAAGTGTTGGATGACTGTTGTCCGGGAATGATTGTAGCACAACTGTTAAGTTATTTCATAACCCTGTAGTTGAATAGTGTTATTGTTGATGGTTTTTTTTAAATGACCAAAATATGTCGCACCATAATAGGATGAGGCCTAGCTAGATACCTTCTTTTTTAATATCCCTCTCCTCCCCCACGCTGCCTCGTAAATCCTGACTTTATGTTCAGAGTCATGAAGAAGTGGTCCAAGATATGTGCTATCTGGGCCTCCACTGTGAGGACTGTATAGGATGTAATGGTCTGCACTGTGAGGACTGTACACAATGTAATGGTCTGCACTGTGAGGACGTATACGATGTAATGGTCTGCACTGTGAGGGCCATAAACGATGTAATGGTCTGCATTATGAGGACGTATACGATGTAATGGTCTGCATTATGAGGACGTATACGATGTAATGGTCTGCACTGTGAGGGCCATATACAATGTAATGGTCTGCATTATGAGGACATATACGATGTAATGGTCTGCATTATGAGGACGTATACGATGTAATGGTCTGCACTGTGAGGATTATATACGATGTAATGGTCTGCACTGTGAGGACGTATACGATGTAATGGGGTACGTACGTGAACACATACCTCTGAGGTTGAGTCATGCAGGTTGATAATCAGCTGCAGAGTTTGGCCCCAGTGTTATTCTGCCAAGTATTCTCTCTCTCTCTCTCTCTCTCTCTCTCTCTCTCTCTCTCTCTCTCTCTCTCTCTCTCTCTCTCTCTCTCTCTCTCTCTCTCTCTCTCTCTCTCTCTCTCTCTCTCTCTCTCTCTCTCTCTCTCTCTCTCTCTCTCTCTCTCTCTGTGTCCTCTAGTCCACACTGTGTGAGTGTTTGAAGGGGGTGGGGGGCTTCCTTTACCTTTTTTACCTTAAAGGGTAATTTCTCCTCAAAATACAAAGACATATTTTTCCACTTACCCATAGAACAGGTTTGGGTGCCACTTGGCCAAACGTGATGATGTGCTGGCAGCATGGCTGCTCACAGTCAAACAATGTTTATTGATGTCCTGCTTATTTTACAGGCCTATATGTATTTTACTGATGCTTGACATTATAGTGTGCCTATAAAATTGACAGAAGTACAAGCATAGTATATTGAGTGAAGTGTAAATATCTTGAATGTATTCATCATTTTGAAATGACGTGACATTCTATTATTTAAACTAATGATTTTTAAGTGGGTCTGAGCTCCAGCATATCCCAGGTCCCTTCTAGCGTAGCACGCACCCCCCCTCTGGGAAATGTGTTATTCCAGGTGCACGTTCACATGGTTTACAGTCATGTTTTAAGGATGCGAACACAATGCAACATTGGCTTTGAACGAGTGATTCTTCGACCTACTGTACATGTTCTTAGGAAAAAGACTCCCTTGTTTAACCTGAGCAAACACGGCCACGGCTTTAAACGCGGTTAACAAATCAAGATTACAATAAGCAATGAGCAGCATGACTTATGTCACTCTTACACAACCTGCACTGGCCTGTTCTATTTACTGGGTTTCTATTTATTTACATCCGTCTCTTGTAAAAAGAAAAATCAAACTCCTTTCTTTCCTGTCCTTTTTATTTGAACTGTGTTGCACTACACTGTGAGTGTTATGAGTATATATGTACTGAAGAAGCTACTATGCTGTTTGTTTATACATCACTTGGATCTTACAAATCAAGTTGGATCTGTTACGATAGAGAGGTGCTGGACACGTTATTAGTCTCTTGAAACAATAAAAACATCATCAATACGTTAAGTCTTTGTTGCTGAGTTACTACCTTGTGTAGGTACAGTGTGACTATGTAATAGGATTTAGATATAGAGTTTTCTAGAGACCATAAACAAGCGTGTTGTACCTGCTGTGTAGTGGTATCTTACCTGTTGTATTTAAACATATTGTACCTGTTGTGATCGCCTGTGTGATATCCATCTTACCTGTTGTATTTCATACACATTGTACCTGTTGTGATCCCCTGGGTGGTATACATGTGCAGTATCTTACCTGTTGTATTTAAATACATTGTAGCTGCTATGATCACCTGTGTGGTATCTATCTTACCTGTGCACTATTTTACCTGTTTTTTTTAAAAACACATTGTACCTGTTGTGATCACTTGTGTGGTATACCTGTGCAGTATCTTACCTGTGGTATTTAAATACACTGTACCTGTTGTGCTGTGTTTTGCTCCAGACCAGATCACCTGTTCGGCATCCCACCTGTGCAGTATCCCACCTGTTGTATTTGACCTCCTGTTGTGTTGTGGTCCACCAGATCACCTGTTCAGCATTTCACCTGTGCAGTATCTCACCTGTTGTATTTGACCTTCTGCTGTGTCCAGGTGGAGGAGGGCAGCCAGGCAGCGGTCGTGGGTCTCCAGGTGGGGGACGAGCTGGTCAACATCAACGAGATTCCCCTGAGTGGCTACAGACAGGAGGCCATCTGTTTGGTGAAGGGCTCCCACAAGACTCTCGGTCTGGTGGTGAAAAGGTACATTCTCTCCTGGTCCCGCTCACCTGCCTATGGCCTGTCCCCCTACCCCCCTCTCCATAGCTCATAAGCGCAAAGCGCAATGTTCCCTTCCAAAATTGAGTGAAGGAATACAAAACATAGTCACGCTCCGTGTGCTTTGCTCTGTTAAAAAAATTGTTTATCGCACTGCAAACATGACGCATCGTTCACACTGTTTGCCGAGGCGACGCCGTCTCTGTCTACCTCAGCATCACCATGGTTATGTATCCCAACTAACCACCTCCTCTCCACCCGTGCGGAAATGTGCTGACCTCTTCTGATGCTTATAGCTTCCACTGATAGGTGGGCAGATGGCTCAGTTCTGCTGGGGTTTCCCCTGGTTAGAGTTGAGGAGAGGTGGTTGCAGTAGAGAACTGGTTAGAGTTTAGAGGTGGTTGTAGTGGGGGAGAGGTGGTTTCAGTGGGGGCGAGGTGGTTGCAGTGGGGAAGAGGTGGTTGCAGTGGGGGAGAGGGACAGTAACACGATAGGTTGTTGTCGAAGTAGAAATGGGGAAATGAAGGTTGGTTTGTGATGTCATTCACATCTTCTCTGAAGTGAAGTTTCCCATTTTTCCCTCCTGTTCCAGTGTATGCATAAGAGCATCTAGTTCTTCTCGCGGTATCCCTTCAACAACAAACATCTGTTTATTTTATTGTGTATCGAGTATCTAGTAATGCACTCTCATGGATCAATTGCTATTGTCGAGTTATTCATTGATTATAATAAGTTGTGAAGTTGAGTTTATGTTGTAACTATTGTTAGGGAAGTCACTGTAGTAATAAACAGTAAGAGTGACTCTGTCTTATCACAATGCGGTGGGTGTCTCACCCGCACAATCACAAACAGTTTGTCAACCGAGACCCAAGCCCTACCCCTTTAGAAAAAGGACTCATTGTGTGTGAGACATGGAGTTCTTTATCTCTCCTCGGTGCCTGGATTTGTTCCTGTGTCGTATCATATCATAATGTAAGCCCTGAGTAAATACTGCCGTACAAGGACGTCCACTCACCACCGCGCGTCTTGCCACAAAGTGCTGGCTGTGTCTCGCTGTCTGTGTCTCGCTGTTTCAGGCTGTGCGTCTCGCTGGCTGTCTTCTGCACAATAGACACCCTGCTGTGGAATTCTGCATCCACTCTCCACTGTAACTCGTATGGAAGCAACGGTGACGTGTGGCTCTGTGAGAGCCGAGCGCTGCTCAAGCGTTGCACTGTTTGTGTTTTTGTTCAGTGGAAATCCAAAGAATGTGTGAGCTAAAAAAAATAAACGAGGTGTGCTATATTATAACGTCAATGACTCGATATGTATACAGGATAATGTATGGGGTACAGGGTTTTTTCCACATTAGTGCTCCAGTGCTAAATATTTGTTTGACACGCAAACCCTTCTCTTACTCACAATTCACATTTAGCTTTTAGCTGCTAAGCTTCTGTCAAACCTTTTTTATTTATTTATTTTTTTAGCGATGCAAAATGTGCACATGTGATGCACTGATCAATCGACCGCTGATCAGGCCGATATACACCCTAAACATGCGATCTGTGATCGGCCGATTGAGTGACTCTTCCACTATCTTTCATAATACATTTTGGGTAGGTTTTATATATATATAGGTGTTTGTTTTCAAGGAATTGGTGAAAAAGCTGGACAATTCAAGCCTATATCTCACTGTAAAAATCGGTATCAGTACATCCCTACTTTCCAGTGTACTTACAAAACATTTACCCAAATATACCCAAAAAGTATATATTTTGTACTGAAAGGAACTGTAGCACACTGCTTGTAAAGCCTTGATCACTGCTTGGCAACTCCATGGCCTGTGTGACACCTTCCAGTCTTTCCGGATCCGTGGGGAGGGGGAGGGGGGGGGGGGGGGTGGAAGAGAGAGAGAGAGAGAGAGAGAGAGAGAGAGAGAGAGAGAGAGAGAGAGAGAGAGAGAGAGAGAGAGAGAGAGAGAGAGAGAGAGAGAGAGAGAGAGAGAGAGAGAGAGAGAGAGAGAGAGAGAGAGACTCAGGTGGATGTTTACTGAGATTCAGGAAGTCGGCTAAACCTGCTCTGGTTCCCAGGTGCGGTCTGTACAGAAGGTGGAGGGGGGCGGGGTCTTACGCACAGTGTCACCGGTTTTGCATGCGGTGACTAATACGAGATTGTGAGCGTGAGGTCATTTTAGAGGCAGGGGAGAGGCGTGACGGCAGGCAATGATGGAGAGCGTGTAGGTGTGGCTCTCGGTCGGAAAACAGCGTTTACTGGTCGCTTTCTCTCTCTTCTCAACATAAGTCAAACATCTGTTTAAGTTGTGCCTCGCTGGAGAAGAACGAATTTGTTCTATTTGTAATACTTTGTAATACTTGTATACTGTAATACTTTTTATTGATTGATTCACAAGTACACACACATTGCATACTTGCACATGCCCAAATTAACCCTGTCTAATTCACATCGAGTAATTTCGCAGACTACGCTTTCATCCTAAGCGACTTCCAAGTGAGGCTAAAAACATCCAAAGCATTACCATCCAATAGGACAGAGGATGAATCGTTCTAACGTCAATCAGTAGGCCAGCTCTCTTGATTTCATGATTTACATGATTGTTCCCGGTAGGCAGTCATGAGTTTTGAATCTACACTGCTCTTCCTGATGCATGAGAGAACAGTGTGGACACTGTGGAATGAGTCGCCATATGTAGCAGTCTGTTTCCCCCTACTGGTGTAGGCGCAGAACAGCGCTAACCTGTCACAAGCTTTCCGAAGAGGGTTGTTTCGTCGTTAATGTTTTACTTTGGTAATAAAACTCACATTAAAGTCGGGGAACATGTGTTTTTGTGATGGCGGCTGCGGTGTGTTCCAAAAGGCAGGGCACACTCTAGTTCTACTCGTATCTGCTGCTTGTAGTTACAGGAAGCTCATGTGTATGGGTCATACGTGCTGCCGCCAAGCTATGCCTTGCTAAATATTTATGTGCTCTTAAGTCTAGTAGTCCTGTAATTAGATAATTACACAGGCACTTTTATCCTAATGGAGCTGCTCCTTAGACAAGGTGCTTTGATGTGAACGGATCTATATTGAACAGCATCAGCATATTATTCTTCTCTTAAATCCTAGCTTTAGTAGGTATGTTCAGGGCTCTACCTTGGATCAGTGCTGTGGTTTAGTTAGACCATCAATACATTCCAGCATCTAATTTATTCAATGTAAATTATTGCTATTATTAATATAATGTACTTCACATGAGGTTTCAAATGATATGAATAATTGCTGACAGAGACTGTGATTGTGCTGTTAATTAACATGTTTATTATAGTTTTACTACATTTTTACTACATCTACTTTGATAAACTTCAGAAATGTAACAGAACCTGAATACTACTACAAGATATACTAGGTAGATGATGTACAAAATTAGGTTTGGCCTGTGTTTGACAGCAACCTGTATTGTTCAATATGAATGTCATACTGAGTCTGTCTTTCTTCCTTTAAATGTGACGTAAAACATGATCTGAGGGCAAGACTAAACGTAGGAGGGATCTTCTTTACCAGTAGGTCAATGGTGGGTAAAGGTGTTGTGATTGGTTCAAATGTCCTGTCTGTCTACCCCTGAATCAGTGACAAGATTACAAAAAGTTGGTGAAGACGGAGTTAGGATGATTCAGAATTTGACGTAGAATAGTTCTGTTTGTTTTTCATCCTTTTTTTGGAAAAGGTGTGTAACATGACTGGGGCAAATATATTTCCATGTTGAGTAAAAACAACAAAACAAAAACAAAGATGGACAAGCAAGACGATTGGTGCGTGAACCCCGGGCTCCAGACATGATTACCAGGTGTTTTGGGGGGCTGGCAGTAACCCAGGGCAGCCGCTGGGTTTGACAGTTGGTATGCCGCTCGGCTCAGGAATGTGCCAGTCATTATCATCTTCTCACGGTTCACCTCACTCACCCCTGTGTGACTCACCTGCCGGGCAGCTTCTGCTGAAGGAAAGCCTTTGTCAGCCCGGCGGGATCCTGCTCACCTGCTGGCATGTGTGGGCCGCCCGCAACCTCAACAGTTTTAAACCGCCGAGCGATTATCGCCACAATGCGCTTTAACAGCGGTGCCGCGCTTCAATTTGGGGCGTTGGCATCACTCTCTGCAAAGTCTTCCCAATTTGCGGTGAAGCGTGATCATTTAACCCAGATGACTTAATGTCTAAGCACCTTATTAGATGTGTTATATAGGATTACTCAATAAAGGAAACCTGTTGCCAATTGTGGTCTAATGGTCCATGGTTACATGAAGGTTATTGTGGTGTCCTCTGCCACTGTTGGTGGGGCTGGTGTCCAGCAGAGGAGAGTACACTGTGCCTATTTATGTAGTGTTGCTAAAGAAGCTGCACGCTTCTTGTGCCCCCCTCTTAACACATATATTGATACGGCAGCCATGTTGGCTTTTTCAGACGACCGTCTCGTCAGGGTTGAGATTTAAGTGATTCAAGGTTAAGAACTCCTAAACTTAAGGAACCAAAAGCGTACGCAATCAAACTTCTGCCACCATTTTGATGAAGTGTTCGTCCAGCCTGGGTGAATGATATGTCGTGGATAAACATGGCCGTTTCATTGCACCCTGCGTCTCTGTCTCCACCAGGATCACACTTGTGGAATGGACTTGAGACGCTGGGATCATTGTACCGGAACATTCTGGTTCCACTGCCAAGTCCCACTGCTGTGCTCGGCACATTTACCAATATGTATCTCATATGAACTACGTGTTAATTGTCCTTGTGTTGAATGACAGCGCTAGATTATGTTCCTTGTATTGGCTAAATGATGGATAACAGGCTACAGCTACAGAGTCTAATAATTATTTGTTGACTTAAATACATGGCACAAGCCATGCATTTAAGTCCATGGCACAAGCCTCATGCCCAGATTCAGACAACTAAGCAATGACGTTACAGATTATGAAACGGAAAAAGAGAGAGATAAGAAAAAATAAAATCAATAATATTTCAACTTTGCTGCTGAAAACCATTTTCTGGGTAGCTTTTCATTTGACATGATGTGTGGCCCACCCATTGGCACGCTAGCCATATGTATTTAGCTATCCTATCTCTAATGCGTCTAATGTCTCTGGAGGTAATAGTGAAATTGCCCTCCCATTAACTTATGGTCTAAAGGTTAATGGGAGGGCAATAAAAACTACTTTTCACATAATTCTTCACTAATCTCCCTGCCTGTCACCAGACCGCGGGTTCGAGTGCCAGAGCAGATTTAATCACAGATAAAAACACACGGTGGGTCACTTGAGGTGCCCTGTTGAGCCCATTTACTTCCAGAACCTTCTATAAGGAACGTGACCAAATGAACATCAAGCCTATACATTAAGAGTCACATTTCTTTATTGATCCTGGGGGAAATTGTTACAATTGCTCTCAACTATCTGCTCCTTTTGACAAGGCATCTACAAGAATATTGTAACATTTGTGTAATTTTGTAGCAATTGTTATCTGTGTATATACTTTTTATAATGTAATAAAGTGAACCATCTTGACTATTTAGCTTTTGGAAAGCGTGTCGGAGCATGTATCGGTCACCTGCTGCTGACGTGTCGCTGGGCGTTCTGACGGCCGTTCCCTGGTTACCGAGCGCTTTCAGCAGCCACTCTGCCCCTCGCACCCTTATAGAGATCAACCGGTTGCTATAGCGATGGTACAAATGCATGTCTGCCTCACAAGAAGGGGAGGGAGGAGGCGGGAGGGAGGGAGGGGGAGGTGAGGGCTGGAAAGAGAGAAGAGCCCGGCGTTTAATCTCCTCATTAGCATATTAGCCCTCCCCGAGATCCAATGAGACGACAAGAGGTTGGAGATTACTCCAAGGGGACTGGCTGCGACACCAGCCCCCACTCCTCCTCCTCCTCCTCCTCCTACACACTCTGGAGGGGGGGTTGAAGGGGAGACACCCACCCATAATCCATAGGGAGATCTCCCCTCTACCCCAAACACCAAAGCTTTACAAGTACAAGTTAAACTTTCAGTGAGCCTAGGTGCTCACGCTGCGTGGTGGTGGTGGTGGTGGTGGTGGAGGTTTCAGTTCCCTGGGTGCTGCTGCTGGTGGTGGTGCTGCTGGTGTTGGTGCTGCTGGTGGTGACACTATACCTCGTGGCTCTGTGGTTTGGGGACGGGAGGTAGTGGATGGGTGACGTGGGGGGTCTGGCCATGCCCAGACACCTGGAGCCTGCTGGGGCCGGCTTTGTTTTGACCCATCACTGAAGGGTCTGTGGAATGCAGTGGGAGCACTGGAGCACAACTGGACCGATCCTCCACTCGGTTCCCTGGGAGCTGTGCCTTTTGGTGGTCGTATGTATCTAAAGATGGACTCCATACGGCCGACGTTGTGTTGACTTTATTTTACGCCCAGCATGTCTTTCTTCGTTTGGATGTTTGGTGAGTTTAAAATCTGTGTTTCATTTGGATTTATTTTAATGGATCATGAATCACTTTGGTCAAACGCTTTGTTGTGGTCTCGTACTTGATTCAGGGTGCTGTTCCAATGTTGTTTTGGTCGTAAATTAGATCAAAGGGGTGGGTGAACACTAACATATGGTAGACGGATATGGTTTGTTTGTGTGACCTTAATACTTATTTTGCTTTCCTTTGAGTTATTGAGCACAAGGCTATGCATCATTCAGGTTAAGCCACGATCAGCAAGATTTACCACTTACTATCGAAATGCAAGTTAATCTGTTGACATTCTAATGTAAATATAACACTTATTAATGACCACCATAGTTCTTGGGCCTGTAAGTTCAAATAGCTACAGCTTATAGTTTATTTTTTAAATGTATTAATAGTTTTTCTAGTGTTAAGCATCCATGAGTAAGCTGTTTATGTTGGAGCGAGGCTTCGTTAGCGTTGGCTCTTTTCAACAGTTTGAAGTGACGGGGCGAGACACAGATCACCCTCCAGAGAGCCCCCCGAACACATGCCTGCCAACTGAATCACCCCGGCGCTCACATATCTTTCCCTGCCCAGCTGTAGCCCTGACGATAGGCCTAATAAAACCATGCTCATTTGCATACCAATGGCTCCTTGTGGCTAGTTCCTCACGGCCTACAAACATGGAGCCACCGGAGACCAGGAAGCCCCAGCCCCACGTTGGCCTCTCTTTGTCCCCCCAAAACATGCGCTCCTCCCTCTAATCCAGCACTCAGTTCATGGATGTGTCCCACTTTATGAAGCTTTGCTAAATCTCAGCCCCAATCTGACCATTATTGTTGTTTACGGTTCCCCCCCCCCACCCCAACCCCCCAACACCCCAGTGTTACACTGCTGCTGATGGGTGACTCCCCATCTGAAGGGAGGCTATGTCATTCAGGGCTTTTGGCCAGGGTGTCTTGGGAGGGCGCAACCTTTGACCCCAGGGCTTTGTAGGCGAGCAAGGCACCGCTTTGTCCCAGTGCTGGACTCTCAGGCCTGCATTTTTATGATTTATCCTCAGTTTAAACTGCTCGCAGCCAAGTTAAAAGTGTGCCACAAGCCACTACTTTTGCCACTTTTTATGTTCATAAAACTCCTTTCTAAAAAAACGTAACATTAATTAGAGAGAACACCTGGGCTTATCTCACCTGAGCTTTTCGCCGAATGAACGTCATTCAGATCATTATGAATAAAGTGAAACGCCTTCTGTGGCCCATGTAGAGTCTCTTCCTGACCAGTCGAGTGGTGCAGTAGGATCTCCTATTAGGCCAGAGAGGAACCATGTCTGTCTGGCCCCAGGGAGGCAGACAACAGCTTGTTCCCCAGGAGTGAGGAGGATCAGCTGGTCCTGTAAGAGATCTCCCCGGGCCCTTAAGCTCCCGACCCCATACTGAGGCTACGGCCCCCTCCATCCCTTGGGGCCAGATGGTGTTGGCAGGGCACCATGACTCACCGAGTCCTGAGCCTTTACAAAGCTGGCCTGGTTTGGTTTCCACTGAGGACAACATACGTCAGAAATACAGTGCCAGTATGGGGACGTCTGGTGCACCTTGCCTCATCTCTCTCTCTGTCTCTCTGTCTCTCTGTCTCTCTTTCTCTCTCTCTCTCTCTCTCTCTCTCTCTCTCTCTCTCTCTCTCTCTCTCTCTCTCTCTCTCTCTCTGGTTTGGGTGAAAACATGACCGCATGACAGGAGAGACTACACAAGCATTTACTAACTTCGACCAGTAGAGGGGGCACCAACACCGCACTTTTACAAGCAATACTAACCAACCAGCCCACTAGCAAACCATGTTTCTGTGAAGGGCAATGAAGTTGGGTTTTCCGCCTATTTGATATCTTTCACCTACCGAGTACAGAATGCTGTAAGGCCTCCATGTCTAGTGATCTTCTGCTGATGTGGTTGTCGTTGTTGTTGTTGTTGTCTGTGTGGAGTCCAGCCGATGTTCTTAGCCTGTCTGTTCCTCCCACTGCCACCAGGAATATGAACATGGTGGATATTGTAGCTCACAAAATGCCCTCAGAGAATGACGTGCATGTGGCAAGGAGCTTCCTCACCAAGATATTACGCAGCTCCATGAGGTATGGCTCCGCGTGTCTCCAAGTAGTAGTTAGTGGTACCAATAGCCGCCCATCCCATGCTCACCTGAGAACACACGTCACCCTTCACTGCATCTCTGTCCGTCGCTACGGTAACCACCTCCTGTCCCTCATCCACCTCGTACCATCTCTCTCCTCCTGACCCTGTAAGCCACCTCTCTTCCTCTTTCGCATTCTCGTTCGAATGAACACGTAGCGCTGCTCGTTAGCTGAAGCGCTACGCACGTCAACCGTGTAGCATGCGGTGTACTTTGCTGGCCAGTGACGTGTTCTTTCAGTTGCCATGTTTTTTGTGTGTGTATGTTTTCCTTTCTGTGTATGTGTGTGTTTGTTTGGAAAATATGACATTTTGCTGAAACTTTTGTGAAGAGAAAGAATTGTCCTAAATCTATAAACTATAAAGAAGTTCATCTGTTTAGCAAGTTGGCCAACTAAGAGTTCTGTAACAGCCAATCATGATGAAGGAACGAACACGTGATTTTCTGACAGTTCTTTTTAGAGGAGTTGGTTTGGTGGAGTTTCAGCTGTGGTGGTTAACTTTCTGAACGCACGGATGAACATCTAGAGCAAACCATTCCCGTTTTCCATGAGGGGTGGGCCGCTAATCCAGCTGTGCTTCACCCTTTTCTTCAGGAGGAACGAGCCAATGAGCAGGCCCCACTCCTGGCATGCCACCAAGTTCAACGAGAGCCAATCAGAGACTGCCAAAACACAGGCCCCCCCCACTGCAGTGTGGCACACACAATATGATGCAAGGTAACGGCAACAATCTTTTGACAGTTTGAAGTTTTGACATTGTATACTATACCTAAATTATATTGAATGTATAGTACCATATTGTTATTATGGTATATTTAATGGTAATAGATTGGAAGTGCATTATAGTTAGGTACAAAAATAGACATTTATTTAGCAGGATAACATACTTATATAAATATCTTGTATTTATTGTTTATTATCCGACGTTGTTCTGAGGGTTTTTCTTCCATTTCTCAGCACGTCCTCAACTGACCTTTCCAGCGACTGGGAGCAGAGCAACCTGCGGCGCGTGTCGGACCAGTTCAGCTCTCTGGGCAGCATGGATAGCCTAGAGCAGGCCTCCCACCCCTACCCTCCACGACCACTCTCCCCCACCAAGTCCAGCGACAGCGTGGAGCACCTGGGGGGAGGAGGAGGAGGAGGTGGTGGAGGAGGAGGTGGAGGAGGAGGCGGAAAGCGGGACTCAGCCTACAGCTCCTTCTCCACCAGCTCTGGCACGCCAGACTACACCCTCTCCAAGAGCAATGCCGCCTCCACTGAGAACGTGCTTCATAAAGTCAGCCAGTGGGACTCTGGGGGTAAGCCCGGCTACGGCAGACCCGCTCAGGGCTCCGTCGAGGTGGGGAGGATACACGAGGAGAGGCAGGGGTACCTGCAGATGGTGGGTGGGGGTACGGGGCGAGACAGTCCTCGCTCGGAGGAGCAGATCGGCTCTCGCCACTCCAGCTCCAGCAGGGCCAGCTTCGGCCCGGTTTGGCACATCCCTGAGAAGAAGAAATCCTCCTCCTCCCCGCCTCCGCCTCCTCCGCCGCAGCGCAGCGACAGCTTTGCCGTCGCCAAGGTGCACGAGAGGGGCCTGGTCATAGGCTACGCAGAGGGCCCCGATGCACTCCTCCATTCTAAACCCAGTGAGAAGGCGGCCGACAAAAGACCGGAGTTGTCTGAAACCGTTAAACATGTTACTGAAATCCGCCGTCACGTCCCTTCATTCAAAAACGACACCAACAACTTTCCATCCGAAGTCTCAACTCACTCTCAGCTCAACTCAAATAAGCAATACTCCATGACTGATGTCCGACCAGGCCACCCTTCCCAGGCTAACCAGCCCCTCCATCAATGGCAATATTACCCCCAGGCCAGGGCCCCAGCTGCCCCCAAGCCCCCACCCACCAGCAGCTACTACAGCAGTATGGAGGAGCTGCCCACCCACGCCCCTGCTCCTCCCTACGCTCCCAGCCAGGGACGCCCCCCCGCCACTCCCCTGTCCACCGTAACGCTGGACCAGGACCCTGGACACAGCCGGTACTACTGCATCACCAAATGCCAGCCGGGCCAGCCTAGCTCTAGGAAGGTAGTGGAGGACAGAATGGGTCCGTCGGACATGGAGGCAGTGCAAGCGAGTAATGACAGAAACTCTCTGAGTCCTCCAGCCGAGGACAAGGCAAAGTATCAGCAGGTTGCCCAGCAGCAGACCTTCCGCCCTGGGAAGGACAGCAACGGATACAACCGGCCGGAGGAAAGTCTTCCTCAACACACACGACAACACTCAGGTACTCCACCGGCCATGCCAGCGGACAACCACACCGCTAAAGCCCCTTTCGACAACAGGGGACATCCGAGGCCGACTTCCCAGACCACGGATCCCTATCACAGGGGTTATCCCCCTGGAAAACTCCCGGACCAGAGGAGGTCTCTGCCACTGCAGCAGGACCTCAGGATCCTGAACCACGAGAAGGTCGGAGCCCAGACGCCACCCATACTCCACTCTCTGTCCATGAACCACGAGAAGATCGGAGCTCAGACCACCCCCATGCTCCACTCTCTGTCCATGGAGACCACGGCCCGAGGCGGTGCCTTTGGGGAGGCCCAAGTCGAGGAGTCCATTGACGCCAAGATGGCCAAGAGGAGCGACCGCTTTGCCACTACGCTGCGGAACGAGATCCAGATGAGGAGAGCCAAGCTGCAAAAAAGCATCAGTGCCGCCACCCTCACCGGCACCGACCCCGAGGAGGGGGCCGAATCCTGGAGGCCCACGGAGAACTCCTCCTCCTCCTTGGAGGGCTCCTTCACCAGCACCTACAAGGACCATCTGAAGGAGGCGCAGGCCCGGGTGCTCAGGGCCACCTCCTTCCGGCGGAGAGACCTGGAGCCAGTCCTCTTGGAGCACCCCGGGGCCGAGAGCTTATCCGGCTACCCGGTCTCCATGGGGGCTCGCAAAGATATCCCCTCCCTGCCGACGGTCTCCGAGGCCGGCATCGGAAGGACGGCGTCCGTTAGCAGCGGTCAGGTGACCCGCATCGGAGGCCGGAAGCGCTTCCCCATGGAGAGGAAGGTGAAGTCTTTCTCAGAACCGGACAAGATCCACAAGGTGGGTGTGGGTGACCACGCCCCCACCACCACCAACCCGTTGCAGCCCGTCGAGGTAACTGGCAAACCAGTCTCTGCAAAGACTGCAGCGTCCAATCGGAGCTGCTCTGAGAACTTTGGCGACACCAACAGTGCTACAGCCGTGTCCTCCACCGGTGAACCTGGAGTGTCGCTGAGAGAAGTGGGAGGTGGGGTCACTCCTTCCACAGAGAACCGAGGGGAGGCCTGGAGGGGGAGCTACTCGGATCAAAACCAGGCCCTGCTAGACCAGGAGAGGCTGGGCACCTTCGCCGAGTACGAGGCTCGGTGGAGCATCCAGCGGAAGTCCTCCGAGACGAGGAGTTCTGGGCGGTACCGTTCGGCAGACAACATCCTGGACCCCGGTGGAGAGGACCGAGCCAAACCTTCTTGTTACCATGAGAGGTCTCGCTCTTCTCCCTCGGCTGACTTCTATGGACAGGTGTGCCATAACTTGTATTCTTTACCTCGTTCATAGTTTGATGGGTGTCAATTCTAATAATTATTAAAACAAGACAAATACCATTTTATATATGTATACACTTTTTTTGCAAGTCTCAAAGTTAATATTGAGCCAACAGACTAAAGCAACAGTCGAGGTTACTCTGCGTCCCTGTTTAGACAAGTTTTCCTCATGAAACGCATTAGGAAAGCACAACGAACGGAGCCAAGTCAAATATAAATCCCATGTTTGTTCATAATGACACGCCCAGAGACCAAACAAGAAATCAACCCCAAGACAAAACTATCGCCTCTTTTATTGTCAGCGGAGGCAAGGCGGGTGAAAACGTCGTCTGGGATCTTGAGACGCCTCGTTGCATGGAATAAGAACGTATGTGTTTGTGTTCCTCTACGTGAAGGTGCCAGCCCCTGGGAGAAAGTCTGCAGAATACTGTCCAATGGAAAGCAAACCCGCAGATCAGCACCACACTTCTACTAGGTGAGGAGGGGTCTTTTATTGTCAGTTCAAGTCAAGTCAATTGTATTTGTGTAGCCCTTAATCCCTGTTAGTCTCAAAGGGCTTCACAGGCCACATTATACGACACACTCCCTACCCTAATCCCTCTAAAGGGAAAAGAAACTCTCCCTCAATTATCAAGGAGGAAACGCATTTATGCAAGTTAAAGATACTGCTGATTAATGTATTTCCTATAACTTACTGCTAATGTATTTTATACAATTTAATGCTAGTTTACCTGTATTTTATACAACTTACTGCTAGTTAATCTGTCTTTTATACAATTACTGCTAGTTCACCTGTATTTTATACAACTCACTGCTAGTTCACCTGTATTTTATACAACTTAATGCTAGTTCACATGTATTTTATACAATTACTGCTAGTTCACCTGTATTTTATACAACTCACTGCTAGTTCACCTGTATTTTATACAACTTAATGCTAGTTCACATGTATTTTATACAATTACTGCTAGTTCACCTGTATTTTATACAACTCACTGCTAGTTCACCTGTATTTTATACAACTTAATGCTAGTTCACATGTATTTTATACAACTTAATGCTAGTTCACATGTATTTTATACAACTTACTGCTAGTTCACGTGTATTTTATACAACTCACTGCTAGTTCACCTGTATTGTTTATTTATTTATTATTGTTTATTTGCTGATTTATCTGTTACAAGCAAGCATACAGCTTCTGGATTCTTTTTCTAACTTATCTACTTTACTCGAGTATTTGGGTAAATATTTGTCACAACTCACAAGTGACGATATGTTTTAATGCAGCACATTTAAATGATTTATATCTTTACACATCTTATATCTATTAGACCACCTGCTATAGTGTTGACATCGTGTATTATGATTCTAGCAGGGTTTAACAGAACTCAGAGGATTGAACCGGTCTGAAGTTTGAACTGAGCATTAGAGAACGTTTGTTTAGTGTTAGAGTGTGGGTGCTTGGTGACGTCTATAGGACATACCATGTGCTCAGTCTCCGCTGAGCTGAAACAACGCAGGCCTTCTCTCGGGCTCGGCTGTGTTCTGGTGGTGTAGGCGAGGCATCTGATGGTGGCCCACACACAGGAAGTGTTTCATCAACCAGCTAGACAAATGTCTTTTTGCTCAAAGCATAACACTCCAAAAGCCAAGAATCCTTGGTGGAGCCATTGTGTGGATGACTTCCAAGGGTCTTTGAGTGATGTGTGATGTGATCCATGCTAGAGGTGATGCATGGCGAGGGTGTTTTTGTGTAGCCTCGTGAGACCATCCGGATCTCGCGAGTTCACATTGTGTTTCTCTCTGGAGATCGGTCTGGCCAGGCTTCAAGTTATGCTCTTGTTGCCGAACCACAGTGGTTCGGACCAATCAGTGTCCTATGAGGAACTACTGGCAGCTACGGGTGTGGTTTAGGTTTCACCATATATGTCTATATGCGCGTGTGTGTGTGACAACAGTGATATTGAAGGGACTGTTCGTTCCAAAACACCAATGGCAGCACCTAAAGAGTTTAGCGTTGATGCTGCTATAGCAGGCAAAAAAAAACAGTCAAGGTCATGTGTGTTAATGTTATGCGCGTGCATGTTGATATAAGAGCTTTATACTTTTAAATGACACCAATATAGCTGAGTTCTGTTTTTGGAAACAAAACACTTTGAATGCTTTGCTTTACAGTTTGAAAGGTGCATAAAGATGGAGATGTCTCTATGTATTCAACAAGGGCACTGCTGTTCTCTAGGCAGGGTCCAAACAGGAATGAGAAATGGATGTTGAATTGGCTGTGATGTATACGTATAAGCTTTCATTTCACTCCTCCTGGAGACAAGCTCTTGTGTGCTGCTCTGAGAGAGAAACTTCAGCAGAAGAGATACTCTGTTGTTGGTGGTGTGGCGGACATGGTGAATGGTGGTTGGTTGATGATGATGTCATGCACAGTGGCTCCCAACCAGTTATTCAGGAAGTGTGGCGAATGGGATCGTCTGGAGATCGACAGGTGAAACTCTGAGGTGTTGGATGTCGCCTTGTCATCCCGCCAGCACACTCACCAGCATGACAACGATATGACTCCCAGTGTTGACATGACAACCATATGACTCCCAGTGTCGGCATGACAAGGACATGATGACTCCTGCATTAGCATGACAACAGGTAGGACCATCTGTCTGAGCCGTGCTCCACCCTGGTGAACAGTTAGTGATACAAAGGAGGTGTAAGGGATACCGCTACAGGTCTCTGTCACACAGAACATACGACACACACCATACAGCACGCATATGGAGATCCTCGTAGGGTGAGTTGCTAGTGGAACTGCTTTAAAAAGCACTTTTAGTGACTTCATTTTCTGTTGTTTCTGGTCTTGTGTTGCCTTCTTTATAAAGTGTTAGTTTAGCCTTATTTTATAAACAAACTGCTCACGATGGCAATTTCAAGATATTTATACGTTGGGGGCAGGATAGCAGGATAGACTGGTATGGGTGCTTGACTTTCAACCAAAAAGGTTCTGGGTTCAGTCTGCATTTTCACGCTATACCTGTAGGCATCCTTGCGCTAGATGATCTACTAACTCCTACTTGCTCCCTATCAATGAAGCTGGAGTAAGTTGGAGTAGGGTGCTTTGGACAAAAGCGTCTGCTCAATGAGGAAATAGTGCAGAGTACTTCATACTACACAACAGTGTGATGCAGCCTCGGTCCTATCCCAGGGTAGAGGTGGAGGAGGAGGTTGTGATCCTGGCCCAGGCTGGCCTCTGTTTCCTGTTCATCACACACTTGTGGGATCTGAAATATTCCTTTTATTCCTGCCAGCAACCAGGCTTCTGGGTGGAGAGTTGAACGTCAGAGAGAGGTCTTTTTCTCCTACTTCTCTGTCTGTCCCTCGCTCTCTGTCTGTCTCTGTCTCTGTCTTTCTCTCTCTCTCTCTGTCTCTGTCTATTCCTCGCTCCCTGTCTGTCTCTCTCTCTCTCTCTCTCTCTCTGTCTCTGTCTCTCTGTCTATCCCTCGCTCCCTGTCTGTCTGTCTCTCTCTCTCTCTCTCTCTCTCTCTCTCTCTCTCTCTCTATCTTTAATCACAGTGTCAGTAGGGCAGATGATCAGCTGTTATTTCCCGGAGCCCTAGATGATAGGTCTATGCTGTCTGGGTGTGAGGGAGGCGTGTCATTAAAAGCTTTGTGTGTGTGTGTATGTGTTTTCTCTCTTTGTTCTCCAGGTTTCCAGCTGACGGCAGGCAGAGGCAGAGTGCCGCCGAACGCCAGCAGTACGCCCCCCCCCCCAGAGTACAGGAGCACCGCCAGGACCCCTGCGGCTGCCCCTCCCCTGGTCTACCCCCGGCCCACCTCCCTCTCCCACAGCCCCGCGGACCCCGAGGACCTCGCACCCCCCGCCCACACCGTCAGAGACTTCGAGGACCTCGCACCCCCCGCCTACACCACCGGCTCCGGGTCCAGGAAGAAGCCCCCCGGGCCTCCCCAGCCGGACCCCCTCCCCGGGCAGCCAGAGGTCCACCCGCCGCCCGGCAACGCCCACAAGTCCCCGGTGCCTGCCATCCTCTTCCAGGGAGAAGGCCCCGCCCCCTCCTGCCCTGCTTACGGAGACCTCGGCCCCACCCCTGTTCCGAGCCCCGCCCACCACTCTCCAGAGAGGCGGTCTGAGCAGAGCAGGGAGTCAGAGGAGTCAGGACCGGGGGTCGTGGTGGTGGGTGAAGCAGGGATAGCAGCAGCAGCAGAGCCTCAGACCAGCTCTCCTCCCCTGGCTACGACCCGCTCTGGCTCCGTGGAGGACCACCGCATGCCCTCGCCGCAGTTCCACCCCCAGAGGCTCAGTGACCAGCCCCCCGTCCCGCTGCCGGACCACGACTCCCCCGGGTAAGGCTTTAAAACCCTCCTCTTGGCACCTTATGGAACCTAGCTGTGGTGACGGTGTGGCTCAACTGGCATCGACACTGCCAGGGTTAGGGGTTCGTTTTCCCCCTGGGACAACCCATGCATTTATGGAACTGTGTGTGTTTTAATTTTCACTTTATGTGAGTCTTTCATGGGTGTATGTCTTGATGTTGTTTGTGAGCCCCTCACCTAAGGCATTTTTCTATCATTGACACTAGATACTAGACAATTACGTCTGAATCTGAGAACGTATGCACTCACGGTATTGTACGAAGCTCTGGAGAAAAGCGTCCACCAAACGGCTTGTGTTTATCTGTTTAGATGATCTCAGAGTGGCGGTCCCGCGCCGCGGCCTCCACCTCTGTGGTAGAGGCGCTCCTGCTCATGCGTAGACTGAGTTACACACACAGTAGGGCTGACTTAAGACCCGGCGTTACAGTCTTCCCCCGCTGCCTACAGTTACGATGGAAAGCGCTACTAGAGGGATCCGACTGACATCTCCGCCATTCGGGCTCGGGGCAGATCCTGCTGTAACTGCGGTCCTGTGGCTGTGTGGGGAGGGAGAGGGACATGCACGCAACATAAGATAGAGGACATGTGTCCGTGTTGGAATGTGCGCACGCTTGTTTATTGTCCTGCTGCTGAATGGCCCGCCATGGGCTGTAGTGAACTGGGGCTGTGGTGTATTTATAGCGGAGGGAAACCATAGCCCTGCTGCTGCTGCTAGTGCTGTGAGAAGGAGGAGGAGGAGGAGGAGCAGCCTCAGATGTTCCGATGGAAAGACGCTCTATTGGCACCGACGTGCTATAACACTTGTATTCTAAACCACCGCTTGTGACAGTCTGGGCCCAAGAACTGAACCAGCAAAATTTGATTCCCCCCTTAAATACATAGTGGGATTGCATTAAGTTTTCTCTTCCTTGCTTTCTTGCTTTCTTGCTTTTTCTTGTATTCTCTGTCTCTTTCTCTCTTTGTCTGTCTCTTTACTCACTCCCTCTCTTTTTTGTCTCTGTCTCTCCTCTCTGCCCCCCCCTCTCTCTCTACATGCAAGTTAAAATAAATAAAGTTGAAATAAATAAACTAAATCGCTCTCTCTCTCTCTAGGATGGACAGCATGGTAGAGGACACCGCTACCACCGCCACGGCGGTGAAGAAGGTCCCAATCCGGATCGTCCACTCGGAGAGCGAGGCTGAGAAGGACCACCCGCAGTACATCCTCCTGCAGGATCCCACCCCACCTCCCCTAGCGCACGGCCCCCAGGGGTCTCTGGTCGGGCCCCACCGCGGGTCTCTGGTCGGGCCCTACCGTGGGCCTCTTGTCGGCCCCCAGGGGTCTCTGGTCGGGTCCCAACAAGGGTCTCTGGTCGGGGGGCCCCAGGAGCAGGACTACTCTGTCTTCTGTGCCTACTCCCGTCAGAGAGAGCTGGAGGTCGGCCCTGACGACCTGCCTCCTCCACCAGAGGACCCAGCCCTGCTGACAGGTATGACTGAATGGGCCTGTCATGCTGCATGTAGCCGGTAGCAGCGCCTGTAGTGCTATGTTTAGCAGTGCATGTAGCAGTGCCTGTAGCGGTAGCAGTTTGTTTAGCACTGCATGTAGCAGTGCCTGTAGCGGTAGCAGTTTGTTTAGCACTGCATGTAGCAGTGCCTGTAGCGGTAGCAGTTTCTTCAGCAGTGTAGCAGTGCCTGTAGCATGTAGCAGTTTTGTTGAGATGTGCATGTTGTGTGTAGCGGTTTAGACAGTGAGTAAACACCGTAAAGTTCACATTTCGCCGTTACAATGCAACTAAGCCACCCCGGCTCTGTGTGTCTATCTATGACTTATGCCTCATTCATTAAGTCATCCCACTAACGACAACAGCATATGACGTTCATTCATAGCGGTGATTCTAAACCGTGTGGGCTTTGTCTCCTCACACCCTCGTCAACAGGCCCCGTTACCTGGGATGGGGAGGACACCTCGGCGCTCCCAGAGCCCCCCACAGAATTCACAGACCTCCCCACAGACTACCCAGAACCCCCCATGGACCCCATGGCCCTTCCGACAGAATACCCCCCGGACCTCTCCACAGAAACCCCTCCAGACCTGCCCTCGGCGCCCGCCACGCAGCAGCCCGGCAACCACAGCCCCACACCCCCCGACGCCCCGGCCGCGACGTACGGGGACGACCAGAAGAGCCAGGAGCTGGCCAGGGACATCATGGGCAAGGACAAGTCCCTGGCCGACATCCTGGACCAGAGCAAGATGAGGACCACCATGGACCTGATGGAGGGCATCTTCCCCCAGGGACCGCCCCCGCTGGAGGGGCCACACCAGCGGCGCAAGCCCAGCGGCACCAGCCGGCCTGGGGAAGAGAGGTAAACGACCATAAAACGATCCTCTAGGTCGTGGCCCACCGGTCCTCCTTCGCCCCACTGTTAAAAATAAGAGGTTGTTGAATGAAATAAATGTCCCCTGTTTTACCACGAGGTGTGAGTGTGATTAGCCGTTACAAGCCATTTAAAAATCTGACTACCCTCTAGTGACATCACAAGTGGTTTTTACCACCCAAATGTATAATGGATAGATAAGCCTACCAGTTGGTACAGTCCACTAGGTAGGCTGGTAGACTGATCTAGTCATCATACATCTGGGTGGACACTCCCACTTGTGATGTCACTAGAGGGTAGTGACGTCACAATTTTGAAATGGCCTGTAATGGATAATCACATTCACACCTGGTGGTAAAATAGGGGCCCTTTAAACACTTCAGTGGCTACACATTTCTTGAAGTATTGGAATTGTTTTGTTGACTGTCCAGCTAATCATACCTAACCATAACAACCGTCCTACCTGTATTAGTGTCTAGTTACTATAACAACTGTCCTGCATTAGTGTTTAGTTAACATAACAACCGTCCTACCTGTATTAATGTCTAGTTACCATAACAACCGTCCTACCTGTATAAGTGTCTAGTTACCATAACAACCATCTACCTGTATTTCAGGAAACCAGAGGAGGACAGTCTAGCATCGTCCATTTCTGTGGTGACCAGCTCGGCGTACTACAGCACCTCCGCTCCCATGGCAGAGCTCCTCATCAAGATGAAGAATATGCAGCAGGAGGAGGAAGAGGAGGAGGAGGAGCACGACTCGGAGGAAGAGCTGGACATTGACCTGGCCAACAAGAAGGTACCACAGTGGCCTCACAGCTTTTCTTTTAAGGTTGAAGAACCAATGGTATGGTAAAAATTCTTACTAGGAACCATACGGTCATCTTCTCTGGTTTGCTATGTTGATTCTTTAACTCGTGATAAAGGCCGTGCCTGGGAGTTGACTCAAGGGAGAAAATACACAAGGGAGCATGGGAATGTTTGGTCATGTCACCACTGGTGATAAGGTGTTGAGTCTTTAGTAGCGTTTAAAAGAGTCTAACAATCAGCACAGTGTTAAGTTAACAACTTAACATTGGTCTTGGAAGAGGAGTTGGTTCCGCAGCGCCACACTGTGGATGTGAATCAGAAGTACTAACAAGTACTCCTGTTGTCCTGACTGTTGTCCTTCTCTTCATCTTTCTCTCCTCTCTCTCTGTATACCTCCCCCCCCTCTCTCTCTGTGTATCCCTCTGCCCACCCCTAACAGCAGGAGCTGATGTCCAGTCTGAACAGGAAGCTGGGCGTTCTGCGGGAGGCGCGGCGGGGCGTGCAGGAGGACGTGCTGGACAACAACGCGCTGGGCGAGGAGGTGGAGGCGGCCGTCCAGCGGGTGTGCAAGCCCAACCAGCTGGACAAGTTCCGCATGTTCGTGGGCGACCTGGACAAGGTGGTCAGCCTGCTGCTGTCGCTTTCCGGCCGGCTGGCGCGCGTGGAGAACGCCCTCAACACGCCGGAGGAGCACGCCACACCCGAGGAGAGGGTGAGCGCAGGCATTTTACACACCACCCTTGTAGGGGTGTAGATTTGCCTTCTACTGTCAAATGGCACCTCTCAAAATACATAATATGGAGACGATCTTGCCACTGAGATAACCGAACGTAGAAAAACATTATTTGCCTTGCATCATGAGAACGAATCACATTTCTTCCTGTTGACTTAGAATTACGGCAGGTCTTTCTACCCCGAGACACCTAAAGACCGTTAGAGGAACTACATGCTAGTCTCTAGCGTGAAACACCTATAGGCCGTTAGAGGAACTACATGCTAGTCTCTACCACCAGGGCTTCATAAACAGGCGGTCATGGGTCATTTTCAGAAATAAAAGTTTAGTCTGTCCACACGGTGTCACCAGGCCGACGTTTTCAGCTTCGTCCACCGCTTCTGTCTTGGTGTCGACAGAAAGGAAAAATGAAGGAAATCGTTGTTTTTATGTATGTAGCCACTGTATTGTGGATGTGAACTAAGAGATTGTAGTGGAAGACAACCACTCCCAACGTGGCCTTCGGTCAGCTTGTCTTCTGTATCCTGAGAGTGTTTGTTTTCGCCCCCCTCTCCCTTCGCAGCGCACGCTGACCGACAAACGCAAGCTGCTGATCCGCCAGCACGACGACGCCAAGGAGCTGAAGGAGAACCTGGACCGGCGCGAGCGGCTGGTCTACGACATCCTGTCCAGCTACCTGTCGGACGAGAGCCTGGCCGACTACCAGCACTTCGTCAAGATGAAGTCGGCCCTCATCATCGAGCAGCGCAAGCTGGACGACAAGATCCGCCTGGGGGAGGAGCAGCTCAAGTGTCTGATGGACAGCCTGCCTCCGGAGCAGCGGATGGCCCTGTAAGAGAGAGACTGCTGCTCATCTCTGGTGAACGCCTACAGCTGCAGTTCAGCCTCGCGCCCACCGGAGGGCGACAGAGACGAGCGACCGCGAAGATGGAGAAAGACTTTGGGATCCACAGAAGGAGAGGTAGTGGGATCTTGTGGTAGGAGGGGGGGGGGGGGTCGCAGGGACTGATGCAACGTACCCCTTCTCCTTAGTAATGGATGCCTCCCTTAGCAACGGACCACCTCCCTTAGAGATGCACCCTTCTTCTTAGCAACAGACCCCTTCTCCTTAGCGACAGACCCCTTCACCCTAGCGACAGACCACTCTCCTTGGCAATGGACCCTTTCTCCTCAGCAACGGACCCCTTCACCCTAGTGACGAACTGCTCTCCTTGGCAACAGACACCTCCCTTGGCGACGTACCCTCTCCTTAGCGAGCGGTTTTGCAGCGGACTGGGCTGAAGAAAAGTTCCATTCCCCTTCTTGTGTAGTAATTTATTGTAGCGTGATGACTGCACCCAAGGACAGTATTTCCTCCTTTAGCTGCGGCGGCGCTGATGCTTTGTGTGTGCGATCGGCCCGTTATTTGAACATTTGCCATCCCTACGCAATTGCAATTCCTTTTTTCCATTTTCTTTTTTTTAAAAGTGAAACCCCTTTTTTTTATGCGACGGAATAAAATAAACAGCCTAATATTTCAATTATACAAGTATATACTCGATATAAACTAGTGGCCTTTTTTGAATACCTTTTTCTCGGAAGAATGGCTTCGCTCCCGGACATGATGTTGGCAATAAATCCACATCCTCATCCTCATCACCACCTGAGAACAGGAAACAGGAAGTGGCTGCTGGTCGTTTTCGAGCACTTGGTCCACGTGTTGACCGCTATAGACTGAACAAGCACTTCACACACCGTTCCGTTTCCCTGAGTGCTCCCAGAGAGGCCGGTCCATGTGTGGGGTCCCTCTGCCCCAGCATACTTTATACTGCATCACTCAGCCCTAGTGTTTGAATAGAGTCCTGCCTGGTTTAAACACTGGCCAAACAACACTACATCTATGTGTGTGTGTGTCTGTGTGTGTGTGTGTGTGTGTGTGTGTATATATATGTCATGATACTTGTTGTGTTATGTTATGTTTGACTCTGAGATCCCTACCCTCAGTGGACTGGATCCTAAACTCAACGACCCCGAGAGAGTGAGAGAAAAAAAAAAACTAAAATTACCAACGGTTTGTTGTGAACGACCATATTTCATCCGTCTCCTTCTGTATTCTACTATAATTTCAACACTAAAGACATTCAACGTCTGAACTCGTACTGTGATCTTTGGTTTTTGAAATGTACCGTTTTGTCAACAATGTTACGTTCCACTGCCCCCCCCCCCCCCCCCCCCAGGGAGGGAAAGCCGCGCCGCATGTATGTGTTCTGTGAGCGAAGGGTAACGTTTCACACATGGCTGACCTGTACGGTTGGAATCAGCTGCTGCTCTATTCCAAATAAAGGGTCTGCTGAAACTACAAGGCTGGACTGATTTAATAAAGATCTGATTCTAGCTGCTGGCTTATCTACAGGGTTTCCTGGCTGACCATAAATTATGATTGAAGTCATAAAAGTGTGCGTGCGTGTGTGTGTGTGTGTGTGTGTGTGTGTGTGTGTGTGTGTGTGTGTGTGTGTGTGTGTGTGTGTGTGTGTGTGTGTGTGTGTGTGTGTGTGTGTGTGTGTGTGTGTGCATGTGTATGTGTGCACACGTGCGGTCTTGGAGCTGAGTTGGAAAGCATGGGACAGTCAGACTGTAGTTGATTAACCTCCACACACACCCGGGCGGCGGGGGGGGTGGTGGTGTGTGGACCCACTGATAGAGCTGATCGCAGCAATAAGTCTTTGACATGACGAAATATTTCTGATGGTTCGATGCCCAGAAGAACCCACTCGCATTCAGAGATACACACACACCATCTCCTCCTGTCAGGTTTATCTGAACGTGTTGCTGAAGACAAACCAGATAAGGTAAGGGACTACGAAAATAATTCAAGACCCGAGCGTCGACCCGGTGTTAAATGTGTATTCCACGCCGCGTGTAAAACGTATTTCTAGACATGCAGGGTTAATCATTGAACCGCAGTGGCTTAGACGGCTCCTATGCTGTCCAAGGAGCACATTGCTGCCGTTGGTTAGACGGCTCTGAGCTTGATTCTCCTGTGAAACGTTGCGGAGCCACAGTCGAAGCCTCACAGTAACGGTGAAGTGAGCCAAACTTCAAGTAGACTACAGGAATCCTGAATCATCACACACCAGGAACGTGTCGGTCGACCTGAGGGCTTTCATGTCAGGAGTTGGGAGGCTTGAACTTTGTTTTTTTTTTAATGCTGTGGTATTCACAACATTGGCGAGTTGAGTTAAACTGACATTTTAGCTTCTTCTTTTTCATGTCAAAGTAATTAGCAGCGTCTCCCACATAGATGGACTTTCCCAGAACACGAGTGTCGAACTGAGATGGACGTAAAGATCAAGATATTCATCTCATGTATTCTGTTTAAAGCCTGCACTTCCAAATACAAATGTTACATATTAAATGCTGTCGTCGTATTATTCATACATCAACTCCATATGGTGTTGTATACATTTAAAATGGCATATCCAGGAATATAAATGTATACGTTCTACAGATGCAGGATCATCAAACAAAAAGATGTGTTACATATGGATGAACGCTGGAGCCTCCAGCGTGTTTAATGTGTTTTATATAACGGCTTTACAAGCCGGAGAAGATGGCCTTGAGATAGAGCCGGCCGGGTTACCAGGAACACATTCTGCTGACCGCAACAGGCCACTCCCTGCCATTATCCAATAACCATTATCCAATACATATAACATAACCATTATCCAATACATATAACATATAACCATTATCCAATACATATAACATATACCCATTATCCAATACATATAACATATAACCATTATCCAATACATATAAGATAACCATTATCCAATACATATAACATAACCATTATCCAATACATATAACATATACCCATTATCCAATACATATAACATAACCATTATCCAATACATATAACATATACCCATTATCCAATACATATAACATATAACCATTATCCAATACATATAACATATAACCATTATCCAATACATATAAGATAACCATTATCCAATACATATAACATAACCATTATCCAATACATATAACATATACCCATTATCCAATACATATAACATAATCATTATCCAATACATATAACATATAACCATTATCCAATACATATAACATATAACCATTATCCAATACATATAACATATAACCATTATCCAATACATATAACATATAACCATTATCCAATACATTAACACTTTAGTCCAATATATGCTTTGATCCAATAACATGCATTCAAACCAATGAACACACTATTATATTGCATGGGTGGCCCCAATGGGAATGGGACCGCTAACCCTGGCAGTGTTAATGCCTTGCTCTACCAGTGGGAATCAAACCCCTAACCCTGGCAGTGTTAATGCCTTGCTCTACCAGTGGGGAATCAAACCCCTAACCCTGGCAGTGTTAATGCCTTGCTCTACCAGTGGGAATCAAACCCATAACCCTGGCAGTGTTAATGCCTTGCTCTACCAGTGGGAATCAAACCCCTAACCCTGGCAGTGTTAATGCCTTGCTCTACCAGTGGGAATCAAACCCCTAACCCTGGCAGTGTTAATGCCTTGCTCTACCAGTGGGGATCAAACCCCTAACCCTGGCAGTGTTAATGCCTTGCTCTACCAGGGGGGATCAAACCCCTAACCCTGGCAGTGTTAATGCCTTGCTCTACCACTGGGAATGGAACCACTAACCCTGGCAGTGTTAATGCCTTGCTCTACCACCAGACCTAGACAGCACCAGCAGTACTGATTGACTTGGTCTGTGTTCCTCAGGATGCTGACGGTGCTGCGGCCCCAGCAGGACGCCGTGTGATGACCGGACGGTTTGACGGGAACCCAGCGGGGCGTTGAGCGGCCATAATGCGCTACCTGGCCCACACGGCCCACAAGCAGTTCGTGGGCTTGCTCATGGGCTGCGTGGCGTGGATCCTCCTCATGGCGACGGCCGGCCTCAACGAGTGGCGCCTGTGGCACGTGCAGGACACGTCGGTGGTGTCGTCCGGCGTGGCCTGGGTGGGCATCTGGCGCGCGTGCTTCTACAGCCACGCCCTCGCGCGCTTCGAGTCCTGCCGCCGCATGGACATCGCGGCGGCCTTCGTGCCGCCGGAGATCGCGGCGGCGCAGGTTCTGATGGCGCTGGCGGTGGGCTGCGGGCTGGCGGGGAACATGGCGGCCGGCTACGCCGTCCGGATGGTGTACTTCTCGGTGATGCGGCGCGACCGCCTGCGGCTGGCGTTCGCGGCGGCGGGGTCGCTGTACGTCCTGACGGCGGTGTGCTCCTCCGTCCCGCTGGTCTGGAACGTCACCTCGGTGCTGGCCAACCGCAGCATCGACTTCCCGCCGGACTTCCACCTGCCGCCGGCGCCGGCGCAGCAGAGGGTGGGGTCGGCCGTGGCCGTGGGGATGACGGGCTCCGTGATGATCCTGCTGTGCGGCCTGACGTTCCTCTGCTACCGGACCCCCCCCAGGGGGGACCAGCCGGTCACACGGACCGCAGGACCGCTCCGGAGGGGAGGGGATGGATAACCTGACCTTTGACCCCGAGGAGGGTAAACAGCCCTGGAGATGAAGGAGGAACCGTGTGACGGTTGGGATTGTGATGGAGCTGTTTAATGGCGTCTTCGACATCGACTCACTGGAGTAGGAGCAACATTTACTGGTTTTGAATTGTGCAATATTGAAATACAGGCCGCACAACGTGCTAATATATATTGTAAATAAAATTCACCATACATTTGCATTTCAACTCAAACAGGAATAAGAACATTATGTCATTTCCTATGTATACATACAATAAATGTTCCTAAAAGTGTTTAAAAGAGTGCTATTTGAGTCCGCATATTTCCATATTTCATAGCCTGCTCTGTTGTGGAGGACCTAAAACTTGAAAAAGGATTTTAATTGGACGCAAAATTAATAAACACCCCTGAGTGCATGATGAGACATCAAACCGTTTTACAGAAAGAGAAAAGACAGTGACTTTGATGTAAAAATACTAATAATATTTTTTGGACAAATATTTGGCTTATAACAAGAGATAAATAAATTAAATTAAACCAGGGACACGTTAGCACTGGGAAAATGTATTTCTGATTTAATTTCAAGTGTTCACAGTCTTCTGAAGTGTTATCTGTTATCTGTTATCTAAATGTAAAATGTCTATTATCTGCTTTAGTGATTAGAGACTCCTGGGCCGAACCAACGGTCATGTCCGTCACCACGGATACACGTACACGCGTCGTGATCATGTGACCCGGAGTGGGCGTGAACAATGAGAGCAGGCAGCATGTAAGCCCAGAAGTTGGGGTGGGAAGAGAGTTGTGATTGTTGCTAGGGACACGCACACCATCTCACACAGGCACACACGCACGCATGCACACACATACGCACATTCTCACACACACACACACACACACACACACACACACACTTCACCTCACCACGGGTGGCTGACAGCGGGGAGAGACGAGGGGCCTCTTGAGCAGCTCTCTGTCAGGAACACAGGTCTCCCCCTCTCCTCCCCTCTCCTCCCCCCATCTCCTCCCCCCACAGGCCTGTGATGCAGGGGAGCCCTCTGGAGCTCAGACTCCAGTGTGTTGTGTAACGCTGAGCTGGCTGTCTGTCTGTCTGTCTGTTCCGATGTTCTGTCTGTCAGTCTTGTCTGTTCTGATGCTCTCTCTCTCTCTCTCTCTCTCTCTCTCTCTCTCTCTCTCTCTCTATCTCTCTATCTCTCTATCTCTCTCTATATCCCTAATGCTGCACATATGTTTATCTAATCTTGTTTAACTTTAGATACTGTTATCTACAGGTGATATATTTACCTGTGTCTGCAACCTTTCCCTGTCTTCTGTCTATAAGATAAATAATATTCTATATACTAACCCTAACCCTATACTGTAAAAGTTATTATGTTATATTCTTATCTATTCTGTCTGTTCCCTACTCCAGATGTCATATGTCAGTTTGCTATGGTTGTGGTTTTCTAAGGTTGTCGTTATTTGTTGTAGATTTCCAAGTTTGCAGTTTTCTAGGATTGTAGTTTTCTACAACTGTAGATTTGGTTGGTTGTCGATGGTTGTAATTATCTAAGATTGTAGTTATTTAAGGTTATAGTTATTTAACGTGTCAACAGCATTCCATTGTATGTCAAGTGATTCCTGCTTAGAGTAGCAGTGGAACAGTCCACTCTCTCTCTCTCTCTCTCTCTCTCTCTCTCTCTCTCTCTCTCTCTCTCTCTCTCTCTCTCTCTCTCTCACTCACTCTTCTCTTCTCTCCTCTCCTCTCTCTCTCTCTAAACACAAAAAGGGAGAACTTTTGTTGGGATGGTCCTCTAACTACTCCGCTCTGTGTTAAAAGGAGATATAGTTCTTCATAAACATCTCCTCCGTGATCGACACCATAGTGTATCTGGTGGAGAAGGAGTATCATCATCATCATCATCATCATCATCATCATCATCATCATCATCATGGCTGACCTCCAGGTCCAGGTCTGTCTGATTATCTGTGATCTGCATTCTTCCCGGGGCGCACTGCCCATTACAGCCTTCATTAAACACAGCTTAGCTCAGCCAGCCTCCAGGAAATCACATGGGATTAGTCCCACACTGGGCCTCCACCGAGGCAGACACACACACATCCAAGCACACTTAACACACACAACACAAACACATTCAAACACACACACACACACACACATCCAAGCACACTTAACACACACAACACAAACACATTCAAACACACACACACACACACACACACACACACATACATACAAACACACAAAACACAAACACATCGAAACACACAAACACACGTAACATACACACACACACACAAACACACACACATAACATACACACATACCAACACACATAAAAACACACTTAACACAAGCACTAGGCCAACAGACACACACACAGGCACATGCAAGCTCACATAACACACACGTAATGCACACACACATAACACACGCACATACACACAACAAACACACACACACACACACACACACACACATACACACACACACACACACACACACAACACAAACACATACACACACACACACACACACACACAACAGACCACGCTGTTTCGCCCTGCCCTGCTGGATGTGCTGACTGGGGAAACAGGCGCGCCCTGATGAGGAGGTTTTGTACCGTGGGGTCCTTCCTGTTCAGGGGTTATGTGAGTGGAGCGCGGCAGGTGGCCATGTTTTACACTCACACAACCCGGGAGAAGCCAAGTGTTTGAGCCTCTGTACCTCCCAGCTGGCTGCAGGCCCTCAGACACACGTCACAGCTCCTCTACTGGACCACAACAATGCTTACTGTAACAACAATACATCTTTATGGAAATCATTCAGACGAGAACAAAGTGCACAATTTAACACAGGGACAGGATTTACACCGGAAATGTGCTTTTTCTAAAGTCGCTTTGGGTCAACAACAAAAAATAGAACTAGTTTAATTATGATGCTGTCATAATAAAGTCTATCAGCAACCAACACACACACATTTAACTGTCACTGTTATTAATCTAACATCAGTGAAATAAGCAGTTCTTATAAAAACAGTTTTTGGACATTCTTCTTTGGCTTCAGACTTAATTGCATAACAACATGACAGTACAGACACTGATCAGGTCAATAATAATCATTATAATAATAATAATGATTATTATTATTATTATTATTAGGCTATTATTATTATTATTATTAGAAGAAGAAGAAGAAGAAGAAGAAGAAGAAGAAGAAGAAGAAGAATCATAATCATAATCATAATCATAATCATAACAATAATACATCACCATCATCATCATCTAATACCGGTGGTCAACATGGCAGCCTATCATATCAGATTATCTCCAGTACCACAATCAGATGACAATAGTTTATCAACACGTCATTATTTTCCGTTCAGCTCGAGTTGAGGCTCTACTCTACTCAGTAAAACAAGCGACTAGCTTCAGGACCAGCTGGCCCACTGGGTCTCTCTCACTGGGCCTATACATGGGGGTTTAGAAAGCTAAGGTCCAGGTGTGAAAGGTCCTGGGGATGGGGGGGGGGGAGGGGGGGGGTGGCTCTGGAGCTCCTTCTCGTCCAGCGGTCCGGTCCGGTCCTCTAAACCCAGTCAAACGTACTCCGACCGTTTCCCGGTGGTCAGCTCCCCGCCCTGCTGCGCCTCGTACCGGTACCGCAGCCTGGGTCTGGGCCTGGGCCTGGGCCGGCGGTGGCGGCAGGCCCCCAGGCCGGCGGTGGCCACCAGCAGGCCCCCCGCCGCGCCCAGCAGGACGCCGGCCGCCCAGCCGCAGAACAGCGCGTCGCCGAACTCCCAGCGCGGCACCACCGCCGGCACGGCCTCGTCGAAGTAGCGCAGCACGGCCAGGTGGGCCACGTAGGACACGGGGATCAGACACAGGACCCCGGACGCCAGCCCCAGCACGCCCCCCAGCATCAGCAGGGCCCTCTTGGCCCTGGGACCCCCTCCGTCGCCGCCGTCCCCGCCGTCCCCGCCGTCCCCGCCGTCCCTGTCCTCCCTGCAGCTGTTCACCATCTGCATCCCGGGCACGGTCACCAGGACGCCCAGCATCCCCGTGGCGAGGGACGCGCACATCAGGACGCGGCCCAGCTTCAGCTCGTGGGACAGGCCCAGCAGGCTGTCGTAGGGGCGGCACTCCATGCCGCCGATGTCCTGGACCACGCAGGCCTCCCACAGGCCCAGCTGGTAGCTCTCGATGGCCAGCAGCTCGGTGGACATGCTCAGCCAGTGCGGCAGGATGGTGGAGGCCAGCGCGCACAGCCAGCCGCCCAGCAGCACGCACACCGCCAGCAGCTCCGTGGCGCGGCCGCAGGCGCCCATGGTCCGGCGAGCGATCGCCCCCCCCCCCGCCGCTCCTTCGGCTGTGGCTGCGGCTGACCCCTCGACCGACCGTGAAGAGAGGGAGGGAGGGAGTGGTAGAGAGGAGAGAGAGGTGGGGGGTGGGGGGGGGGGGTGGAGAGGGAGAGAGGGTGGGAGAGAGAGAGAGAAAGAGTTCCTCCCTTCCCCTGCTCGCTTGTTTTGTCGGGTTGGAGAGGATTATGTCAGACGGTGTCCGCTTGAATAACGGCTGCTGGGAACACCTGCTGGCCTCTCCCGGTCTCTTCTGATCTCTCCGGGCCTCTCCGGGTCTCTCCGGGGTCTCTTCTGGTCTCTCCGGGTCTTTCCTGTTCTCTCTTGGTCTCTCCAGGTCTCTCCGGGTCTCTCTGGGTTTCCGTAGGTCTCTATGGGTCTCTCCTGGTCACTCCTGGTCTCTATGGGTCTCTCCTGGTCACTCCTGGTCTCTCCGGTTCTCTCTGGTCCTCAGGAGGCTGAAGAGACGTCTCTCCAGCCCAGCCACACCATCATGTGTGTCGGAGAGGAGAGGGGACCCTGCCCACTTTTTGCACTCCTGCTGCTGTTAGCGGCCTTTGGGAGGGAAGGAGGAGGAGGAGGAGGTGGAGCCAGCCTGCGATTACATCACTCTCACACTTCCAACGGCGTGGCGGAGAGAGGGGGCAGGGTGGTGGTGGGGGGGGATTCATAATCCTCACCCACAGCAAAAGTGAAATTTGATTTAGAAATGATCATTTCGTCCGGACCCTCCTCACACACACATACAGGTGGTCCGGGTGTGTGTGTGTGTGTGGGGGGGGGGGGTCTGTGATGGTCTCTCTTCAGGACCTGTGGCCTCGCCTTAACACGCAGGACGAGGCGGCGGTCGCCTCACCCCAGACTCCCAGACTCAGGTGTGGCCTTAAGCCCCGAGAGCCGGTAATAACCGTCCTAACTGTAATAACTGTAATGACGGTTAAAAAGCTTCCCTCGGCGAGCGCCGGGAGAGGAACGCGTTCGTGTCATCCACGCATGAAATGATGTAACGCGTCGAATTGTAATGACAGGATTTCAACGTTGGGTAACTGTCGTCAGTTGGTAGATGAAATATAACAAATATTCTTCTATACACACTGCGTTGACCGTTGAAATGATAATGAAATAACATGTTTAATTCATCCTAATAACGGTGTGGAGTTTGAGTTCCTGAAAAGAAAAAAGCATCAGGTCTGCCGCTACGTTGTCGTCCATGTGGGGGCCGGCGGGGCCGCTGTGTGTGTGTTTGGGGCCCCGTCTCTACAGACTGATGGCAGGACGGTCGGGATGGAAGCTGCGACAGGAAAATACTTCCCTGGGCGCAAACATACAAAGCTGTACACAACACACAATACAAACAAAATGATACACGCACACACACACACACACACACACACACACACACATATACACACACACATGCAAGTACACGTACATGCACACACACACACACACACACACATATACACACACACATGCAAGTACACGTACATGCACACACACACACACACATATACACACACACATGCAAGTACACATACACACACACACACACACACACACACACACATATACACACACACATGCAAGTACACGTCCTGTACATGCACACACACACACACACACACACACATATACACACACACATGCAAGTACACGTCCTGTACATGCACACACACACACACACACACATATACACACACACATGCAAGTACACGTCCTGTACATGCACACACACACACACACACACACACACATATACACACACACATGCAAGTACACGTCCTGTACATGCACACACACACACACACACATATACACACACACACATGCAAGTACATGCACATGCGCACACACACACACACACACACACACACACACACACTCACTCACTCACACACATACACATACACACACACACACACACACACACACACACACACTCTCAGCTGACTTAGTGGTAATTAACTGTAATCTGTGTCTGCTCGTGACACACCCACTACAGTTTACTATTAATCACATAGATATGTGTAAAAACTCATCATCACATGCTGAATAAAAAAAAACAACAACATAAAAAAGCCTGGAAAACTTATAACTTTGTAGAATATATGTGTAAATAGCAATACTTGGGAAATAAATGTTATGCCTAACATAACTCATATCATAATTTCCTCTTATTAAGATTAGGATTTACTGTATTAATCCCACATTGGGGAAATTATTTTATTACTCAACTGTTTACACACACACACACACACACACACACACACACACACACACACACACACACACACATAGGCCTGAAATACATGCACACACACAAATACAGACAATAATAAAGAGTAAAGACAATAAAAGACTAAAGACAATGAATAAAGACAAGACAACTCATGATGTCCTTACAATGGTTACACGAACGCCATAAAACCACAGACTTACACACGTGCTCGGCCATGTCACTGAAAGACTCATCAATAAGTGAAGTTTCTGTACAAATCCTCAACTCCTTTATCAGAGCAGTTCCCTCTGAGGACACACGGTGGCGCTGTTGCATCACCGTGGAAACCACACCACAAAAAACTAACTTGGCGGTGGAGCGACTGGACTTCATGTCGTCATTACGGGACAACTAAAGCACGCAAATCAGGTTATATTTCCATATAACACAATCATATGCGCGATCACTATTACACAAATAAATGTGTTTTTTTAATTGTTTTTTTTATAACAACACCAATCCCAATGCTTGGGAAAACTGTCATAAACAAATTTTAAAAAATAAATAAATAAAAACTGTTTCGATAAATCGGGCGGCTCGATCGGGTCGATCGGATCGATCCGCCCGGAGCGGCGGCGGCGGCGCGAGCCTTTCCCCATTGGACGGCGCCGACGAAAAAAAAAAAAACGCGTCGCGCTCGCCTCGCGTCCTCGCGCACACTTTATGCAAATGAGCTGTGCCCGAATATGGACTCGGCGGCGCAGTGAAATATGGACGAACGGGCGAACATGGACGACCGAGGCGCGTGAAGAGAGAGAGAGAAGAGAGAGAGTCGGGTCGGAGCGAGACTTTTCCTCCTCCTCCTCCTCCGCCTCCTCCTCCTCCTCCTCCTCTCTCCCCCTTCCCTTCCTCCGGGGGGAGAAACGCGGTCGTTTCGGCTGCCGAAACGAAACGTCGGCGTCGGACTAAAAACTTTTTTGTTGTTGCTGTTGTTGTTGTTGTTGTGTGTGTGTGTGTGTGTGTGTGTGCGCGCGCGCGCGTGTGTGTGTGTGTGTGTGTGTGTGCGGGGCCGGACTACGCGCACACACGGGGGAGAGAGGGGGGAGAAAGGGGGGAGACAGAGAGGGGGAGAGAGAGAGCTTGTAATGCTGTGAGGAGGACCCAGAGCCCGGGCGGAGAAGCGGGGAAGCGGGGAAGGGAAGGGGGGGCTCCCAGCGCGATGCCGTGGCTGAGCAGCGGGAAGGGCAGGGGGGAGAGCCGGGGGGAGAGCGGCGAGCTGCCGCTGCCCGCGGGCTGGGAGGAGGCGCGGGACTACGACGGCAGGGTCTTCTTCATCGACCACAACACCCGGCAGACCTCGTGGATAGACCCCAGAGATAGGTAAGAGAAGGGGGGGGGGGGGTCGTTTCTTTCCGTGTGACAGTGGGGGGAGAGAAGGGGGAGAGAGGGGAACAAGCCCCCCTCCTCGGCTCCCCTTCCACCGGGGGGAGCGGAGAGGGCGGCAGGGGGTGGACGTCGACAACAAGTGATGGTATTTCTCTCCCCCCCCCCTCTCCCTCTCTCTCTCCCCCTCTCTCCCCTCTCTCTCTCTCTCTCTCTCTCCCCCAAACCCCCCTGGAGAGAAACGCGCTGTCTCCCATGTTTGATACGTAGACTGATAGCGATATATATATGTGTGTGTGTGTGTGTGTAAGTTGGGGATGTAAACATGTGGGACCACTGCGTGTCTCTGCTCCTGTGTCCTCACACGTGGGACGTCTCCTGTGTGGACACTGTGAAAACACGCCTTGAGTGTCCATTGAAATGACAGTGACAACACAGAGTAGGAGTAGTAGTAGTGGTGGTAGTAATGGTAGTAGTATAAGTAAGTAGTAGTAGTAGTAGTAGTAATGGTAGTAATGGTAGTAGTATAAGTAGTATTAGTAGTAGTAATGGTAGTAGGAGTAGTAGTGGTAGTAGTATAAGTAGTATTAGTAGTGGTAAAATTAGTAGTAGTAGTACTAGTAGTAGTAGTAGTAATGGTAGTGGTAGTAGTAGTAGTAGTAGCAGTAGTAGTAGTAGTAGTAGTAATGGTAGTGGTACTAGTAGTAGTAGTAATGGTAGTTGTACTGGTAGTAGTAGTAGTAGTAGTAGTAGTATGAGGCTACAGCCTGTCTGGTAGTTATAGTATGGACGTTGACAACAGCATCAGATGTACACAGTGAGGTCTAGATATCACAGGGTGTCTCACACACACACACACACACACACACACACACACACACACACACACACACACACACACACACACAGGCCTTTTAATCTATCTCATGATTGTGTTAAAAAAAACAAAAACACCTACGGCCTTAGATCCACACTTTTTTATCTTTCTCAAAAAGTTGTTTGTTTTATAAAATGTCTTCTGGTAACTTAATCATTGGGGCCGCATACCTCCATTAGGCTATAGTAGTACATTTCAATATATGTCAATATCCGATTAAATTCAAAGATATAATATATTTCTATTCAGCAAACTGTCCGCCATGTGAAATCCGAGGGGCTTTTTAAAAAAAAAAAAAATCCGTTATCTACTTCTTTTTTTTTTAAATGTAATGTCTTTACCACGGCATTCCTAATATCAGATATTGCATCAATATAGCCAGTGTTTAACATGGAGCACACATAGGACTTCAACTCCCAGGGATCTTAGGGGAAGTATGTGAGGAATGCTGTGTGTGCCGCTGGGGAAGCTGTAGGGATGTGTTTCAGGTCCTCCGCGCACAGCAGACTCCTGCAGATTACATGCAAGATTACAGCCTGCACTACAACCCCATTGTGTGGCGCAGGAAACGCCCACATTGTGACAACTCGGAGAGAAACGTTGTGCGAACAAAGACATACCAACCAGAAGTAGAAATATTGGGGACAATATAAACAAGTGTGTGTGTGTGTGTGTGTGTGTGTGTGTGTGTGTGTGTGTGTGTGTGTGTGTGTGTGTGTGTGTGTGTGTGTGTGTGTGTGTGTGTGTGTGTGTGTGTGTGTGTGTTGTTGTAAACTTTAGGTAGTAGGGGTGGAGTGGTTGCAATTTTAATCAGTCAGTGATTTAGCTCTGGGTTCAGGAATGTTCAAGTTATTCCAGGTTGTCCAATGGACTCGGTTACTCGGTGTTTAGCATTGATTAGCAAACCAGTCCAGTGCAGACGTCAACACTAAAACTCTGTAGATACTGTCGTTCTGTTATGCTGCTTCTTCCTGCAGTAGTGGGATTTGGCGTTGGGTTGTCTCCAGAGTTCAGACTGCTCTGTTTTCTCCAGATTCTTCCCAGCATGTGATACTACACCAATATTAACGTTGTCTTGGGTTTCCTTGAACCGTTAAAGCTGCTAAGCGTCCCAGTCAGGTTCATTAAATAAACATAGCACAGTTATGAGGACAGAGTTGGAGGTCAAGTGTCGTCGTGGGTCGAGCAGTTGACAAACGGACGCTTGCCTTCGATGAGGTAGACGACGTCCGATGTGATTGTCATCAAAACACGCCACAGAGCAACATGGCTGTGGTCAGTTTGTCTCTTTATCCTGAACCGGTGTTGAGCGGTGGCGAGGCAGATTAGAGAAAGGCACTCTACACACGCTTTGTTTACTTCCCCTGTTTGCTTTCGTTAAGTGCAAGAGATTTTATTTGAGCGTATGATAGTCAAATGAACCATAAGCCCTGATTCCACAAACCAAAGCAACAAGGCGATAACAAGCATCTGTCCGTCCGACGAGACCAGAATACCAGTGGACAGGAGAACACACATTTAACTTTTTGTTGTTTCGTTGGGAATGGTGCCAATGAGACAAAAACTATAGAACTACACAACGATTAGTCGATCAATAGAACATTTAGCAAATCAAGTTTTTATAATTGATTAATTTAGTTTAGGTCATTTATCAAGTACAAATGCCAAACGTTTGCTTCTTGATGCTTCAGAAATTCGAATGGTGCTGGTTCATGGATTATTATAAAATGAAAACTTTTGTTTTTCTTGGCTGCTTGTCAGATAAAGCAAGCAACTTTAAGACCTCACTTTGGACTCTGATAACTTGTGATGGCATTTGCTATTTATGAAATTTTCTAGACTAAATGATTAATCGATTAATGGAAAAAATTATCGTTAGATTAATCGACTATAAAAATAATTATTAGTTGCAGCCCTAAACGGAACCTCACAGAACAAACCATTAGGAGCAAGACTCCCTTAATGACATGTATCTGAATTCACTGTATGTCGCTTTGGATTAAAGCAGCCCAGTAGGAGCAGGGTTGGCCCAGTAGGAGCAGGGTTGGCCCAGTAGGAGCAGGGTTGGCCCAGTAGGACCTGGATTGGCCCAGTAGGAGCACGGTTGGCCCAGTAGGACCTGGACCTGGGTTAGCCCAGTAGGACACAAGTTGGCCCGGTAAGACTGGATCAGCCCAGTAGGAGCAGGGTTGGCCCAGTAGGAGCAGGGTTGGCCCAGTAGGAACTGGGTTAGCCCAGTAGGACACAAGTTGGCCCAGTAGGACACAAGTTGGCCCGGTAGGACTGGATCAGCCCAGTAGGAGCAGGGTTGGCCCAGTAGGACTGGATCAGCCCAGTAGGAGCAGGGTTGGCCCAGTAGGACTGGATCAGCCCAGTAGGAGCAGGGTTGGCCCAGTAGGAACTGGGTTAGCCCAGTAGGACACAAGTTGGCCCGGTAGGACTGGATCAGCCCAGTAGGAGCAGGGTTGGCCCAGTAGGGCTGGATCAGCCCAGTAGGAGCAGGGTTGGCCCAGTAGGACCCGTGTCGGCCCAACTTGGCTGCTTGGCGTCTTGTAGTGAAATGTGTGGCGGTCGTGTGAAAGCACTGAACATTCACCTGGGAAGCCTGGCCAGCATCCCTCAGCCCACAGTCCAAGTATCTCTCGGATTACACTTTCTACTTTTTTATATATCGCTTAGCATTAGGAAATATTCTAGACGGGGAAGAGTTGCTAAAATGTTCTTTCTTTTATCCTGTGAAGGAAGGGCCAAGGGTTGTTTCTCCTCGGCTATGAACGGACAGCTGGCAGTGATTGAATTGACACCTTTTTAGACATTAGATGTTGACATCGCCTCAGTATGCAGCTGCATGTTTCTGATAAATTAATCATCTTCATCTTAAATCCAGATATTCCTCATCTAGAGCCCCAAAGTAGAGTTTGATGCATCTCCAACAAGAGCAAATGTGAATCAGCATTAAATCAGCCTTTTCTGTGCGATGACTCCATCTCCAAACACTTAGTCTTGGGTTGTATTCCCCACAAAGTCGAACAGAATAATTTACGGCGTACAGACCGGAAAAGCCACAATTACAGAACTACAGCTGTTCCACAACCACACCGTCGATACATCCCTCACGTTCCTCTTCCAAGCAAACGTGTAGACCACCATAGAGCACAGAGATGAAGCAGTAGCTGCGTAATGGGAAATGTAGTCCTTATTCCAGGAAATACTACTGGTTTCCCTCAACCCATTAAGTTACTAACGCAGTGACACAGACCAGAACCCCGCTTGTTTTAATCTACGTCTTTTTAAGTACTTTCACATTCTCAACCCTAATGTGTGTCCAAAAAAAATCTGCTAAGCAGGTCTCGGTCTGGGAAAAGAGGAGGAGGAGGAGGAGGAGTAGTAGTAGTTGTAGTGGTAGTATTAATAATAATAATCATAATAATAAAGCAAGGGCACCAGATTGAGTCATTGACCCAGGTCTCGTGTTGCTTTGAGCAGGGGTCAGGGGTCAGGGGGCTGACCGGTGGTCCTCCTGCTAAGCCATAACTGTTTTGTGGAGCTTTTTTGTTAGTGTGGAATGAGTGTCATACCAGGCATGCCTACGCTAGGCCCCCGAGTGGCTCTGTGCTGCTAGTGGCCCCAGACACTAGCGCTCGCTCTCTCTCTCTCTCTCTCTCTCTCTCTCTCTCTCTCTCTCTCTCTCTCTCTCTCTCTCTCTCTCTCTCTCTCTCTCTCTCTCTCTCTCTCTCTCTCTCTCATATATTAGCTCTGTTATGCAACAGTCAGGGTCGGCCTGCTGCTCGGTGATGGGGGGGGGTCTTTATACTCGGTCACAAAGCACACCAAATTCAATTATTCCTGAGCGGTGTTTCCAGCGATGAGCCCCCCCCCCCCCATCCCCTCTCTCTCTCCACACCACCACCCATGTTTTATTATGATGGCGGCTCTTTGGGTTCGGGGACGTTTGGAAACGCGCTATTGTGTGACCCCGCTGTCATTCTTCCGCGTGTGTTTTCTGCCGGCGTGTTTTCGCCGGCAGACAATGCCCTTGTTTGTTTCTTTTGAATTGCGCCGCTTGTTCCAACAGAAGTTTACCGCTCATGTTTATCGGCGCGCTCTTTGTTCTCAAGTTCGGAGGCTACTAACTCATACTCCTTTTCCTCAACTGTTTGAGTTGAGCCAATAACGGGAGATTATATTAATCTTCTATCAGAGTTCCCAAACTGCTCTTAACCGTTTTTCTCAAATGCTTTAAATGTTTGTCACCGGAAATTTGCACACGCATTTCCTCGGCCGTCCTGCTGTGTAACACATTTCAGAAGTTGTCACACAAACTGAACTGAAACAGCCAGCTCATTGTGCATAATGCTCTTTTGTCATGTGCATTATAGCAAGAATGCTACCTAAGCAGGATATGCCAAAGACTCATCGAGTTGACCTGTGTGTGTGTGTGTGTGTGTGTGTGTGTGTGTGTGTGTGTGTGTGTGTGTGTGTGTGTGTGTGTGTGTGTGTGTGTGTGTGTGTGTGTGTGTGTGTGTGTGTGTAAGGGGGGGGGGGGGGGTGTCTGTGGGCTAGCTGTGTTTCACCTCTATAAAAATCACATATTGTGTAATGCACCAAGATGATTTATTACTGAATACAGTGGTAAAGCAGCGTTATTTCAGCTCGAAAAAGCAGCTCTGGTCTCACTAGTCCCTACATGGAAAAAAAAAATCAAAATGTTTGGACGTTTCAACAGTTTCACAATGGAGGGCCCCTCCCTAGGGTTGGGGGCCCAGTATGGAGGGCCCCTCCCAGGCTATATGTGTGGTGAGATGGAGATGTCCCACCATGCTATAGCTGCTAATAGCAGCCCTATTTCCATGAGATTCTGGACATCGTGGGATGAGCGAGTGTCTGCGTGTCGTGGGCCAGCCGTGGGCCAGCTGGTCCAAACCCTGAAATCCGGCACCGCTCCCAGAGACACGGCGCATAAATGACATTCCTCCAAAAGTTGTTTTCAAGTTTCCTTTTTAACTCAGAACGGAATTTTTAGACCCGACACTTGTGGCCTTTTTAGCCTTTAAGGCCTGCTCCCCCACCCCACCCCACCCCCTCTACTCCCCCCTCACACTCCCCCCCCCTCGCCCCCGGTCGCTGGGAAGAGCTGGGGGAGAGAGGGGATGGCTGGGGGGAAAGAGGGGAGGGCTTGGGGGGGGGGGGAGGGGGGGGGAGGGGAGGGTTGGATGAGAGGAGAGGGCTTGAGGAGAGAGCTGGGGGAGAGGAGAGGGCTTGGGGGGGGGGGGGGGGGGGGAGAGAGGGGAGGGCCGGGGGAGAGAGAGGGAGGTTTGGGATTCGAAGCATGCTCCTTCGTGCGGCGCGTGAGAGCTTAGAGGAGGCGGCTGAGGAATTGAGGAATTCTTTGTTGTTGCTTCATCTCTGACATCTCCGCGTCGCCGTCATCCCCGTTGCTCGACTTCCTGGTCATCACGTTATCTCGTCACGCGGCCCTCGAACATGTCTCACGCCGGCCCCTCCAGACCTCGGAGACCGCCATTTATCTGTAACTATATCAATATCATGATGCATTCCACCTCGGACAGTTCTGGAAAAATGTTTTTTAATGGTTGGAGGATTTGGTTCTGATTTAATTGAGAATCAGATGAGGCCGAATGCATCATGATGTTTTTATAGTTATAAATGGATAGATATTAGATAGATAGATAGTTATATCATGTCTTGATCATGGAGATATGTGAAGCCATCTTTCTGGAAATCTTTCTGGGTTGCTGAAGGTTGTCAACAAGGAGTCGATTATCCTAAAACACACAAGATGCAACGGTTGATTCAAGCTGGTTATGTAGGACTGTTTAAGTGATCCACCAGTTGTAATCTGAATAACTGACTATTGAAACAACAGTGGTTTGTTGATGAATGAATTGAAATAATTTCTGTTGGTTTGTCACTTCAAAATCAACCGTAGCAAGCAGCCACAGGAGTGACTTTCACTTTGGAGAGGTCGATGGTTCAGGACACCAGAACAGTGTCTTAATGTCCTGTATTAATAGGCGGCTCCTAGTCAAGCTGGAGTTCAAATGCAGAGCATCAGAAATCCACGTTGTTACTGAAGCGTACCGTCCACCAGGGAATATTATTTTTAGCATGCCATGAGAATGTGGGGATGGAGAGGCGCTTGTTTTTACGCATCTTAATTTGCGGTGGGAATGCGGCGTGGGTCTTTGTTAAGAGATGTGACCGGACCCAAGTTCAGGGGACCAGACTCCTGTTTCACATACCGTCGCGTTGCGCCGCCGTCGCTGGGCAAATCGCTGGCCCTCCAGATAGAAATACCCTCCAGGGGACGACCAAAGACAGTCCGGATTATTATAGAATTAGCAAATGTCTTTTACAACTAAATATATTTCGCTGGGTTGTCACACGCTCCCCGGGCCCAGAAGTAATTCCCGGCCACCCTTCTGCACGCAGCTGTGAGGTTTTCAAATAGTTATCCATCTTTTTCATTTTCTATTTCAGCCTCCAGGCATTCATCTGGTCTGAGCGATTGATAAATCTCTTTCTTAGGAATGAATCCATCATACTCTCTGATTGAACTCAAAGAAACAAGTATGGAGTGAGTGCCAATCCAATACTGATTTTTTTTCATTGATGGTATAGGTTTTGGATCATTTAAAATGTAAATATTTGCATATAATACATAATCAATACATATAATACATAACACTACAATCTCCATTGCAGGCGATACGTCTTTGTGTTTCTAAAAGAAAAGCAGAGCACAGCGTTGCTTCCCTTGTGTACCGGACCCGGTTGATATCTGGACATGTTCTCCCACAACCTACTTTAGCATGGTAGCATTAGCATTAGCATTAGCCACATCCCTGCTCTGTCTGACTGCTGGTCCTTGGAAACCGCTTTATGCTCTTGGCGCTTAGCGCCTGCTCTTAGCATTCCTGCTCTGCTTGGTGAACAGGAATACGGACTTTTGATTTGGTGAACATCAGCTATTCTACAGATGGAGGGGAGCGCTATTCAGCCTGTTTGAATATAGCTCTATTTTTACGTTTTAGGTTAAAATGTGATATAAAATGTATATTTTCGTATGAATAAATTGCTTATTAATGTATGTTTTAACTGAAAACATACATTTCCAGAAAGAAAATGGTCAAATATGACGGACCATGTACGTCCAGTATGCACACAGTCCAAATAGTTGAAATAGTTCCTCTGGTGTTCAGAGAGTGAAGTATGTGTGTCATGTTGTGTCACCGGCGGTCTCCCCTCCACCTCCTCCGTCTCTGGAGCAGGCCTACAGACGGCTGAGCCAACCACCCCCCCCCCCCCCCCCCCCCCCGGCCGCTGTCACAAGACCACGTAATGAAGAAAACATTCACTCCCTCTCCAGAGCCGCGTTACTACGAACAGTGGTCCTCCATAACACACTGATCCCGTACTTTTTTACACAAGAAAGAGCCCTCTTATGATGTTGTTTTTATTTTTTAAATGGCTGCTGCGTTAACCCACATTGGAAAGCCGCTGCAGAACAGCCGGTCAGATCGGGCCCTGATTGGCCGGTGTCCCGCAGCAGGAAGACAGGTCCCTAAGTGTTTGTTTTTACAGTTATTCTCTGCTCGCGCTACTGATCTGAATTGGACTCATTGTCGTTTTTCATGAGAGTTAAGTTAAACTTGTTAAACCCATTATTGACACAAACTCTACAGTAAACACAGGACTGTCTATTTGCACTTGTTGGGGAGGGAAAAAAGACTTGTCGGTGTGTCAACATTTGTTTTGGGTTTTTCTTTTCACAAATTCTGACAGTGAGTTGTGCGTGCGGGCGGCAGCGCTCGTGTTTGCTCTGTGTCCGTGTTTTGGTCATGTGGTCAGCGTACAAGCCTGTCGGGCGCACGCCATCTACACCCATCACAGTTAAGAAACAACAAAACAAACAAGAAAGCCCCTTGATTTGCATTATGTTCACATCTCCGTCAACATAAACAGGCCAGCGGCGGACAAGCACACGCATGTCCTCAGTGTAGATTACATTCTTATTCTGCGTTGTTTGGTTCTCCTCATGGCACTTTTATGCTCAGACCTGTGGCAGAGTAGCAATATTCACTAGTAGCTTGGATAGATTTTCTTTCCCATGATGCATTAGAAAAAGGTTATGGGGCATCAGATGAATGGTTTAGTTCGGAGTTGGGTGCGTTTAAGGCTGGAGGAATGCAATGCATCATGGGGGTAATGATGAGGTGAGTGGGGTCATTTTGAAGCAGTCATTCAACGTTGTGTTTACAGTCACCAGCCAGACGTTGGGTTGATTATCATCCTCATACCAACGGATTATTCAAATCTCTTGACGTGGTTCGCTGCCGGCGCTACTTAGCATCTATCAAAAAGACACTTAGCGTTGTGCGCGTGTCTTATCTGACAGCGTGCACTAAACCTATGTGCTACAAACCTTTTTAATGATTTATGGTGGCCAAGAAAGCAAACGCAACAAATAGTTAAAGATGTTTAAATGTTGGGTTAAAGTCCTTAGGCCTTCGTGATTAATCTACAGAATTCCTTCAGAAATTCCTGAAGTCACATGACATGTGTCATGTGTTTGGGAACTAAAAATAATTTAAAGTCTTTCAAAAAATGGTTGAATATAGTGTACTGTGATTTGAATATTGACTGACTGAATGTTTACAAGAAGTATTACAAAAGCCCCTACCATAAACAATCAACTTTTTCTTTTTTTTAAGCCGGTGGATGAAGAGAACAGAGGACAGAGGACAGAGATGTGTTTTGCGCTTGATGTTCATATATATGTCATATTCGTGTCTGGAAGTGGCCTCCAACGTAAAATGGAGGCGAGCAGGAAAGACACTTTGTCTGAGTTCTTCCTCTGGAATGCAGTGAAGAAGAATGCCTTCGCTGCTCATTGTGTGCATACCTAGCCAGGATAAGCACTGTCTGCATTGTGGGCATTCTGTGGCAGGAGGGGTCACCACCGCCCGTGGCCATTTTGTTTTCAGTTGATTTATAGTTGTCGTCGGCAGCAATCCACGAGCTGTCAACAAAAACATCAAGAATACGAAAGCCGCGTCGCTCCGCCGTGGGACACGGGAGTTTGGACGTGGATTTAGAAAAGCGCCCCGTCAGCCGGCTGCTGGCGCTTTTATCGTTACGCGCATGACAAGTTTAGTGGACCGGGGGAAAGTGATGATTTGTGAAGCTGGGGAAGGTTGTCTTAATCTGTTTACCCTGTGTTGTCACACTTGGCCCAAGTGAAGTAGTTAAGTCAGTAGAAGATAAATGAGCGGCCATTAAATTAAAATAAATTTTAAACAACATGACATGAAATTTGTTATGCACCACTTAGCGATTCACACTCAGCGATAAGCACCACCGTCTGTCAGCTTTAATAGGGCTTTTGAGTTTAAACTACAACTGTTGGTTTACAAAGTGTCTCACTTTGACACCCCGGCCATGTCCAACCTAAATATCTCATTTACTTTATAACTGATATGCCTCTTCAAAGGATCTTGATTTAAAAAAAAGAAATTAAAAAAAAAGGTCCCCTTAACTTAAAATGGAGAGCTGTACCTCTGGTAAGATTGGTGCCACAAATTAAAATAAGCTGTTTTAGTGTTTGACAGTTTTCTTAATACCGCCCGTCAATAAACTAAATCATCCATCAGAAGTGACCAGACGTGTGGTCTGTCTGCATGTCCACCTGAAAACCCTTTTTAAAGCCCAGCTGTGTTGCTACCTCCAGACCAGCACACTGAACGACAAAACACCGACTTCACGCTTTGTGGTTTTTCAAGAAATTCTCTGGATTTTTGAGATGCCAGCATTTTTTTTTTCGTCTCCACACTCACACCAGTCAGATTTATTTTCTGAGGGAGAGTTTGAACTCTTCAGTCGACAAAATCGTTACCGTTCTCGCTGTTTATCCTTATCAGTCCTGTATTAGAGAAAGTTTGGGGGTATGCATTTGTTTTTATGCGATGCGCTTCTGTGTAGAGTATGTATAAATTCAATTACATTTTAAGCCCTTAATCACAGTTGCAGTCTCAAAGCGCTTCACTTATACGACAAAGGACAAAGGAAAAACTCCCCAAAACCAGAGGGAAGAAACCTTGAGGAGGAACACAGGAGAGAGACCCCTCCTTCCAGGGACAGTTATACATTATATTATTATAAATGTTGTCTGGATATTTCTATGGTATGAGAGGCTAGTAGTGGTGTGTTATCTGGGAGATGGTCTGCGTGGTCATGATGTCGTCGTGGCGATGTTTTGATGATGTTCGTTGTTAATTCAGCGGTGATGTTGTCATGATGTGGCGATGTCGCGGTGATGTCACGATGTTGTGCGGATGTCATGATGATGTCATTTCCCTCTGCAGGATCACCAAGCCGTTGACGTTTGCCGACTGCGTGGGCGATGAACTTCCTCTGGGCTGGGAGGTGGTGTACGACCAGCAGGTGGGCGTGTACTACATCGACCACATCAACAGTGAGTACCGCCCTCCCCCATCTCCTCCCCCATCTCCCCCCCCCCATCTCTTCTTCCATCACCTCTTCTATCTCCTCTCACATCTCCTCCCCTGTCTACTCTGACTGAGCTGGAGCTAAACCAAACGCCAGTACAGCCCCATTCATCCATATCTCAACAAATATGCAATCAATATACAATAAATATATGATATGCAAACAAATATACAATCAGTAAGGATATAAGGATACAAAATATATAGAGCAACACCACAACATAACCACAACACAACGACACAAAAACACAACATCATCACACATGACTTCTAGGGGTGGGAAATAAATCGTATCGCAATTTCTTTTAATTGATTTTTTTGGGTGTTTATTTTACAGTATGTTTATTGTTTTCACATTAAATGTATACAAGTAGTACACTACATCAAAAGTAGCATGTAACCTTAACTTAAACCCTCCCAGTATAGCAATGATGCTGTTGAAATAAAAGTCAGACTGACTGACATGTGATGTGCATTGTTTTTAGGAAATATACAGTCGGTAGAAGTGTAGGATTCAACTTTTTCCCATGGTCGAATATCGAAATCGGCATCCAAGTATCGTGATGTCGTATTGACTCTGAAGATTAAGCATATACTGTACTTCTACTGTATGGATAAATCCATAGAGTCAATCACCACAGGGACACAGGCGGTCTCACGCCTGCGGTCACTAGATCACTGTGCTCCTCTGAGGCGCCCGGCTGACCAGACACACAGTGTCAGCCGCGTTCCTTAGCGGTGTGTCAGCGCTGAAGCCATCAGCTTCTGAATCATCGCCGGCCTTCTTCCCCTCTGTCACGCTGACCACATCAGCTCCCTCCTGCACCCTCGTCTCGGAGCGGACTGGCTTGGAAATCACACATAAACCCAACTGTGTTGTTCGGTTCCACCGCAATCGTGTGTAAAAGTAGCAGGGAAATGGTCGCACCGCGGTTAACGGTTGTTATATAACAGGGGTAGGATAGTGTAGTGGCTAGAGTGTTCGACTCCCTAGTCGAAAGGTTCTGGGTTCAATTCCCCAATGTCCCCAGACCAACCCTGTAGGCATGCTTTTGCAAGATGCCCTAACCCCTAGCTGCTCCTTAACATTGTCAGTGAACCAACATTTTTTTTTTTTTCTGTTTTTAAACTGTAAAATGTCTTATATGGTCTTCAACATAGTAATCCTTGCCATTTTGTCACTGTTACTAAAATAAGACCGTAATTAGAGAAAACTCCTGTTTTTGTGAGTTTGTCCGTTTGTGAACGTTGTACTCTGCTCCGAACTCAAGTTGCGTTGTTTTCGTGGCGGCGAAGCGCCTCGAAGTTGTCCTTCAGAGCCACAACAAAGGGACACCGGCGGCGAGGTGTGTATGGATGTGAATAAAAAAAACACCGTTAGTACGCTGCTATGATTCCTCTTGTTTTAAAGGAGCGTAAGTGTAGTTAGTGCTGGTGAATGTGATCATGTTGGGAGCAGCACAGTTTATTCATGACTCGGGGAAACGTGTTCTTCTAAAGAGGAAGTGGGAAGGGCTGGGGCTCCACACTTCCTGTTCCTGTGTGTCCTCCAGCACACTCCCACGAACATTCCCCACCCCTCCTCCTGAGCGCTGACCTCCTGCCCAGCTGGAGTCACCTTCTCTGGGTGTGGCTTCAGGTCCAGGCTCCCTGGAGCAACGTATTTGATCAAATGTTTCCAAATAAATGTTTCCAAATAAACAAAACAAGTTTGATAGTTAGTTTGTGGTGGTTTTAGTAATTAATTGCTTAAGGAAATTTACATTTTCCTTGCATTGTATCTCTCTCTTTTTTTTAAAGGGACGAGGGCATTCGTTTTTAATATACAAACAGCCCCCCCACACACACACACACACACACACACTCACACTCCTTCCTTTACCCTTAGCTCCACCTCGCTAACGGTGGCCATTTTCTCTCTCTCTCGTCTTCAGAGTTGTTGTTGTGTAGGGTGACCAGACGTCCCCATATTTTGGGGACAGTCCCTGTTTCTGGTGACCTGTCCCTGGCTGGAGCTGTCTCTGGAAATGTCCCCATTTTCTAAAAATAGGATTTTATATATAAAGTCGATTTGGAAAAGGCTCTAGCGTGCTCAGTAATATTAATTTCGAGACAGTTGGTAATTATTCTCATGTCTATCTCAGGTTGTGATCATAAACAATAGGCTATTAATACAATATTGAACGATTCCCTATTTCTACTTTGGATAGTTTTTGGCTGGTTTACCGAAGCTTAAAACACATCATAGTAAACCACTGGACATGTACTGCCCAATCTTTTACTACAATTCTACATTTACCATGATAAGAATAGGCAAAACGTAAATATGTCCCTTTTTTTAATTTCAGAAATATTAACATCAGATATTTGTTGATTTCTGGACCACCAAACTACAAAGGTCTCTGTTTTTCATTTGAGGAATCTGGTCACCTTATTGTTGTGTGTTTTCCTCCCACTCAGAGACCACCCAGATAGAAAACCCTCGCACACAATGGCGGCAGGAGCAGGAGCGCATGCTGAAGGAGTACCTGGTGGTGGCCGAGGAGGCGCTGCAGGCCAAGCGGGAGGTGTACCGGGTCAAGCAGCAGCGGCTACAGCTAGCCCAGCAGGAGATGCTGCTCCTCCGGGAGATGAACCAGGATGAGGAGGTGCAGGAGGAGGAGGAGGAGGAGGAGGACGGACGCTCCCTTGCCAGCGGTAACGCAAGCTTTTTTTTTTATTTTGGTGATCCATTTTTTGTTGTTGCTTTTTGCCCAACGCAAACACACAATTACTGGGGCTGCAACGATTAGTTGATTAATCGATTAGTCGATCGACAGAAATTTAATCAAAACAAATTTGTATAATCGATGAATCGTTGAGGTCATTTATCAAGTACAAATACCAAACTGTTTATTGCTTCAGAAATTAAAATGTTTGGTTCATGAATCATTGTATAATAAATGCTTTGGTTTTTCTTGGCTGCTTGTCAGATAATGCAAGCAACTTTAAGACATCACTTTGGACTCTGGTTACTTGTGATGGCATTTGCTATTTATGACATTTTCAAGACTAAACGATTAATCAAAAACAATTATAGATTAGATTAGTTTAACCTAATTAGATTAGGTTAGATTAATCGACGATTAAAATAATCGTTAGTTGCAGCCCTAAAAATGACTTACACATAAACATACACTAAACATACACTGCAGCCCCCACTTTCCCCCACCACCCCCCCCCCCCCACTGGACCCCCCCCCCCCACACACACACACACAAAATCACAACAAAGTCAGCCCAACCAAACTCAAAGATAAACAGGCGTAGGTCACCTTGTCATTAAGCTTTTTGTAGTCACGCTGCATGCTACACAGTACATATGCATACGTTGTACATACACAGACGTTATACATACACACTCTATACACACACTATACACACACTCACACTATACACACTCTACACAAACACTCACACTATACACACTCGATCACAATATACATGCACTTGTATAACAACCACAGTTGACTAAAGTGCTGAACAGGCTTAAAATACTCAAATAAAGGAATATAAAAGTAAATAACAAATGAGAATAAAGGAAAACAGTAAACATAATAATAATACAATAATTATAAATAGAGGAGGAAGTTGAGGTGTCAAGCTCAACTCGAATTGAAAGCCAACAAAGGAGGTGGGTCTTCAGAAGGTCTTAATGGTTTCTAGAAGAGGTGGGTCTTCAGCAGATCTTGAAGGTTTCTAGAAGAGGTGGGTCTTCAGCAGATCTTAAAGGTTTCTAGAAGAGGTGGGTCTTCAGCAGATCTTAAAGGTTTCTAGAAGAGGTGGGTCTTCAGCAGGTCTTAAAGGTTTCTAGAAGAGGTGGGTCTTCAGCAGTGACTTGAAGGTTTCTAGAAGAGGTGGGTCTTCAGCAGGTCTTAAAGGGACACTAAGTAATTTTTTCCCCCATCTAGTGGTCAAATTGTATTTTGCATTCAAACGAATTTATTCTCTCCAGCGCCTCGCGTTTTTGAACTACGGCAAGCGGTATTAGTCAAGATTCAAGAAGCTATGACATGATAACATGTCTTCAAACACCACTTCATCACGTTTTGTTTCTGATGATGAGGTACGTTCAGTGCTCGAAGTGGAAAAATATAAGCAACGTGGGGGGGGGGGGGGGGATATTAACCCACCGCGCTACGACCGACGGGGGGGGGGGGGGGGGGGGGGGGGGGGGGGGGGGGGATATTAACCCACCGCGCTACGACCGACGGGGGGGGGGGGGGGGGGGATATTAACCCACCGCGCTACGACCGACGGGGGGGGGGGGGGGGGGGGATATTAACCCACCGCGCTACGACCAACGGGGGGGGGGATATTAACCCACCGCGCTACGACCAACGGGGGATCGTAACCCACCGCGGACCTATGACCGCAGCCTGTGACAAGTGCCGGTACGCAAGAAAAAGTGCCGGTACGCTAAAGGGTAAAATGTAGAAGTGCCGGTGCTGCGTACCGGTGCGTAGCGGCCCACTTCGAGCACTGGGTACGTTATTTCAAACAAACTTCAAACTGCATTGAATCATTAGTGTGAGCATGTATGAGTAATTACTCCTCCAGATAGTGAATTATGTTCTCATGTTTATATCGTTTTTTAAGTGACAAGCGCGTCTCGCTAAGCTCCTCCTCTGTTCCAGTCACGCTGGCTCTGAGTGAAAACGCGTTTAGCCTTTTAGCTTTTTGTCCCTCTCGGGAGTCCATAGACCGGAAAGACATGGCGGCCTCCATAGAGCTTGCCCGCCCTATGTATATTCTGATAAGTGATTCTTCGCTCAGGAGGATAAGTGAGATTGTTGACATTGATCATTGTACACCAATGGGGACTTATTTATGAATGAAGACGTTGATTTGAGGTAATAAATTACTTAAAAAACTACTTAGTGTCCCTTTAAAGGTTTCTAGAAGAGGTGGGTCTTCAGCAGTGACTTGAAGGTTTCTAGAAGAGGTGGGTCTTCAGCAGGTCTTAAAGGTTTCTAGAAGAGGTGGGTCTTCAGCAGATCTTGAAGGTTTCTAGAAGAGGTGGGTCTTCAGCAGGTCTTAAAGGTTTCTAGAAGAGGTGGGTCTTCAGCAGGTCTTAAAGGTTTCTAGAAGAGGTGGGTCTTCAGCAGGTCTTAAAGCATTCTAGAAGAGGTGGGTCTTCAGCAGTGACTTGAAGGTTTCTAGGGTCTGAGCAGTGGTTTTATGAATAGGTAAGCTGCTCCAGAGATCGGGG